>CM038792.1:162170530-162770530 GCA_021764765.1 Vicia sativa | reverse complement strand
GCAATGATGATAAAAACGACTTACAGAGAACATGAAGAGCATTCCCTGTAGGTTACCGAACTCAATCTCTTCAACAACCGAATCGAATCCGGACGAAGGTTTATCCGAATCGCGAACATTCGGACACCGAGCAGAAGAGAAGTTTAGGAACAAAATCCCCTTATCACGGTCACGAAAGTAACTAATTCTTCTCCGCTTAAACCACTCACTAGCTTCTTCATCGTCGAGAACTAACGGCTTATCGAGGTTTCCGGAAGCGAAGACGTTGGAATCGATGACTCGGTTGAGGAGGTGAGTTGAATCGTCGTGGCGTCGGGATATGAAACCGACGACTACTACGCCGTCGGGGGAAGGAGGTGGCGCCGATGAGGTATGGGCGGTGGTGGTTGAGGAGGAGGAGGAGGAAGTGGAAGAAGACGGTGGTGGACGGATGAGGACTCGAACCGGAGATGGAGAAGGGTTTCGAGCCTCCATTAACATAATCTGCTAAACTGTGTTTTCTTAGCTATCGGAATTCTTTATTTTCAATTTCATGTTATTTTTTTCTGGATTTTTTTTAATTTTATTTTACCTTTTTGGTAGTTTTTATTTAAATTTAAACCTTTTTGTTAGCTTTTTTTTTTTACTTGCAATTGCTGGGTAACTTCTTGCGGATTTTCTCAACTTCCTCCTCAATATAGTACAACCCAACCTTGATATCTTAGGAGTATATAATGTGTTGTTATTTTAAAGTAATTTGTTCATTTTTCGGTCAATAACACAATTTTCTTAAAAATAAAACAGTATTCAGAATTTAACAACTAATATTCACATTTAATTTTTTTTATTTTATCACAATTTATAGTATTAATTTAGATTAAAAGATAAAGAGCAAGAATTAACAGAGAAAAATTATATATCTATTTTGATCCAAAAATAAAATGTTTTAAAAACCGAACCGAAGAAAGAACCATTAAAATATATGAATCAAAGTTCAATCAATTGTCGTTGAACTGTATATTAAATTAAAAAATAAATAAATATATTATTAAACATCTCAATAAAATTAATTTATATTAGGATTTATAAAATAAAATTCTCAAATAAATATAATACTAAACACAACAGACAAACTTATAAAATAAGAAGAATGAAATGTTAGATCCAAATAACAAATTAGAAAATTAGTTAAGGATCAATATTTATCTATTTGTACTAATTGCTTAACTCAAAACCACAAATTCTTCACAAGTATAAGTTTTCACATCTCTTCCAAGACAAACCATCACTTATCCGATGTCCATAACTTACATTATTTTTTCTCTTTCTATTTACATTTATATTGTCTCATGTCTTTTAATTTTATTCTTTATTTTTCATCTATTGTGATTTCTTACCCGCTAATTCACCAAAATTGGTCTCACTTTTACAGTTATTTCAGTATTTTGCGATTGAAACAATTTTATCTCAATTTTATAAATCTAACTGTTTATTGGTCCAAATCAAACCAAATTAGACAACGATTCAAGACTGGACTGGTTCAACTTACCGATTCAATTTGATTTTAAAACATTAGTATTTTGAATGAATTATTATTTCTCTTATGTACAACTAATTAAGAGTTTTTAACAAAAAAAACTATAAATAAATTACAAGGAAATAGTTTCTTAAGTTATAACTTAATACATCCTCTCTTAATATAGGAATCATATAGTCTCAAGGTGTTTATAGGTCATAAATCATAGATAACCTCTAAATATTATCAAATTTAAAAATAATGAATCTTAAAGAACTTTCTCTAAGTCTCTCTAAGATATTTTTTCTCTAAAAATCAATATTCTCTTAAAGATAGTTAAAAAACACTTAATATGTTACATGTGACTTGATACACAAGAAGGTAGGTGAATCGTAAAAATTTGAAAATCGTTGATTAAAAAAATATTTTTAAAATCCGAGTTTGAAAGTATTTTATCAAAATGTTTAAATAATAGTGGAAGTTTGATGTATAAAATTCAGTGGAAAATAAATGAGATGGGAATAGAGAACGACGTCGAGAATTTATAGAGGTTCGGTCTAAAGAAGTGACATATTCATCTCCCTAAGAACTGATCTTGAGAGTGTCATTTATTTTCTTGAGAGATTTTGGAAGATTAAGCCCGTGAATCCCTTTATAAAAACAAACAAAAACAAAGTTTCAACTAACTTCCAATCAAACAACTAATTGAGGTTTGAAACAGTTAGTTTCAATCCAAATAACGAACCGAGCTTCGAGCGGTTAGTCTCCAAAACCAAACTTAAATTTTGCATAAACTGGTTTCGAAACAAGATGGAGTTTTGAATTGGCTATCATATGAACTGAACCAATGTTTCATATGGCCTAACCATGAATTGAACCGATATTTTTTACTAGGATGATCTCGAACCTACTAAGCTTTTTTAGAGGTTGAACTCAGAAATCGATTGATATTATTACACTAGACTGATCTTGAACTAATAGAACTTTTGACCTGAGTGAGTTCAAGAACTATTGTGAAGTTGTTTTACTAGTTTTTCTATTAGTTCGAGAACCTACTAAGTTTTTCTTCAACGGCGGAGCTCATAAATCAAATAGATACTTATTCTAATCCCTAAAAGAAAAACAAAGAGGTACCAAAAGATTGGAAATCTAAGCATCCCCCTGCAGGTCCTGGTGGTCGTACAAATATTTTATGTGAAACTTGCGGAGTTAATGGACACTTTTTGGTTTAAAAAAAATATATTAGTATCTGGCCTTGCAAGCAACTCATTCAAGAGGACCAAACACAGGTCATGTTTAAAGTTATAGCATACCTATGCATGGATTGGCCCAACATAATAATTGTTAGTGCCAAGCAGGACACGAACCTGATACCTTGAGAGAAGCACACTCTCAATACTCAAGCCTTCACCACTAGGTTAGCCTTTCGGGATTTGATAGACACATTGTTGTTGATTTTCATATGGTCCTCATATGAGTGTTGTACCCTATTTTTTTTTACCTAAGATCCTACTTCATATGCATCATTGTATCTCTAATAAAATCCAAAAAATAGTTGGGTGTTTGCTCACTGGGATAAGTGTAACACCTCAATTCTACCCCGGTAATTATTAAGAAAATCAGAGTTATAAAATTCTTTTTCGACAAACAATTGGAGTATTACAATTCAACTTCAACAACAACATGCTATCACAGATACATAACACATAAACTCGGATGAATCGAAACAACATGAATTTAACTTTATTAGTACTAAGCAGCGGAACTACATTATTCAACTTGGATGACATAACATCTTTTCAATTCAAAACCATTTTAAAATCAATAATTACTTTTCATGTATCAACATATTTATTCAACAATAAAACCAAAACAACTAAACAACTAGCGTTTATCCCTCAAGTGTTATGTATCAGAGCGACAATTCAACTTGAAACTAACAGCAACTAAATCTTCATTCTTCATTACCTACACGTTACCCATGTAGAGGCAACATCACAATAGAAGAGGTGAGATATCTAACAATCTAATAAATTGTATGATAAATAATATATGACAAAATTTAAATAAGGTAAATCACCGATTCGCAAATTATTTACCAAATAGTGTAGCGACAACACTTTATCAACACAACAATATTTATCATAACACAATCGTCAACGTAACAACTTAAATCAACAAAACTTAATAACAACAACTTAATAACAACAACAACTTATAACAACTTATAACAATAATAGCTTATAACAACAACAACCCACACCAATAACAACTTATAGCAACAACAGCTTATAACAACAACAGCACAACGAAAATCAACAAACAACGAACAAAACAACAACTTTAACACGCGACTCAATATGCGACTCAACTAAGCAAATGCATGGGGTGCCATTTGGAGCATAACTCTCAACTTAAACATATGTCAGTTTATCGATGCATTAACAAGGCATAAGCCTTCAACATGGTGTCATCAAGGCCAAGGCATAAGCCTTCAAATTTCAACGTGGTGTCATCAAGGCCAACTTAATAATGCAATATATGTTATGCGACCTCAACTTCAACAACAAATTCACAACAACGCAACAACAACAACTAAATCATCAATTCAACAACAACTTCATCATAATCAACAATGGCTAAAAGCCTACAACATAATAACGATTCAACAATCTCATTCATCGTTGGTACAAGGCCTAAAACTTATCAACAATTTAATAACAACAAATACTACAACGTTGGCATAAGCCTACACTTAATAATCACAATTCAACGGAAGCAACACAACACAATTTACCACCTGTAAATTCACAATTTACGGCAAGTATAGAACACACCGAATCAACCAAAATAAACTACAAACAAACCATGTAATTATTCGGACTATTTCGACTATTTTCGGTTAATTAATTATCGGCTAAAAATTCTATTATTTCTACTTTATCCTAAAGTTCTTATTATGTCTCTGTTACATTTATACTACACTGCTATTAGAGTCTATACTGTCAATCATATGTTTTTGCTATTTTATTAACTTCTAAATATATCAGAATTACGCGAAACAATTAAAATATGATTCTTAATAATTCAAAACAACTCTGACAACTTTATTGACAACTCTAATAATTTTATTAATAACTCTAACAATTCTATGGACAACTCTAACAAAATTAATAATGATTTAAATTAGTTAAATAACTCAAATATTTATTTCTAAACTCAAAACTCTTAAATATATTATACTAATATTATTAAATCATTATTATTAATAAAATATTATATAATACTAGTAAACTTAAAACACTTGATACTGATTTGTCACTATAAATTTACAATATCATTATAGTTGTCATTCCCAATTAACATATATGTCACTGCATTTATATATTTCTCCTAAGGAAGTTATCTATATAGTAATGTAGTTACAGCATAACTAAGTAACATATGTAGCAATGTAAATGAATATATAAAACATATATCTTGCAAAAAGTGACGGTTTAGAATAAACATTGTAAGGTGATTATACAGTATGTGAATAGGAATGAGAATTTCATTGATGAAATTATTCCTAAATTGAAATAGTCTGGCTATACTTTTTGTTATTAGGCTACACAAAACATATGTTTCATCAATACAATATACATATAATATCAATACAAGATAAATGTAACACATATGCTTCATCGATACAGTAGGTCGATAAACACACGTAAAAACATGCTACAATAACTCAGCAACGTATATGTCAATATATAATTTCTAATTCAACAAAACCTAACAATAATGTCAAAACTATAAAATTTAAGAGTTTCAATTTAAACATGTTTCTATCCATTAATACATTATCATACAAATTCAATAATCATATAAAAATTCACCCTTACCTAATATTCAATATCATAATCTACCCACAATTATATCACCTATTATAGATTCGTAATAAATTATAATGTTTCCTTAGCAATGTCAATTTAACAAGCAATTCAAGAACAATTTCAACACAGTGACATCAAACAACTTCTCACCAAACAGAACAACCACAAATGCATAGTAAATTCCCTATTATCCTAATTCCCACATACTACTCATCATACAACCTATTAGAAAGTCATAACCCCACCCTTACCTTGGATTGAAGATCGCTCTACGGATTTCTGGTCGAATTTCAGTTTGCTTTCCTGTAAGCAATTTCCTCCCCACGACAGTTTTTCTCCAAACCTTATTCCTCTTCTTTTTTTTCTCATGTACAACAACCCTTTCACTGCCACTTCTATTCCTCCTTTTTATTTTCCAAAATTCCTATATTTCTCTACTGCTACTACTTATATAGGAAACCCCAACATTCTATTCTTTTTATTAAATCAATTATTTTATCAATAAACTAAATATTGTAATTAACTAATATTCTTAATGGGCCAACTAAATGCACCTCCAATTTTTTTTGCTATTTCTCACACACAATTAAACTCAACTAAATAAATAATATTCTACTTAACCATTATTATTTCTAATAATAATTTCTTTCAACTAATCTGACTAATTACTCAACCATTACCTTAACCGCTCAACTAATATATTGATCCAATAATGCCTCTTATAATAATTCTGATAATTCTCAACTTCGACAATTTCCAATTTAATTATTTAATTAATTTAATTTAATTAAATAATTAATTAAATTTGGGGTGTTACAACTCTCCCCCACTTAAGATATTTTCGTCTTTGAAAATCTATCCAACACAACCATCTTCAACTTTGCTTCCAACTCTCTAATCCTTAGTTGCGTTTGACAACACTTTGACTACTACCTTTCTGATACTACAACAACTCAACATGGTTTGAACCCACCATTCATACTTTAATCTCCCAATACTCTTGCTACCTAATCATCACTGCTTCAATAATACCTTGGAATATCAACTTACAAAGTAGTAACCACTATCACTCGCTTATACTTGCCTATACAACATCACAACCTCATCTCCACACATTATCGATATAACATCCATCTCGTTACGCACCATCAAGATAGCAAGATACTTATATGCCATCCAACACGATTTCGCCCACTATCAACAAGAGATTAAGGGTGATCAGTTCCTCAATTTGTCAATAGATAGCCGACAATCATACTGGAGTACAAACCATCGTTACTAACTACAATAGTGTTCTTATAAAACTTGCACTCACGTCACCAAAAGCATCAAAGTTCAATATCTTCCAAAACAATTTGAACATGCTAACATCAACTTCTTACAGTTACATACTAATACACATCTAACGATAACATCAGCAATAATTCCTTTACACCATTTCCGACACTTCTTATTATTCAAGTCATACTCTTCGCATTTCAAACTATGACTCGCGGTTCAAAAGATTCTAACAACTCCAACAAGTTATACAACTCTTTTAAATCACTTACCAATAATTTGTCACTTAATCATTACTCCTATGTCAACATCTTACACAACACTACTTAAACAACAACTTCATAGTCCCTCAACAATGTTGAACATAACAACTTTCTAAGTTCCATCTTTTCACAATTATCCTTGTTACCTTATGATTCGGGAAACACCCAAAAGTTTGACAAGACTTGCACCGTCACCATCCGCAGTATACCAATATCCTACAACTGAGACATATCTGAGAAGCACAACTTCTCCCCCACTTAGCTTCAAACCAACTCTTGCAAACAATCAACTAGTAACCAAACAAGTATCGACAGTGTTCCACACACTTATCGCGTACAAAGGAGTTAACAATATTAGATGACACTGGCCGGACAGACCGACCTTCTCTGATACCAACTTGTAACACCTCAATTCTACCCCGGTAATTTTTAAGAAAATCAGAGTTATAAAATTCTTTTTTGACAAACAATTGGAGTGCTACAATTCAACTTCAACAACAACATGCTATCACAGATACATAACACATAAACTCGGATGAACCGAAACAACATGAATTTAACTTTATTAATACTAAGCAGCGGAACTACATTATTCAACTTGGATGACATAACATCTTTTCAACTTAAAACCATTTTAAAATCAATAATTACTTTTCATGTATCAACATAGTTATTCAACAATAAAACCAAAACAACTAAACAACTAGCGTTCATCCCCTGAGTGTTACACATCAGAGCGATAACCCAACTTGAAACTAACAACAATTAAATCTTCGTTCTTCATTACCTGCACGTTACCCACGTAGAGACAACATCACAACAGAAGGGGTAAGGTATCAAAAATCTGATAAATCGTATGATAAATAATATATGACAGAATTTAAATAAGGTAAATCATTGCTT
This sequence comes from Vicia sativa, assembly GCA_021764765.1. Classification (NCBI taxonomy): domain Eukaryota; kingdom Viridiplantae; phylum Streptophyta; class Magnoliopsida; order Fabales; family Fabaceae; genus Vicia; species Vicia sativa. The sequence continues at coordinate 162,762,716 of CM038792.1, read as the reverse complement.
CGCAAATTATTTACAAAATAGTGTAACGACAACACTTTATCAACACAACAACATTTATCACAACACAATCATCAACGTAACACCTTAAATCAACACATTTTAATAACAACAACAACTTAATAACAACAGCAACCTATAACAACAACAACTTCTTTCTAACAACAACATCTTATAACAACAACCCACAACAATAACAACTTATAGTAACAACAACACAACGAAAATCAACAAACAACGAATAAAATAATAACTTTAACACGCGACTTAATATGCGACTCAACTATGCAAATGCATGGGGTACCATTTGGAGCAGAACTCCCAACTTAAACATATGCCAGTTTATCGATGCATTAACAAGGCATAAGCCTTCAACGTGGTGCCATCAAGGCCAACTTAATAATGCAATATATGTTATGCGACCTCAACTTCAACAACAAATTCACAACAACGCAACAACAACAACTAAATCATCAATTCAACAACAACTTCATCATAATCAACAATGGCTAAAAGCCTACAATATAATAACGATTCAACAATCTCATTCATCGTTGGTACAAGGCCTAAAACTTATCAACAATTTAATAACAACAAATACTACAACGTTGGCATAAGCCTACATTTAATAATCACAATTCAACGGAAGCAACATAACACAATTTACCACCTGCAAATTCACAATTTACGGCAAGTATAGAACACACCGAATCAACCAAAATAAACTACAAACAAACCACATAATTATTCAGACTATTTCGACTATTTCCGGTTAATTAATTATCGGTTAAAAATTCTATTATTTCTACTTTATTCTAAAGTTCTTATTATGTCTCTGTTAGATTTATACTACACTGCTATTAGAGTCTATACTGTCAATAATATGTTTCTACTATTTTATTAACTCCTAAATATATCAGAATTACGCGAAACAATTAAAATATGATTCTTAATAATTCAAAACAACTCTGACAACTTTATTGACAACTCTAATAATTTTATTGATAACTCTAAGAGTTCTATGGACAACTCTAACAAAATTAATAATAATTTAAATTAGCTAAATAAGTCAAATATTTATTTCTAAACTCAAAACTCTTAAATATATTATACTATTATTATTAAATCATTATTATTAATAAAATATTATATAATACTAGTAAACTTAAAACACTTGATACTGGTTTTTCACTATAAATTTACAATATCACTATAGTTGTCATTCCCAATTAACGTATATGTCATTGCATTTATATATTTCTCCTAAGGAAGTTATCTATATAGTAATGTAGACACAACATAACTAAGTAACATATGTAGCAATATAAATGAATATAAAACATATATCTTGCAAAAAGTGACGCTTTAGTATAAACATTGTAAGATTATACATTATGTGAATAGGAATGAGAATTTCATTGATGAAACTATTCCTAAATTGAAATTGGGTCTGACTATACTTTTTGTTATTAGGCTACACGAACATATATTTCATCAATACAATACACATATAATATCAATACAAGATAAATGTAACACATATGCTTCATTGATACAGTAAGTCGATAAACACACGTAAAAATAAGCTACGATAACTCAGTAACGTATATGTCAATATATAATTTCTAATTCGACAAAACCTAACAATAATGTTAAAACTATAAAAATCTAGGAGTTTCAATTTAAACATGTTTCTATCCATTAATATATTATCATACAAATGCAATAATCATATAAAAGTTCACCCTTACCTAACATTCAATATCATCATCTACCCATAATTATATCACTTATTAGAGAGTCGTAATAAATTATAATTTTTCCATAGCAATGTCAAGTTAACAAGCAATTCAAGAACAATTTCAACACAGTGACATCAAACAATTTCTCACCAAATAGAACAACCACAAATGCATAGTAAATTCTCCATTATCCTAATTCCCACATACTACTCGTCATACAACCCATTAGAAAGTCAGAACCCCACCCTTACCTTGGATCGAAGGTCGCTCTACGGAGTTCTGGTTGAATTTCAGTTTGACTTTCTGATCCGCAATTTCCTCCCGACGACCGTTTTTCTCCAAACCTTATTCCTCTTTTTTTTTCTCACGTACAACAACCCTTTCATTGCCACTTTTATTCCTCCTTTTTATTTTCCAAAAATCCTATATTTCTATACTACTACTTATATAGGAAACCCCAACATTCTATTATTGTTTTTATTAAATCAATTATTTTATCAATAAACTAAATATTGTAATTAATTAATATTCTTAATGGGCCAACTAAATGCACCTCATTTTTTTTGCTATTTCTCACACACAATTAAACTCAACTAAATAAATAATATTCTACTTAACCATTATTATTTCTAATAATAATTTCTTTCAACTAATCTGACTAATTACTCAACCATTACCTTAACCGCTCAACTAATATATTGATCCAATAATGCCTCTTATAATAGTTCTGATAATTTCCAACTTCAACAATTTCCAATATATAATTCCTTAATTAATTTAATTAAATAATTAATTAAATTCGGAGTGTTACAATAAGCGGGTTGAATCAAGAAAATTTCATCAGTGCAAGCCTTGACCAAATTAGGATTTTGACTGAAGAAGGTGGATCATTGACTTTTGGCCCAGTACATGACCTAATGGCTTGAAACATGCTTCCAAGAACTCAAAAGCAACATCTTGACCTAGTTATGTGACTCAAGACATTTTCAAAGATATAATGGTTTGATAGTGGAAGAATTGGATTGACGAATGAAAAAGTCAACTGTCATATAAAAGTCAAACTTTGACTTTTTGGTCAACTTTGAACTTCAAAAATCAAGAATCATCAAAGCGTTCAAATTTATCAATATTGTTCATCAAGAAACTCAGAAAAGTCAACAAAAGTCAAAGTGGAGGGTTTTCTAGCACTTAGAAAAATTTAAGTCTTTTTGCCCTTAAGAAACCCTAACTTCATGGACAAGTTTCAGCAAGACCCAAGTTGATTCAAAGAAAACTTTTAACATATAAGTTGTAGAGAATTAAAAGTTCTACAACTTTGTTAATGAGGGTTGATCTCCAAAAAAATGCATAAAACAAGATATATGAGCCTATGAAGTTGTGATACTTTTTGTCCAATACTTGAAAAAAATACCAAGCAGTTTTTTGACCTAAAAGGTGACCAACTTTTTGGCCAATTTTCACTATGATCTAGTTTTATTCAAAAAAAAGTGTTCAATATGAAAGTTGTAGATATGGTTGCAAGTTTTCCAAAATGTTCAAGAGCATGAATTTATCTTACTTGAGTTGGAAGTTTCAAATTTATGAAGATGGGTGATCAAGGTTGGATTACAAGTCATTTTTTGAGAAACCTAAGACCAAATATTCAAGCCATGCTATGTGATCTTGTTTTTCATGCCATAGTACCTCTAAACCTCACCAAGATCATAAGAGTACACAAGCTTTTGAGCTTTTGTCCAATTGATACAACCTATTATCCATTTAACTTTCCATTTTTGAAAGAAAGTTACCATTGCCATTTTCATAAAGCAAGCTTTTTGTACAAAGCTTATCTTGAGCTCATATTACTGCTCTCTTCTGATCACACTCCACCATAAATCAAGGAAACAATGTCTCTTCACCAGTCTTTCCTTGTACTTGACCTTGAAACTATGGATTTGCAAGATTTCTTCTCAACTAAGTTTCACAAACTTTGTGTTTTAAACTGATTATTTCCAAACCCTAATGTTTCCCTATAAATAAAGATCATCTTTACACTTAAAAACACCAATTCATAACTCCAAAAACACCCTCAATCTCTCTCAAATCAAAACCATAAAACTCCATTTTTTAGCTTTTGAAGTCCAATTATTCGAAATTCATAAACCTTGCAATATTTGTGCAAACCAACCATTCACACACCTCACATACATCATATAAAAGTTGTCCAAACACAAGAAAAACTTATGTAACATCATCATTACCATCTTCCAAACTCAAAAACCGTGTCTTGCAAGTTGACTTGGTTGAGAAGTTTCAAACATTTTCAGCACAAAGTAAGGATTGGAAAACTTCAAGGAGGTCCAAGGAAGCTTAATCAATCATCACTTTGCTTCTGGAACAGCTAGAAGAGGCATTGGACTTTCTACAATAGGTAAGAATTTATGAACTGTGAAATCTTCATACATGCATCATTTCTATTTGGTTTCTTAATGAAATATGTAGCTATCAATGCCCTGAAGTTGACCATGTAGTTAGTTTTTATTAATTTTGCCTGTGGAATGAGTATCGAAGCTCTGACCAGTTAGGGTTCATTTTGGTACCAACAGAAATTCTTGATAATCCTTGAGTGTTAGTAAAAATAAATGGCATGGTTGAGATTGTGTTGAAATTTTAAGCAAGAATGATGTTTACACTTTTTAAAATGGTTTAGAAATAAAGGTTTTACAAATTCAAAAATGGTGTTGTTGTTGGGTCTGGCACGAGGAAGAAGAAGAGTAAAACCAATGATAATTGTGTTTTAACCGAGTGAAACAGCCACCTCAGTGACAAGAATGCGTGCATTATGATTTTTTTAACTTATTTTCAAATATTTTTAAGAGGAACCATTGTTTATCACCACTGAGCGCCTGGCTCAATGGATAGCATTTTAACTGCCAAATTTTTTAACATATCAAATTAATCTTATTTTGAGCCATTTTTTTCCCACTCTTATTTTATTATCCCTATTTTATTAATATGAGAAAAAATCACAAAAATATTATTTATTTCATCATTTTTAATCAAATTAAAACAAGTCCTTTTTTTGTTGTTTTAAAAACCCTTTTCTTTGATTTGTTTGTTAATCTTTCAATTAAATTTTTTTTAAAATGATCTTACCATGTCTCTAACAAATGTTGTTTGATAACATCTCTTGTGTACATTCACACCATGGAAAACTTGGTTTTCAATTAGGTTTAAAAACTTGAGTTTTAATTAGGTTTAGGACTTAACCTTTTGATAAATCATTAAGTTATTTAAAACCCTAATCTGTGATCTAAAAAAACTTTACCCACTTAAATCCCCTTGGTTGTTTCCCTATGTGTCTTGAGTTTACTTACTCTTGAGGATGTATTTACTTCATAAACTCCCATTAATCCAAGTGATACTATGTTTGTTTGTTTACTTTAATACTTTTTTTATTCTATCTTTTGTCACAACTTTTACTTTAATAAGAATGTTAACCTTCCCCTTTTATGTTTAAATATTTGTGATGTATATACCATGTTTAGTAATTAAAGTACTTTGTGATACTTGTTCCCCCAATCCAAGGAAAAGGTTAGTATTGTTGACTTCATAGTCATATGCATATGCATTCCCCTTTGTATAAAATCCCTTGTGAATATTCACCCTATGTATCCTTGTGTACTCTAAAAATCTTTCATATTAAAACCCTAAAAATCATTTTTCAAACTACCACCACTTTCATATAAAAATATTGACTTTGTGTAATTGCATTTTCAAACTTTTTTTTAAATCTAATGTTTCAATATACTTAAGCATATTAAAACATTTTCAAAAGAATAAAAGTGACTTAACCTCACCCAAATCATTTTGCCACTTGACTTTTCAATTTTAAACCTTTTTTCAAAGATTGGATATAAATCCTCTTCATAGTTGAGATATGATTCCCCTATCCCTATAGTAATTGTTGAAGTAAATGTGATTCTTTACACATGAAGATGTTAGTTGGAAACTTGTTGATCTTTACATCCAAGTTAGTAGTCATTCATTCATGATGATGCAAGATCCATCTTCTCATACTTGTGGAGGTATTAGTTTAGTTTTCTCTCTTAAAGATGATTAAATATCTTTTTCTCCTAAAATCAACCACAACAAACCCTTTTGTTTGTTTACCACGAACTATGAGGTTTTGATCCTCAATTGGTACATAGGTATAAGACTATGTCTTTCCAAACAAAAATATGAATAAAATATATTTTATTTCCCCATATCCATACTCATTTAAACAAGTAAACAAATTTTAACCAAAATAAATAATATAAAAGGTTCATGTAGAGTACTACAAATATATAGGGTGATAATACCTTTCCTTTATATAAACTTACCCCCATACCTTGGATCTCTTCCTTATGATTTGCTTTTAGTCTTTACTTCTTGCATTGCATGTTAAAACAATAGGGTTTCAATCTTTTATCTTTTCCTTTGAAATAATAAAGTTCAAAGGTGACTTCTTAAGTCATTGTGAGTCAAGTTCCTCAATAGTTTAGTCTCCTCGATTTTTCACCGTGACAAGGAGGAACTTGTCAAATAAAATGTTAACTATGTTAACAATAATTAGCATAATAATCCATACTTGAATACATACAATCCTAGAAGGAGAGATCAATACAATTTTTATTATAAAAATAATTATCCTTTGTCTTTGATGAATCTTAGTCCTCCTGGTTTCCAAGGACATATGGGTGCAACACCCTTGTGAAGTCCAATTTGGAAATAATGATGGAACATTTCATCATATCTTTGACCAAGTATAATAATGAAGTCAAAACTAGAATTCAAATGAGTGAAGTTCTGAATAAGCTAGCATCTTAAATAGAGTTCATAGTTACACATAACAAGATGATGAAGACTCAAATATCCCGAGTTACACAACAACATGCATCATTATTTGTATATTCTGAATCCTTTTTGGGACAACATGAGCCTAACCCAAAAGGACAAGTGAATTTTGTAACAACTAGAAGCATTATACAAGTGGAAGGTTATGGCACAAAAACTAAGTAAGTAAAAGAGAGTAAACTAACTCGACTTGAGAATGAGGTTGTTGAAGATGAAGAGAAGAATGAACCTTATGTTGCCCCCTATAAACCACCAATTTATTTTCCATAGATGCTCACAAGGCCAAAATAGAATCTCAATTTAAGAAGTAATTGGAGTTGCTGAAAAAAGCTCTACATTAATATCCCTTTCACATATGATTTATCTTATATGTCTTCCTATGCAAAGTTGTTGAAATAAATACTATCTAACAAGAGGAAATGGGAAGATTATGAGACTATAGAGTTGACTATTGATAGCAGTTCTTTAATTCAAAACAACAGTCACCCAAGTTTAAGGATCTACGGAGTTTTAGCTAAATGTGTTATCAAGACGATGAGTTTTAAGAGGGCATTGTGTGATTTAGGGATTAGTGTTAGCTTACTGCCCCTATATGTTTCTCAAAAACTTGACCTTTGTGAGATGAAGTCCACCAATATTTCTCTACATTTATCATATAGGTTAATTAATTACCTAGTTTTAATACTCGAGGATGTTTCCACAAGGATCGGGACAATTATTTATTCCCACCCAATGAAAGTTACACAAAGAGCACCACCACTAGACGATTGCATCAAAAAATGCTAATTAATTAGGAGTGGGGTAAATCATAGAAGTGGAGCATTATGGTCAATCCATTTTCTATTTCCTCCACCATAAAACACTGTAAGCTTTCTCTCTCCTTTTTCTTTTACTATAACATTGGAGACAATATTTAGTTTAAGTTTTTTTTTTTTGGGGGTGGGGGGTATATGCTTTCTAGTATAATTGTGTGTTTATTTTATTTTGTTGTTTGTGTTGTGTTTATCTGGATGTTGGCCCATTTTGGAAATCCTTCTATAGCTTGAAAACTTTGAAATTTTTTTGGTTATGATTGTTTATGTGCAAATAAAATATATTGAGTTCGTCATGCGAATATATATTTAAGGTTAAAGATCCTAGAAAAATTTATTAAGATAATTTCATCCTGAAACTTATACTTTCCCTGTATGAAATTGGTTACACTTGATTTTACGTGTAACCTCTATAATATGTGCTTATCTTCGGAGTAAGTTACATGAAGTTGTTTGCCATAAAAAATTTGTTTGCATATTATGTGTTGTTCGACTAAGGAGAGAATGACAACATGAATTTATAGGAGTTTTCGGTCTAAAGAAGTGAACTCCTCCTCTCTCTAAGAAATGGTTTTGAGAGTATCAATTATTTGCTAGAAAGATTTTATAAGGTTAATCCCATAAGCCCCCTTATACAAGGAAATGAAGTTTTAGGCTAACTTCTAATCAAACAACCAACTGAGGCTTAAAACAATATGTATTCAATCAAACAACAAACATAGTTTTGAGGGGTAAGTCTCTAAATCCAAAATGATATTTTTCACAGTTGTTGAAGGCATATTCTTCATGCTCACCTCATCAATTTGTTGTGAAAATGATGCCAATAACAGAGTATAACATGTTTCTTTATGGCAAGTAATCCACAAGGTAGGAATGAGGAACTAAGAAGAACACAATGAAATTGGTTATAAACTGTTAGTCTTTACTTTCTCTTCGAAATAAGATTACAATTGTTACATAATAACAAATTATCTCTCTCACCCTAATTAGGATTTGCATTGTTCAATGATGAGAGACTAGAATGTTATTTATATGAAAACTAGCACACTAAACTAATGAGCTTTTATACACATACTCATTACAAGTTAACTTAGTGAACAAGTTAACTTATACAATTGTGATAACAAACAAACATAATTCGGCATGCTAATAAACCTAGCAAATATCGGCTAATGCATGTTAGAACAACTTCGACTACAACACACACTATTTAACCAGTAAGATGCGAACAAGCTTCGACCTCACACTTAATTTATGTCGGACCAAAAACTACTCATTTGATCATACTAGAGTTCAATCCAATATCTCACAATCTTAATGAGATATCCTTAAAAAAAATGTTTTTGTATTGTGCTTTTTTAAACTGTTTAAATATTTCTTGCACTACAAGAAAAAGTCTCCAATGCGATATGATTTTGTGACGTGATAATCATGTGGCAAAAAAAGTAAGTTCCGACACGATTATCACGTCACTACTTATTTTTAATAATAAAATATTAAGTCTGCAACGCTCACATGGAAAGTCATATTTTATTTTCAAAAATAAAGTTATGACGTGGTAATCACATCACAAGTTAAAAATTAAAATAAAAAAAATGAAAAGTTTGTAACATTTACATGGGGAAGTTTAAAAATTTCAAAATTTATGTTGTGACGTGTATATAACGTCGCAACAATTAAGTGAGAAGTTTTGAAAAATTAAGTGGAAAAATTGACTGACTGGGAAGTGATGGTGCGCAGGTGACTGACTAATTTCTAATTGTTGATGTGTTGCAACGTAAATATTAAGTGGCAAAGTTCCGACATGATATTCGCGTCACTGATTGGCTTATTTAATTTAATCGTCAGCGATTTACGACGTGAATATCACGTGGCAAAGTTGTGACGTGATAACCACGTCACTGATTAGACTATATAAGTTAACATTATCTCTTCCTTCCCAGAACCATACACTCTCTTCTTTTCTCTTTCATGCTTTCTTCTCTTTTCTCTTTCAAGAATCTCATTTCTTCTCTAAATAACTTCTTTTTCTCTTATTTTCTGTTTCACTTCTTCCCTTCAATTTTATAATTTTTCATTCTAATTTTATTAAAGATAATTTAATTTCTATTCATTCTTTAACAATTTTGTTTAATTATTATGGTATTATTTGATTTTAATTAATATTTTAATTTTTTTGTCAAGATATTGATTTGTGGTTAGTAAGAAAATTGAAAAATATTGAAAAGAATTAAAGAATTAGATTGAAGGAGATTAAATACTTTTTTCAATTTTAATTTTATTTTGTTTCTTCTCTTAATTATATATAATATATTTTTCAATTTTATAGAATTATATATGATATAAAGTTTTTATTTTTATTTTTATTTTTTATATATATTTTTTAAAACAAAATATAAAAAAAGAATATAAAATGTAAATATTTTTATTAGATTATATTATACAGAACTATAGTAAAGTTTCATTATATAAAAACATAATAAAGTTTTTATTACATAATAAAAAGTTTTAATTTATAACGTAAAACTTTCAATTTTTTTTTAAAAAGAATGTTGTTTAGTGAGCTTTGTGGCGGAGCCAGAACCCTGATTTAGGAGTGCAACTTTTTAAAAACAATTTTAATAATAAATATATATTATTTATATGAATAAAAAATAAAATAATAATTATTATTTTTTAAATAATAATTATATAGACTAAATTACAGTTTTGGTCCCCCTATATTGGTGTTTTCACGATTTTAGTCCCGCTATTTTATTTTTAAATATTTTTGGTCCCTCGTCCCCACTTTGGCTAAAAAAAACGCATATGAATTATTTTTTAAACACTTTAACAAATGACAGAACGTTCAAATGAAGTCATCAATACATTATTGAAGAAAGTTAACAATTTTCATAAGTAACACATAGGCGTTTTTTGTAGCCAAAGTGGGGATGACGGATCAAAAGTGTTTAAAAATAAAATAGGAGGACTAAAATTGTGAAAATACCAAAATAGGGGGACCAAAATTGTAATTTAGCCAATTATATATTATTTATATGAATAAGAATATAATATTTTTTAAATGTTTTAACATACATCCAATTTTTTTTAGATTATATATTTTAACTAAAAACTAGTTAAATAAATCTAAATGTAAAGCTTACTGATATAATTTTTTTTTGGGTACAAACTAACATACTTTTTCTAAAAAAGCAAGATAGTTTAAATAAATATTTGTTAGAATAAAAAATATTAGATATTTATTAGAATAAATTCACTTTTCAAAAGTATATTAATAAATGATAAATAAAAATTTGTTACAATTATCTAAGACATGTTAGAGTACTTCTTATGAAAAAAGTGAATATCATACCAAATGACTGTAACTTAGTTGTAAAGTCACCAGCCATAATTATCAGTACAAATTTCGACCCCCTCTATCTATTTTCTTTCAGTTCAAAATTATTTTTCAAATTTTTTGAAATATATGCACAATCACATCACATTATTATAATAGAAAATAAGAAGTTGCAACAGCAAAATAAAGTACTATAATATAATATAGTGTAGCAGTATGGATCAAGAGAACAATTATTCAGGGGTTCAAACTAAAAATGAAGAATAATAATAGGGGTAAAAGCCAAGATTTCAAGGGTGCAAGTGCATCCATTCACTTGTGTGTGGGTCTGCCTCTTGAGTGAGGTGATTATCATGTTACATATTTGTGACATAAAAATTTTGTAGTAATATTTTTCAATCGTAAAAAGTTAATGACATCACTACAAAAATTTCGGTAAATAAAAGAGGTTAATTTGGGGGTTATTCAAACCCTCGGTAAATTAAAATATAAAGGCATTTCTTCTCTATTTGCAAGGGTTTAAGAAACTCCCTCAACTTATTTTAATTTTTATTTAAAATTTTAATTAAAAAAGAAAAAATAAAGAAGTATTAGAAAGGAACAAAAGAAAGAATCGAATTAGGGTAAAGATTCAAACTCTTCTCCCTCACGCCCGCCTCTCTGCACCTGCGTCGTTCCTCTTAGCTGCCTCTCTTTCCTCGCGACTGTTTTTGCTCAACACGTCTCTCTATTTCGATAAGCGTCAACTTGTATCCCTCTTTTCTGTCTTGCTTCTCTCTCCTCTAGTTTTAGGATTCAACTCTTTTGTTATGTTTCTCACTAATTTGTGAAATTAATGCATAAATTTCAATCGATAGCATGTATAATTGTTGATTATTTTCTAGGATTTAAGTTTTTTAGGCATGCCCAGTCTTAAATTCTTTTAGGATTTTAGTATCTTAGTTCAAAATTGAGTTCTCAGATTTTGAGAACACTGTTGTAATAGAATTTTTGTTGAGTATATGAAATGGGTCTTCTTAATTGTTACTTAAGCTGAATGATGTAATTTTGAATCTGCTTTCTAATGTTGGACTGTTAATATTGACAATGGATGTTTAAGTATGATAGTGTTCTATCTATTTTATTGACAATGAGTGTTAGCTCACAGATCACATGAAAATCTCTACATTTCTATTCTATATATTGTATGAAGAAATCATACTAGTCTTTTCTTACACATGACCCACTATTCTGTATAGTATTGAATTTGTAAGTCTACCTACATATGTGTCACTCTACCTGCAAATTGCACTAAGCCACTAGCACTAGTAAAAGTATTATGATTTCAATACTTCAATTAATATTATTTTTCTTGACACTTATTGAATGAAGAAGTCAATCAAGGTAGTTGTTGCTCATATTTCATCTTTGTAATTTGATTATGTTATTTATTTTATTTTTATGTCTAACTAGTTAAATTTTTGTAATTTAATTAGTGCATGGTTCTAAAAATTGTTGTGTGCAATAATAAAAATCTTATATTAATTTGTTGGTTTGTAATATATCTTATAGTAAACAAGTATATAAGTAACATAGTTTGAATACATTGAGTTATAATAAGCACAAATTCTACGGAAAAAAGACTTTTTTTTTCTTCATATTTTAAACAACTAGCGGGGGTTTCAAACCCATCCAAAGTGGTCCCGCAAGCGGCCCCTTTAAACCTTTGCAAATAATTTATGTGAATCATCATATGTGTGGGGTTTTGCGAACTCCCGAAAATCATATTGCGGAAGTTAAAATCCCCCACAAAAATGGCTTAAAACCCCCACAATAAGGCATTTTTTGTAATGCGTGATTATCATTTCACAAATTTGTGACATAAAAATTATGACGCAATAATTTATGTTGTTCTGACCCATTCTATCATGCATGCTACATAAACGAATTTGATACATGTGTAAAGTGTTGCAACGTGAATTTCACGTCACAACTTTGTGACACAAAATTCACATTGCAAATAAATTGTCACACGCTTCAGCAACGTGTTTAGTAACGTTGCAAAAAATGTGTAATGACGTGATTTTCTACGGTGTGATGTGTGTTGAGAATAATTCATATCCAGAACTTCTGAGGGTTAGTCAGAAGTTCTGATGTTCAGTAAGGCATATCCAGAACTTCTGATGTTCTGGTGTTGTTCAGAAGTTGTAGAACTTATGAGGTCATGTCCAGAAGTGTTTAACTTCTGGTTCCTTAACTTAGCTATTAAGTTTAGTTTTGAGGGTACTTTAGTATTTGTTAGTTTGTACTGTTAGTATCTTTTATCTTGATCACCAAGATTAGTTTTAATTAGGGTTTACGTTGCATATTTACTTTTGGCCCATTTTGTGTATAAATAGGTATTCATATGTTCTTAATAAAACAACAATCCTTATTTCTTTACTCTTTTTGGTAGCCTTCATTCTCTTTTATTCTTCCATCATTCCAATCACTTTTATTCTTGTGCACCAACAAATTGGTATCTAGAGCTCCGGTTAGAAACATAGGGAAACACGAGTGAATGTGAGTTTGTGTTGTGTGGTTGATTTTGCTTCTAGGGTTCACGTTGAATCTAGAACAAGAATAATTTTTTTCCTGATTTTGTGGGTTGGGAAACACTGTGTGAGTGAATATCCAAGTGTATTACACAAGGTAGAAGATGAACGAAAACAGCAAGATGAACACCAAACTTCCAGTTTTTTATGGCAAGAACTGGAATAGATGGATGATTCAGATGCACGTGTTATTTGGAGCTCAAGATGTTCTAGAGCTTGTTACTGATGAGTATATTCTAGTTGCAGAAGATGCAATAGAAGATGAGAAAGAGGCGCAAAGAAACAAGAGGAAGAGAGATCAGAAAGCTCTATTCTACATCCATCAGTGTGCGAATGTGAATGTGTTTGAGAAGATTGTTGATTCTATGATGTCAAAGGAGACGTGAGACACACTGGTCAGATGTTACGGTGGTGACGCATCACTGAAGAAGGTGAAGCTTCAGTCCATAAGAAAGAAATATGAGAATCTTAACATGAAGAATAGTGAGAAAGTTTCTGAGTATATTTCAAGAGTAATTCTGATCACTAATGAAATGAAAACTTGTGGAGAAACACTTTCTGAACAAGTAATCATAGATAAAGTTCTGAGGTTACTTACTCCTCAGTTTGATTACATTGTTGTTGACATTGAACATTCTAAAGATCTGGAAACCATGAAAATAGAAGAGTTGCAAAGTAGTCTAGAAGCGCATGAGTTGCTTTTGACTGATAGAACTTCTGAGAGTGAAGTTGAGCAGGCTCTGAAAGCTTCTTTTGTCAAGAAGGACTAGAAGCAGCCTTGGTCAGAGGGCAAGAATAGGCATGGTGATAGATTCCAAAAGTCAAAAACCTCAACTTCTGGTGAGAAGAAACATCAGAAGATAAATGAGAGGAGGTAATTTCAATGTTACTATTGTAAGCAGTTTGGCCATTTTGCTAGGGATTGTTGGTCAAACAAAGAAAAGAAATTAGAAGAAGCAAACATAGCCATAGGAGATTCAAATGATAAACCTGTGTTATTGATGGCTTCTGATTCTAATTGTAGGCAGTCAGAAGATTGGTGGTATATGGACACTGGGTGTTCAAACCACTTGACTGGGAACAAACAATGGCTGATAGACTTTGACTCTAGAAGGAGAACAAAGATCAGATGTGCTGATGATAAGTACCTTAATGCAGAAGGTATGGGAAATGTCAGAGTCAATGTGAAGAATGGGAAAAACATTCTTATCAAAGATGTTTGGTATATTCCTGGAATTAAAAGCAATCTGATGAGTGTAGGTCAGCTCATTGAGAAAGGTTTCTCAGTTGTAATGAAGGACAACCTTTTAAAGTTGTATGATTCCCATCAGAAGTTGATTATGAAGTTTGAACAGGTAAGCAACAGAACATTCAAGGTGAATGTTAGTACAACTGAAGTAGAGTGCCTTAGTGCAGAAGGCGTTGGAGGTGATAGTAAGTTGTGGCACAAGAGGTTGAGGCATCTGAACTATGGAAGCTTAGGGCATCTAAGTTCTAAGAAGATCGTACGTGGCATTCCAAAGATTGTGAAGCCTGAGAAGTCATGTGAGGTGTGCATGAAAGGCAAGCAATCAAGATTGCCATTTGCATCAGAAGTTGCTCCAAGAGCAAAACATTCTCTAGGAGTAGTACATTCGGATATGTGTGGACCATTTCCAGTACCTTCACTTGGAGGAAAAAATATTTTGTGTCCTTTGTGGATGAGTTCACAAGGATGACGTGGGTAACACTCATTAAGTTCAAACATGAAGTGTTTACTGAGTTTTAGAAGTTCAAGGTGAAGGCGGAGAAGCAGAGTGGTTAGAAGATGAATATTCTGAGAATAAATGGTGGAGGTGAGTATAACTCTACAGAGTTCCAGAAGTTCTGTGAGGAGAATGGAATAGAACATGAGGTTACTTCTCCATATACTCCTCATCACAATGGTCTTGCTGAGAGAAGAAACAGAACTTTGCTTGATATGTCCAGAAGTATGCTGAAAGAGAAGAAGCTACCTCATATGTTATGGGGAGAAGTTGTTGCCACATCAGTATATGTTTTGAACAGGTGTCCAACAAAGAAGCTGAAGGAAATTGTTCCTTTAGAGAAGTGGACTAGAGATAGGCAAAGTGTTGGTCATCTGAGAGTGTTTGATTCTGTATTTACAAACACGTCCCAGAAGCTAGAAGACAGAAGTTGGATGATAGAAGCAAGGTAATGTTACTGGTGGGGGACCACAATACAGGTGCATATAAGCTCTATTGTCCAGAAACCAATAAAGTTGAAATCAACAAAGACGTTGTTGTGAAAGATTCAGAAGTTTGGGATTGGAGCCAGTCCCAACCAACTTCTGGTGTAGTGATAACTTCTAAAGATGAGTCAGAAGTTAAAAGTTCCGAAGAAGAGTCAGAAGATGATTCTGAAGACTCTAAAGATGAAGATGATGAATTTGTTTCTGATCTAGATTCTGATGATGATCCAGAATCTGGTGGTGATCATGCTTTTGGAAGGGAAAACTCTGAAGACCTAGTTTCTGGAGGACAAGCTTCTGAAGGTGATCATGTCTCTGAAGGTGATAATTCTGAAGATAGAACTTCTGGACAAGGTCCAGAAGTTAATATTGTTCCAAGTTCTGGAGAACAAGTTTAGAGGCCACAACGAGTTAGAACTATACCTAGAAGGTTTGTAGATTTTGACATGCTGCAAGACACTGAAGTTGACTCAGAGGGAGAAGTCATCCAGTGTGCCATGTTAGTAGATTCTGAACCATTGGGGTATAGAAGAAGCACTCAAGAAGAAAGTTTGGCAGGATGCCATGAAAGAAGAACTTGAGGCTATAAAGAGAAACAAAACATGGGAGTTGACATAACTTCTAAAGAAAAAGAAAGCCATCAACGTCAGATGGGTTTTTAAGGTGGAGCTTAAGCCAGATGGATCAGTTGGCAAGCACAAAGCAAGGCTAGTGGCCAAAGGTTTTCTTCAGAAACCTGGACTAGATTATTTTGAGGTGTTTGCTCCTGTAGCTAGGCATGAAACAATCAGATTGGTGATTGCTTTGCAAAATTGGTGATGCATTTGGATGTGAAGTCAGCATTTTTGAACGGTCCATTACAAGAGGAGGTATACGTGTCACAACCTCCTGGCTTCGTGAAAAAGAATTAGGAAAGGATGGTGTATAAGTTACACAAAGCTCTGTATGGATTGAAGAAAGCACCCAGAGATTGGAATCATAAGATTGATTCATTTTTCAAGAAGCAAGGGTTTCAGAAATGTGAGATGGAGTATGGCGTGTATGTGAAACATTCTGGAAGCAATATGATTCTATTGTGTCTTTATGTTGATGACATATTGCTTACGGGGAGTTGTCTAGAAGATATAATCAAGTTCAAAAAAATGCTGATGAATGAATTTAAGATGATAGATTTAGGAAATATGGTATATTTCCCAAGGATGGGAGTTCTGTACTCAAAGGAGGGTATCATTTTGCATCAGCTGAAGTATGAACTTGAACTTCTGAAGAGATTTAAGCTACAGAATTGTACAGTTGCTATGACACCATCAAAAACCAATCATAAATTGGACTCTGACTCTGATGGTGATTCTGTGGTTCTCTTAAGTATTTGTGCAATACCAGACCTGACATTTGCTATGTAGTTGAAATGGTCAACAGATTTATGAGTAATCCAAAGTGGTTCCATTATCAAGCGGCTGTCAGGATTCTGAGGTATATAAAGGGAACTCTTAAATATAAAGTGCTATTTCCTCTAAAGAAAGTCGAACCCTAGTGGGCTACTACGGTTCGACCGTGTGAGATAGAGTTGATGAGAAGTACCTCTGGCTACTTGTTCAAGTTTCTGGGAGGTCCTATTTCTTGGAGTTCTAAGAAACAACCTGTTGTGGCCCTGTCAACATGTGAAGCTGAGTATATTGCAAGCGCTATAGCTGCATGTCAAGCTATTTAGCTTCTGAGTCTTTTGGAGGATTGAAGATTGTGATAGAGAAACCTCTGAAGCTGTTGATTGATAACAAGTCTGCAATCAACCTTGTCAAGAATCCAGTGTTGCATGGAAGAAGCAAGCATATTGACACGAAGTATCATTTTATCAGAAGTCATGTACAGAAAGGAGTGTTAGAAGCAGCTGACAGATGTTCTGACAAAGGCTATCAAAACAGACTAGTTTCTTTGTTTAAGAAATGAAATTGGTGTTGTCAGTTTTTGATGGATATGAATTAAGGGATGGTGTTGAGAATAATTCATATCCAGAACTTCTGAGGGTCAGTCAGAAGTTCTAATGTTCAGTAAGGCATATCCAGAACTTCTGATGTTCTGGTGTTGTTCAGAAGTTATAGAACTTCTGAGGTCGTGTCCATAAGTGTTTAACTTCTGGTTCTTTAATTTAGCTATTAAGTTTAGTTTTAAGGGCACTTTAGTATTTGTTAGTTTGTACTGTTAGTATCTTTTATCTTGATCACCAAGATTAGTTTTAATTAGGGTTTACGTGGCATATTTACTTTTGGTCCATTTTGTGTATAAATAAGTATTCCTATGTTCTTAATAAAACAACAATCCTTATTTCTTTACTCTTTTTGATAGCCGTCATTCTCTTTTATTCTTCCATCATTCCAATCATTTTTATTCTTGTGCACCACAATGTGAAAATCACATCGTAAATGATTTTTTTTTTTTTTTAATATTGTATAAAAAAATTATATAACACTGTAAAAATTATTTTTAAAAAACTAAAAAAAAAATCAATATAGTTTAATTCAAAGAACGATAAACCTCGAGCTCAAAAATGAAACTATATTTTATTTTTAAAATTTTCAAATCAAATTATTGCAACATGGCATTAGTTGCAACATGGCATTTGTTGCAAAAAGGCATATATCAAGTTGAGTACAAAAGGTGATAATGAAGAATGCTACACTTTCCAATCTCTTTATATCTTTGCTTTCATCTTTTCACCAATAATAATTAATCAATATTTTCTTCTCTTTATCTTTGTCAAAAAGAAGTGGTGGCACAGAGAGCAGAGCAATTGTATACCAATAGTATATGTATGTGACTAGTAGAGGTTATGGAAGCATCCAATAATATCCATACGTTACGTGCCTCACACAACACAACAACTTACCACACTAATTTGCTACGCTAAGAATCTGCCGTCTTTTTTGCTATAATTTTATTCCGCAAACTTCACTGTACATTGAACCTTTGCTGTAAATGCATGTCACTTGCATTGCATATACATCACTCTCTATAGATTCTCTTTTCTAGCATAGCATGCACTTGAATCTAATGGATATTTTCTAATAGAAAAAGACATCTAACTTGTATAATGCATATTGCAAGATATTTTTAAAAATACACGTTTCACATAGAATGATTTTGTAAAATTGGTATATTGAAAGAGATTTTTAAAAATTACACGTTTCACATCGGATTTGATATATCTAAAGTCCTTTTACATATTTTTAAAAAGTTGAACATGACTTAACTTTACAAAATATATATATATATATATATATATATATATATATATATATATATATATATATATATATATATATATATATATATATATATATATATATATATATATATATATCACCCAATTACTCTTAACACTTTTGAATTTGATATCGCTAGAGAAAAAAGAAAAAAAGAAAAATGCAAAACTACAATTTTTAAATTTTCCAATTAGAAACTCTCTTAACTACTCCCTTCGTTCCTTTTAAATCGTCACTTTTTGATATTTTATAGGTATCAAGATAACTAATGATTGTTATTATTTCTTAAACAATAATTTTTTTTTTAATAATACCTTTAACTTTATAATAGTTTATTTAATTTTTCTCTTTTTTTATAATAATTAGGGATAATTTTAACAACACTACAATCAATATTCTTGAAATTTGAAATGACATTTAAAAAAATAATTTTTTTTAAACGACGATTAAAAAAGAATGGAGGAAGTACTATTTTTGCACTAAAAAATTGCAAACCTTCTTAACTACAATTTTTGGACATAAAAATTGTAACCATCTCAATTATATTTTTTTACACGGAAAAATTGCAAATTCTCTCTAAATCATCACATTTACTCAAACCTTATTACACTTAAATGCTAGATTTTTGTGGTGAAGAAACCTTAAACTAATTATTTTTATTTATAGTAATACTCCAATTATTTTTTCTTTTTATTATCCAATGTGAGAGTTGGATGTCTCATATTGTTTAGAAAAGTAGAGGTTGAACATTTTATAAGTGAGATTTGTTTTTGTAAGCAAACTATTATACAAAGAGCATAAAGAGTACTCAAACCTGAATACAAAAGGGCGAGGTAAAATTCGAAAACGAAGAGATTACAAACCAAATGTACCTTAGGAAAAGTAAAGCAAATGACTTTTGTTAAACTCATAAAAGTTGAAATTGAGATAAATAATATCACATATAAAGGACCATCTCACCCACAAGTTCAAACAAACCGCCAACCAAAGGCATCATATTATTCCTTACTTACTTCTTGGTCTTGCAAAACTTGGACCACAAGAGAAAACTACTCTTGAAACAATCCCCGCTGTAATTCTTAAATCCAATCTAATATGCAATCTCGCAAAAACACGACTAAACAGAATAGAGTGCACAAGAGATGTCAATTCAACCGAACAAAAAGCACAGTTGCAATCATTAGAAAGAGATAAAACCCCTCTAACACATAAAAAATCTTTCGTCGATAACCTATTCAAAAAATACCTCCAACTAAAAGCTTTACGTTTGAAAGACACCACGACTTTTCAAACCAAAGGCATTGCACTATCATAACACTAATAAGGACCAAAAGGTACACGAAAACTGCTATGCAAATCATAGGCGAAATTCATACTATAAATATCGCTAATATGCTTCCTCTAAGCAATAGAGTAATGTCTGTCCACAAGAGGAACAACCAACCATAAATTGAGAAGAAGACTATGCAGCTCTGCTGTCACTGTCAAATCAGCCTGATCCCGAACCCCGAAGTCACCCCAGGACTAAACACTACTAATCCATCTGATCATTCCAGCAACTGCAATGTCTTGTAAAAGTGACACCACAAATAGATACGGATAACAGTCCCTGAATCTATTTTTTTTGAACCAACAAGCATACCACAAAGACGTAGCCAACCCATTACCTATTGAGGCCTACAGTTATCAATGAAAGAGTCAATAGACTGCTTCTTGAGAATAGATAAAAGGTCTGACCACCACCCCGATTTTGACTCCCTAAACTTGAGGAAATTTCCTGGAATATTCATCTTTATCCTAATATCCACGTAATGAGCTTTAAGAGTATTATACCAAAGAGCTTCTGATCCTTCCAATATTCTCCACCTCCATTTGAGAATAAGTGCAATATTGAAGTCATCGAACCATTTCAAATCCAAACTACCTTTATCAATCAGAGTGCAAATATCCCTCCAACTCACCCAGTGAATTCCTCTACAATCCTCCACACTAGCAAAATCAACCTTGAAAAGAATACAAGCCTTCTTCTCCTTACTAGAGAAATCCACTAACTCATTAACAACCAACACCACATCAAGTAATTGTCTTCCTGACAAAAACACACTTTGACAAGAAGACACAATAGAATTCAAAACCTTTTTCAATCTGGTTGCTAAAAGTTTAAACAATTATTTATAAAGACACCCAACAAGACAAATAGGTCTATAATCTTCCAACCCCAACAAATTGGAAGATTTCAGAATAAGCATCAATAACGATGAAATGGTTGCCTTAGAGAACACCTCTCCACCATGAAAGTCGTAAAATAAACGACAAATATCATCCTTAAGAAAAACCCAACACCTGCTAAAGAACGAGAAGGTAAAATCTTCTGGGCCCGAACTTTTAGAACCTCTAATACCCCACACCGCCTCCTTAATTTCATCCCCTTAAAAAATGAGATTCAAGGAAAAGCCTCTCAAAATGGGAAAACATTTGAAAGAAAACCTTTGCATCATCGACCTACTCACCTCAGGTTCATGAAATTTACTAGAAAAATGGCTATATATCTCCTAATTAACCCCGACAATTGACTCAAAAAACCCTCTATCCGGTCTAAAAGTGTCGGACAAAGGATATTCCATTGCAGATCATGTAAAGAAAGTCATCAGAAGTTTACCTAAGAAATGAAGACCCATGGTAACAACACTAAATCTTGCTAAATATCTGAACAAGATCTCTCTGGAAGAACTCATCAGCTTATTAAGAAGTCACGAGATAGAATTAGAAGAAGATGAGCCTCAGAATAAAGGTTAGTCTCTTGCTCTTAAATCTAACAAGAAATATAATTCTAAAATGTTTCAGGCTGAAGAAGAAAACTCTGGAGGATCATCACCAGAAGAAGATGAGCTATCTCTTCTCTCCATAAGAGTACAATAGCTATGGAAGAATAGACAAAGGAAGTTCAGAAATCCAAGAAGATCTACCAACTTCTCTGATTCATCCTCTGGATACCAAAAGAGAAGAAGTAAAGAAGTTGTCTGTTACGAATGCAAGGAACTTGGTCACTATAAAAGCGACTGTCCTAAGCTTCAATAAGAGAAGCCGAAGAAGAGATTTGACAAAGAAAAGAAGAAAAGTCTTATGGCCACACGGGACGATTCAAATTCCTCTGAAGCTTCATCAGAATTAGAAGATGAAAAAGCCAACATAGCTTTGATGGCCAACATTGCTGACAACTCAGATTCCTAAGAATCGAATTCTGATACTGAAGAGGTATTTCCTAACTTTGCTATTAATTTCTCTAAAGATAAGTTAGCAAAAAGTCTGTCTGAAATACTTGAAAACTATCAGAAACTTCAAATCAAATACAAGAATTTGAAACGTAATCTTGCATCTGATTCTGAAGACACTAAGAAACTTGAAACCGAAAACTCTGAGCTTAAAAAAACTAGTTTTAAACTAAAAAATGAAAACTCTGTTTTTAAAGAAGATTTACAAAAAGCTCAAGAAAAATTTGTTTTAGAAGTTCTAAGTGACTATGATAAAATCATGAAAGAATATGACATTGGTTTTCAAGAATTTCTTACTAAAAGCATAGATAGAAGCAAGATGGCTTCAATGATCTATGGAGTCAGCAGAAATAGTAAAAGAGGTTTAGGATATGTGTCATCTAGAAATGAAAAACCTTATTTTGAAGTAGATGGTATGGACATTAAATACACACCTCTAAAATCTCACTTTACTTATGGTTACCCACATGACATAAAATACACCAATGAATCATATTATGCATAATCTTATTTTAAACCAAAGTGCAAACAAAAATTTGGCAATACTAACCAGAAAGGACCCAAAAAGATATGGGTACCTAAGGATAAAATGTTATATATTGCAGATGTCTTTAACAACAAAGTTAAAACACCAGTCTTGGTACCTAGACTCTGGATGCTCTCAACACATGATGTGAAGAAAGCGTATGTTCCAAAGTATGGAACTTAAATCTGGTGGTTTTGTTGGCTTCGGAGGAAATTAGAAAGGAAGTATAATTGGCTCTAGAACCATTGGTAACGACACAAAAGTGTTTAATGTTAGGATATTTTGAACGCTCAAAAGGCTACAGAGTATATAACACTGAAACACGTATTGTGGAAGAATCTATTAATGTCAGATTTGGTGATAAGTTTTGCCCTCAATAGTCAAAGCAAAAAGAATCTCTTGCAGATATAGAAGTTCGAACTACTAGTACAGAAGATAGCCCTGACAAAGATACAAGCTCTGAAGAAGCTATCAACACCAAAGAAACTTCTGAAGAACCCATCCAGAAGAAACCATCTAGAAGCAACTTAGCTCATCCTGAGGAAATGATTCTGGGAAAGAAAGATGATTCAATCAGAACCAGATCAACATTTAGAAACTCTGAAGAATCTCTTATGGGTATGGTGTCCTTGATTTAACCAACTTTTATAGATGAAGCTCTTCAAGAAAATTACTGGATCATGGCAATGCAAGAAGAACTAAATCAATTTACCAAAAATGATGTATGAGATCTTGTTCCCAAACCAAAAGGTTTCAACATTATTGGAACTAAGTGGGTCTTCAAAAACAAGCTTAGCGAGCAAGGAGAAGTAGTCAAAAACAAAGCTCGACTGATAACATAAGGTTATACTCAGCAAGAAGGGATAAACTATACAGAAACCTTTGCTCTAATCGCCAGGTTAGAATCTACCAGACTCTTAATTTCGTATGTTGTTAATCACAATATTACACTTTATCAGATGAATGTAAAGCGTGCATTTTTAAATGGTTACATTGATGAATAAGTATATGTACACCATTCCCCTAGTTTTTGAAAACACAAAACATCCAGAATATGTTTATAAGCTTAAAAAATCTTTATATGGTCTAAAACAAGCTCCCAGAGCTTGGTATGAAAGACTGAACAATTTTCTATTAGAAAAAGATTTCACCAGAGGGAAAGTGGACACTACTTTATTTTGTAAATCATTTAAAAATGATATTCTGATATGTCAAATTTATGTTGATGATATAATTTTTGGTTATACTAAAGCCTCCCTTGGGAGAGATTTTGCTATGTCTACGCAGACAGAATTTGAAATGAGTCTGATGGGCGAACTCAAATTCTTTATGGGAATTCAAATAAAACAATCCTCAGAAGGAACTTTCATAAATCAAAGTAAGTATGTTAAAGAACTTCTGAAGAAATTTGACATGCCATATAGCAAACCTGCCAAAACCCCTATACATCCCACATGCATTTTGGAAAAGGAAGAGGTAAGTAAGAACGTAGAATAGAAGCTCTACAGAGGTATGATTGGTTCTCTCCTTTATTTAACAGCTTCAAGGCCTGATATTCTATATAGTTTTTGCCTCTGTGCTAGATTCCAATCAGATCCTAGAGAAACTCACTTAACAACGATTAAGCGAATTTTCAAGTATCTGAAAGGTACTACTAACCTTGGCTTATGTTATAGAAAATCCAGAGAGTATAAACTTGTAGGATACTGTGATGCTAACTTTGTTAGAGACAGAATAGAAAGAAAAAGTACTTCTGGGAGCTGTCAGTTTCTGGGAGACAATCTAATATCATAGTCCAGCAAAAGGAAATCCACCATTGCTCTGTCAACTGCTGAAGTAGAATATATAGCTGCAGCAGGTTGCAGCACTCAGATGCTCTAGATGAAAAGTCAACTTGAAGACTTTCAAATTTTCGAGAGTAACATTCCTATCCTCTATGACAATACTTCTGCTATTTGCTTATTTAAAAATCCTATTTTGCATTCTAGAGCTAAGCATATAGAAATTAAACATCATTTCATTAGGGACTATATTCAGAAGGGAATTCTTTCATTAAAATTTATTGACATAGACCATCAATGGGCTGATGTCTTTACAAATCCCCTTGCTGAAGATAAGTTTAATTTCATGCTGAAGCATCTCAGTATAGAATTATGCCCATAATGAATATTTTAATTCCGTATGTTTAACTTTCAGTACATTATTTTTTTCTTTTGTGAACATCTGATTAATCGTCCTTCATAAGTGAGAAGGGTAGTTAACTCAGAAGTTATCCATAAGATCTTAACGTTATCCCAAATGATTCAGTTCAAGATAGACACATGCAATTCACTACATCAACATCTGTCAATCTCAAGTGTTGAGTCATATTCAGAAAATGAACATGTGTTCAAGATCTGATAGACTGAAACAGTTGAGTTGATGCATTGAGACGCTGTTCACATCGGTAACTGTTTATTAAATCTTTACGCTATCTCCCTTGTCAAAAATCATTATGTCTCTTAATCATTTCTTGCGTGCTTTAAATTCATTTAATTGGATGTTTTCAATTCAATACTTTTTCAAAACACTTGTTCTTGTTTTTTTATTTAATAAAAAAACCCTTATATCCTAATTCTTCTCTCTTTCTCTCAAAAAACCCTAAGCCTGAGAACAAGGGCTTCATCGTCCCAGTAACAACAACTCCAAATCAACTCTAACGAAGAAGTTTTCATAGATCCCCACAGAATGCTACTCACTCCCTTCAACTCTCTTGAGGTTCTTTGTGAACTTATTATGGACTTTGACAACATGAAGGAGAATGAGTATGATCTTCTTGAAGAAGTGGAATTTCAAGGATGGTCTAAATACTTTGATCGTTTGATTGGTCCCGTTTTCCCTAAATTGGTTAAAGAATTCTGGATTCATGCTTCTTTTTCTTAACATCAAGTTACTTCATATGTATTGGGGAAAAAGATAGTCATCACTGAAGATTTCATTGGCCAACTCATTAGTCATGATGGAAACAACGTCAAATGTACTAATATGGCTGAAAAGGTTGGGTCTAACCTAGATAAAGTTTCCCAAGAAATCTTCTTGTGATGACTGGTTTTTTTCATCGGTTGTTTTAAAAACAATGAAGTCGCCACCTAATTTTATTTGTTATAAAAATAACGGGGAAATATAGATAAAACCCCACGGATGCGAATAAGGCAGTCTACGTGACCAAAAGAAATGGAATCGGGAGTCGGTTATGCAAGGGGAAGGTATTAGCACCCCTTACATCCATCGTACTCTATGGGACCCATTTAGTTCTAAGTGTTTGTGTGTGTTTATTGCTAATTTAAGTTATAAAAGAAACGGGGTTTATATATTATTATTTTTAGTTTGGCACGGTTTCAAAACCGTGTGCCTACGTATTCCCTTGTGCAATGGGAAAGTCAAAACTCCGTAGTTCCTCTTAAAAAGGTTTGAATTGGTTGTGTTGATTTTAGAAGAAAAATCGTGCATTTAGACATTTCAAATGCTTAAACTTGGACTTGTTTAGTTTGTTTGAAAAGCTTAAGTCCTCGTTTGTGTTTGAACTGACTATTGCACACTCTTTGTAAGAAAAGAGTTTGATGATCGCATATGAGCGATAAAAGAGTTTGAGTGAATTAAGTTATTTTTATGTGGGAGACGAGTATTGGACCATAAGTGTTCAATGGCCAATGCCCCAAATACTCGGATGAGTGGACAGACACATCCTAATCATCTTTTTCTACCCCAAAAAGTTTTTTGAGAAAAGGTGAGGTGAAACAAGGTTCACATTAATTTATATTCAATTAAGAAACCAAACATACAGTCGAGGGTCAATACAGGACTGACTACCATATGTTTGGGAGGAGAGAGAAGTAGAATATTTATTTATGAAAATATTGAAAAGAATCTCGACGTTGGATCGAGGTTTAGAAATTTAATTATGAAAGTGTTTTTTAGGAGGTTTTGAAAATGATTTTTGAAAAGTGAAGGCTATTCACAAGAAGTTTTGAAAAGATTTAAGTTGGAAAATTGGAAAGAAAACGTTTTTGAAAAGTATTAAAAATACTTAAAATGTCCCATTTTTTTTAACTTAGTAAAAATATAATCAAAAAGAAAATATTTTTGAATTTTTTTGACATAATCATAAAATAGGTATATTAAATGACAAGTGTACAAAAAATCATCTCAAAATGAGAAGTTTTGATTGGTTTTTGAAAATGTTGAAGTTTGTTTGAAAAAACTTGAGAAAATTAGTGATAAAAAGAAGGTTTTGGTCCTAAGGAGGTTTGAACCTTGGACATTTGGCTTAAAAGTAAAGAGCTTTACCATTGAGCCATTTGCTTGACTTGTCATTTAATTACCTTGTTTAGAAGGAATTTTGAAAAAAAAAAGAAGTTTGGAAAAAATCCAGAAGTTGGACTTCTAAATGGTTCAGAAGTTGGTTTGCTTCTGGAGGATCAGAAGCTAACTTGCTTCTAGAGCGTGTGAGAAGGAGCTTCTGGAGCGTATTGCTAGCAGCTTCTGGGGCGTGAAAAGGTTGGCTTGCTACTTCTGGCTGCTTCTGGAGCGTGTTGCTAGCAGCTTCTGGGCATGAGAAGGAGCGCATTGCTTCTTGAGGCTTCTAGAGATGGAAGTACTAGAAGTACTTCTGGAGAGAGTGTAAATGAAGAGCTTCTAGGGGTAGAAGCTTCAAAAGCACTTATGGAGGCTGAGCCTCAGAAGGACTTCTGGAGAAACAAGCTTCAGAAGCTTGTTATTTCCTTTTGTAAAAAAAAGGTTCCAGGGGGATTTGAACCCTGGACCTTGTGGCGAAGGAAGTTTTTAAGGCGTGATGGCTTTACCACTGGGGTGGCTATACATCCATTGTTTTAACTTAAACTACAAATATATATTTTAAGTCCAACTTCAGAAGTTGAAATTAAACTTCATCTTCTTCGCTGAGCAACGCGCGAACATGGCCATGGCTGAGATTTGAAGTTCTTCATTTCTTGATCAATTTTAAAAGTTCAAAATACCATTTTGTCTAGATTTTCATCACGATTTTGAACATGTATCTTGTTAATATTATTAATCAAAGAGGAGCGTGAATTTGAACAATTCAAATTTAAACCCTAACTGAAAAAGTGATCAATTCTTTGAACTCAGTTGATTTTAGTTTAAATTAAAGATCTAGATAGCTTTAGTGATTGAATTTCTACATTTTCCTTTTCAATTTTAAAGCTAAAAACGCATGAATGGAGGTATCAAAGTTTTGAAAACTCACCTCTTGGTATGAAATACCAGATCGAGTTTGGCTGCTTCCAGGTGCAAAGTGAGGATTGATTTAGCTTCCCTGAACCTCACTGAGTGTGTTCCCACTCTTAGATTGTTCTGAAAATGGCTGGAACTTTCTGACCAAGTCAAGTTGCAAGTTGCTTACTTTGAAAATGGAAGATGGTGATGAAGTTGTTCCAGAACTTGTTTAAGTGTATGGACTGTCTCTATATGATGTATAAGATGTGTTTAAAGTGAGAAATCAAGGCTAGCACGAGTAGTTTTCTAGTTTGGCAACTTGGAGCTTAAAGCTTAAGAAAGGAATATTCCTTCATTAAATGCAAATGGAATCTTGTAATCATTGCTTTAGAAAACTCAAGTGTTTCTATCCTTTCCTAGCCATTTCCATCAGATTTTTTCTCTTAAATTCTATCTCATGTAGTGACAAGTCTTCTAGAAGGGAGAAAGTTGCAAAATAACTTGTAACTTTGATGCATGATTTTGGAAATCCATGGTTTTGGAGCTCTATGTTTCAAAATCAAAACCCTAGCTACTCAAAGTATTTTTGCAAGTTCTTGGAATTTTTAGAAAGCTTGTAACAAGACCTACAACTTTCATGTTTTGATTTTTTTCTGAATCCAAATGGATCTAGGTGAAAAATGGCCATGAAAGTGAGGAAAAACCATGTTTCTTAACACTTGAAAATTTTCCTAAGTGTTAGAAAAAATTCAAATCTTGACTTTTTGTTGACTTTTTCATATTTCTTGATTTTTTATGATTATGATGGATTATTTGAAATGATTTTATGATTGAACAAGTTTGGACTTGAAAAAGTTGACCAAAAGTCAAAGTTTGACTTTTTTTTAGCAGATGAATTTTCATCAGATGGTTCAGAATTTGTCTGATGAAGAAACATGGATTTTGCAATGTTTTGAACCAAGAAATTAGGTCAAGATGTTTTATTGAGGATGTTTAAGACTAATCTTCAAGCAAATAGGTCATCCATTGAGCAGAAAGTTAATGATTCACTATCTTTGATCAAAATCCTAATTGGTCGATTCAAGGTAGATCATGAGAAAAAGTTGGGAATTTGAAATTCAAATGTTGATGATTGATTAAGATAGATCAATTGAGGTGAGTGGAGACTCAAACCCTAATTGAATATATCTTGAACAGATGAAAATTTGTTTTTGATAAAATCCTAACTTTTACTTCAGGAGCACACACACGATTTATCCTGTTCTGAAACAGTTAGTGATGCAATGATCTTGTGAGAAATACAAGGGAATAAAGTATTGATCTTGTTCACTTTAAAAAGAGTGTATTCCTTGAAGAAGGGATGACTCATGATCACTCCTCATAACACAAACTCCAAAGTCGTTTCCTGAAGTTGAAACCCTGAGCTTAAGAGGGTAAATTTTGGGGTGCGACACGTCTCTTTTGGGAAACCATCAAACATAATCAAAGATCTGAAGGATCACTACAGAATTTGGGCTAAGATCATTCTGGGGTGCATCAACCACATGAAACCTTCAAGTTCTGCAGACTACATGAACATTGATCAGCAGTTCCTCCTCTACTTCATTGCAACAAAAACAAAAGTTCACCTTCCTCATAGTCTGTTCAACCATCTAAAGACAAGTGTCAAATAAACAAGAGAAGAAGAAAGAACCAAAAGAGATTGGATTCCTCTGGGAAGGCTCATCTCAAATATTCTAAAAGAGAATCAACTGATTGGTCATCTGAGTGAAGCTAAGCTTGTAGACGATCTGGATAAAATAGTTGGCAAACCTCTCAACACAAAGAACCTTAAGAAGATGAAAATCATTGACTCCATCAAGAAGAAACCCAAACTGTGATGAAAGAAAATGTCTTAGTCAGAAGAATCCCTCTGGAGAATTTCCCGATGTTCAGAGAAATATATGCTTCGAGACCAGATATTATTTACATGCATCTGGAAGCGTGCAAAGCTGATGGCATTGATCCTGGTGTCACTATTCAAGATCTTAATCAACTACCTCCAGATGTTGCTATGAGAAAATCAAAGAAGAGAAAATCTGCTGATGAAGGCACCTCTCAGAAAAATCCAAAAGCTGCTAAGAAGAAAGGTAATTCATCTTTTATTTCTGTTATTGAATCAATTCTGACACCAACATCTACTTCATTCCTCAAGCTGATCCCGCAACTCAACCTCAACCAGAACTTGCGAAAGTTCTATCTGATATTGAAACTTTTGACTCTACTCTTAAAACACCTCCACCAAAAAATCCACCTTCAACTACTACACAACCATCTCCTGCTCCCTAACCCGAGAATGCAAATGTATCTTCTGAACCAACACCTGAAACAACACTCATCATTTCTGGCATCACCTACCCTCTCAACACTTTGCAACCAAATCCCTCTACCATTCCATCATCATCATCTCTTGCTTTTCCAGATCCTCCATCTCCGTATGAATCTATACCACCAAATTATCCCAACTCTCCCATCATCATTATTGACTCTCCATCTCCTCCAAAATCTCCAGAAGATTCCTTCAAAACAGCCATTGATTTAGATGCCTGGGAATATTGTTCACGGTAAAAAGCAAAGAACGAGGGAATCGAATCGAAATTTGAATCTCCGACTCAAAATGATTTACTCTTTGATTTTTTGTTTAAATGATGCCACGAGCACCAAGCTTTATTGTTTCCAAACAAGAAAGGAAAGGAAAAGGGGAAAGCTGAAATACCCTAAAATTGATATGCAATGCGATTAGTGTGAGCTAAACGCAACACATGGGGGAGTGACCTGGGTTAGAGGATTGGTTATATAAAGGGAAGGTATTAGCATCCTATATATCTATAGTATTCTATAAGAACCTTTTGTGCGTTTGTGTTTTATCTGCTATGCTATTTTGGGAAAGTTTCTCCTTTTGGGATTTAAGAAAGGTAGGCTAGGCAGGAACCTAAGTTTATTTATTATAATTATGCTCGCATAGATCATTGGGATCCTCTGCATACATATCCCCTAGAGGGAATCAGAGCATCTGTAGCTCGGATCTAAGGGAACTAAGGTTTGTTTGGTTTGAGGGAGAAAGAAGTATGCTCGCCAAGGGTGAGACCTTGTGCCTACGTATTCTCAAAAGGAGGTTGAGAAAGTCAGAGCAATCGTAGTTCCCACTTATGTGCTAGTGGAAGCAAATATTAAGAGACATCATCAAGTGTCATCTTAATGAAAAATGTATCTAATTTATTTCATCATATACATTTTTCAAAATTTGATTATTTAAATCTTTCATTGTAAGTATTAAGTGTTTTGCTTGAGTGTACAAGCGTTACCACTTACAAGTTAAGAAACATGTTTGAAAAATGTTGAATCTTTCATTGTAAGCATTGGACGTTTTGCTTGAGTGTACAAGCGTTGCCACTTACAGTTAAGAAAGATGTTTTGTTTGAAAAAGTGTTTATTTTGAAAATTGTTTGAAAAAGTGTTTGATTTGAAAAATGTTTGACTTGTATGTGATGCTATAGATGAGATACTTCTTCCATAGAGATGATTTATATCTTATATCTTAGGAGAAATGTTTTGTTATTGATTAGGGGGATGCCTTTAAGAAGCCTGTGGGTCCTTGTATTGTAACCCCAAGAAGAGGCTATCTGAGGGACATCGAGGGTCCTTGTATTGTGAGCCCAAGAGGAGGATTTTCGAGGGACATCAAGGGTCCTTGTTTTGGGAGCCTAAGAGAAGGCTATAGGGTATGGCTGGCTTGGATTTAAGAGTAATTTCACCGGGAAACCATACTTTTAGGGTTCTATCCTAGCGAAGGTGATTCTTTGTATTGGAAGCCCAACAAGAGGTTGTTAGAGATTTCCAGGTATCTTTCTTGTATGAGGCCCAAGATAAGACTAAACTCAACGAGGGAGTTCTTTTGTACGAATCTCAAGAGGAGGCTAACTCAACGGGGGAGTTCTTTTGTACGAAGCCCAAGAGGAGGCTAACTCAACAAGTGAGTTCTTTTGTACGAAGCCCAAGAAGAGGCTATGAGGAACCTAGTTGTTATACTAGTTGTATTGACATAAATAAACATGAACACGTATATGAACAAGTATATATATGAAAAAGTGTGTGTGTGTGTGCATTCATAGGAGTTTATGAAGGAAATATATAAACAAGTGTTTAAAAACAAACAATTAAAGCTAGTGTGCTTGGATATATACAAAGGAGTGTAAAAACAATATATATAAACAAGTGTTTAAAACAATCGGATAAACTAGTATACTTGGATACATACAAAGAAGTGTGACTTACACCTTAAGGGAGACCCACTGAAATAAGAGCAGTTTCATCGGAAATAATGCTCCTCTTAATACCAGTGGAATTGGTGTATAAACAAACGAAATAAAACTAGTGAATGATACTAGTTTATACTTGAATATTTGCAAAAAAAAGTTGAATATGTGCAAGGAAATTGAATATGTACATAAAAGGGTGGATATGTACAAGGAAATAAGTATGTACATAGGAGGGTTGGGACTTACATCGTAAGGGAGACCCGTGATCAATTTGATTTTGAGTTCGAAAGATTTTCGAGGAAAAAAATCTAGTTCGGTTTGTATTTTCAAAGATTAATCGAATTGATCATGGAAAAGAGGTGTGTAAGTTAATTAAAATGTTTTTGAAAGTTTTGAAAAGTGAAAATTATTCACAAGAGGTTTTGAAAAAGTTTAGATTGAAAAATCAAGAAAAAAATATTTTTGAAAGTACTTAAAATACTTAAAAATGTCTATTTTTAACCTAATAAAAAATATATCAAAAGAAAATATTTTTTTGGCATTTTTTGACATAATCATTAAATAGATATATTAAATGACAAGTGTGCAAAAAATCATCTCAAAATGAGAAGTTTTGATTGGTTTTTGAAAATGTTGAAGTTTGTTGAAAAAACTTAAAAAAACAAGTGTTAAAAAATAAGCTTTGGTCTTGATGAGTGTTGAACTCATGACCTTTGCTTGGAATATCTCAAAAGGTTAACCACTGGGCCACATGCGTGGCTTGTTAAAGCAAGGCTTTGATTTGATTATATTTGAAAATAAGTTTGGAAAATGGTTTGAAAATAGTTGAAATTTGGAAGAAAAGTGAAAAGAATGGAAAAAAGGTCTCAGGGGGATTCGAACCCTGGACTTATGGCAAGGAAATGACTTAAGAGCACGCGTGCTGCCACTGGGGTGGCTGTTTCATCCGGTTATGAAATAACTTCAGCTAAATATATATTAAAACGAGAATTTTGAATTTTTTAAAAAAATAGAAAAACACACGAAGATCATCATCTTCAACCTCACGCCTTTGATTCTTATCTCTCGTATTTATCAATGAAATTGAACGATTCAAACAACAAACATGCTAGAATTTTCACAAGGAACACGATGATGACAATTAATTTCATTTATTTTAAGTGTTAGGTGATTAATTTTTTGCATGAACACGAAGAACCCTAATTCTAATAATGATTGTGAAATCGTGTATGTGCACTAATTCAAGCAATTGATTGAGGGTTTACGATCCTCACACATACAGAAACACAATAGCATAACAATTTTTGAACTGGAATGCAAGAATTATAAAAATCAAAGTTGGACAACTTACCTTTTCAAGCAGAAATTGAATCCTTGCTTAGAGGTGTTCTAGATGTTGTTTCTTGATCTGGACAGCTTCAGTGATGATTATGGAACGTGTTTGAATGCTTGGAATGATCTGAAAGCACCTGGGATAGCCTTCCCGAGTCCAACTACTATTTCTTAGAGTGAACTTTGATTTTGGTGATTCTGATGTTACAGGTCAGGGATGAGTCTTTGGATAACTCATATGTGATCTATGGATGATGTTTGAAGGGAAAAATTGGAAGATGCACGAGTGGATTGAGAGATGGAGGTTTAAGGCTCAAGTTATGCAACTATGGAGGTTTGAACATGATTTTGAGTTTGGCTAGTTTTCGTGATGGATTGATGATTCTAACAACTTCCTAATGGTATTTGGAGAGTGTTTGAAGCTTGAGATTGATCAGAACTTGCAAGGTTTGGAGATTTGCAATTCTCACATTTTGGAACATTGAAACTTGCAACTTAAGAAAAGAAAGAGAAAACAAGCTTATGGTTGTTTTGGTGTCATTTCCAAGTGAGGAAATACCTCTATTTATAGGCCAAGATGATTGGCAAGCAAGGCAAGATAAGATTGGTGACTTTGCAACTTGGATCTTAAGGAATAAGAAAGGAATCTTTGCATTTAATGCACATGGTTAACTTTGCAAACCATGGTTACAAGATATTTTTGGTATAAAACTTATCAATTAGTGATGACAAGGCTTCTAGAAGAGAATGAGATAGGATTTTGGCAAGAATGCTTGAAACATTGGTGAAAAATGACCTATAATTCATGTTTATGGACCTATAATTTCTAATTTCAAAACCATAGCTCCACAAAATATTTTTTCATGTTCTTGGATATTTTGGATAGCTTGGAACAAGATATACAACTTTCATGTTGAAAGTTTTTCTTGAATCAAAATGGATCTAGGTGAAAAATGGCCATGAAAATGATTTAAAAAGTGATAAAAACACTTGAAATTTTTTCTAAGTGTTTAGAAAAATCAAATTTTGACTTTTTGTTGACTTTTTTTCACATTTTTTATTTTTGATGATCATGATGGATAATTTGAAATGCTTTGAAGATTGAAAAAATTGAATTTCAAAAGTTGACCAAAAAGTCAAAGTTTGACTGATCTGGACTGTTGACTTTTTGTTAGATAATTCAGAATTTCTCCGATGATCAACCATGACTTTGGAGATGTTTTGAATCAAGAAATTAGGACAATATATTAAATTAGTGATTTTGAGAGCATGCTCCAAGCAATTAGGTCATTCATTGAGCAAAAAGTCAATGATACACCATCCTCGATCAAAACCCTAATTTGGTCGATTCAAGATAGATCTTGAGGAACTGATTAGAATTTGAAGATCAAATATTGATGATTGATGAAGATAGATAATTAATGGTGAGTGGAGACTCAAACCCTAATTTATCACATCTTGAACAGATGGAAGTTTTAATTCAAAACCCTAATTTGGTTCAAGGAGCACACATAAGCTAACTTGTTCTGAAATTTGTCAATGATGCAATGATGCATATGTGAATGATATGAGATGGTATCTTTGGTCAAAAATTGGGGTATGATAGATGCCCCTATTTAAGTTTCTTCAACCGGAGATATGAAGATGAAAATCTTCGTCTCGATAGGTGGGAAGAGACTTAAATATCAGAATACGTAAATTTTGGGCCTAAGATACCAAAAAATGCGAATGATGCAAAGTGATTACAAATTTTTTTACCAAGGAGGCACCAAAGGGTGACACAACCTGTGGAAAATATCTGTGAGGATGTCTCTATCTGTCTAAGAAAGAATAATTTTGTTTGTTGGGAAACAAGTATATGTTTCACAGGGAAAATAAATTCACAAAGGAAGTGAATATCTGTTTCGCTTTGGGAAACAAGGAGATCACCTTCTATCAGCCTGGTGACAGTTTATGGTAATTTGAAATGAAGACTCATTTACCGATTATCAGCATTGTGATGGTAAATGGTATGAGTTCTGAAGATATTACCAATTATCATCAAAGTGATAACTATAACAAGGTAATTCTTGAGAAATTTTTACTGATTATTCAGCCTTGTGAATAAAAAACAGTAATGGAAACAGATCTCAAATGAGTTTCTACTTCCCCAATTACAATTGTGTCAGGGATCTTTTTGAGAAGATGCGGGCGTTTTGATTGTAAAGATACAGGTTTCTCAGAGAGAAAGACAATTGTGGGGATTTCTTGAACTTTCATGATTGGACTTGTTAAAAAGAACAATTATTTTATGATAAGTTCAAAGATAAGAAGGAAATAAGTTGCTCGGATGACAGGGCTATTGCTTATTGTTTGCAGGTAGTTTTTTTTGTTGAAATCTAGACATTAATTGGTTAGAGACAAGGTTCTATCCAGGAACGAACTGGAAAGAAATGGTCAAATAAGATTTTGGACCTAATGAGGAACGAACTCGATTGGGGAACTGGAGAAAGAATGTGCTCTCTCTGCTTAGGTGTGACAATCTACTAGAGATGACACATCTGTACCTGTTTTCGGGAATAAATTCAACATAAACAAGTGATAGCAAACATTGAAAAATGCAAGAATGCATTAATGGTGGAATTATGTATGAATAATGAATGTCATGAATGTCATATGCATGTTGATGATACTTGACAAGACAACAAAGCGTTTTTGGAAAAGTACTATGTCACAGTTCAATCAGATACTTAGCAAAAATCTTCAGCAAGGTGTAGATGTCACTGGTGATGAATCAAAGTTGCATGCTTTAGACTTCTTTGGGGAGAAAAAGCATTTTTTGCTGGCGGTGCCAGGTTTGGAAATTCTTTTTGGATAAGAATACCGGTGCTTGATGATCTCTTTCGGGGAAGAGAAAATTTCTCAACAGTTGTTTATCCTTTTTTGAGGTCTAAACACTCATGGAGCAGAATAAAGCAAGAATTGCAAACAAGTGGACAGAAGGCTCAAATTTATTGATAGAATGGTAATCAGCCAAAGGCGTGATTCCATAGACCATTTACAAAAGTTGAAAAATGGTAATATATTAGGAAAAGGCTACATTGAAAGCAATAAATGCTATTCTCCCTAACAACTTTGAATTCCACCTGTGCTGGTTGCTTCAGAAGATTTGATTGAAGATCCATTGATGGAAGATTCTTTAGGTTGATGAAGTATGGACTGATGCAGTTACTTTGTCATTTAATCCTTAATTTTTGCCTAGATTACCTTTTCAGGTTTTCAATCTACCAGGAATTTTTTTCCTTCTATTTATTGTCTCTAATTTGTGCCTGGACTGTCCTTTCAGGTTTTCAGTCCACCGAGACGCTCATTTTTGCCTAAGTCGCCCTTTTCGGGTTTTCGATTTACCGAGTTGTTCTTTTGTCTTTTTAGACAAAGTATTTCTTGACTGCATCAACATTTACAGGATGCGGGAGTTCATCACCGTCCATGGTCGCAAGAGTCATAGCACTGCCAGAGAAGTTTCTCTTAACAATGTACAAGCCTTTGTAATTAGGAGGCCATTTTCCCCTAGAATCTGGTTGAAAAGACAAGATCTATTTAAGCACGAGGTCGCCTTCTTGAAACTCACGAGGTCGAACCTTATTTTGAAGGCTTTCTTCATCCCTCTTTGACACAATTGTACATGACACAAAGCGTTCATACGTTTTTCTTTGATTAAGTTCAACTGATCGTATATGCTTTGACACCATTCAACTTCAGATAACTTAGCCTCCATGAGGGCTCTCATTGATGTAATTTCTACTTCCACGGGGAGCATTGCTTCCATGATGTACACTAAAGAGAAAGAGTTTGTCCCTGTTGAAGTGCGTACTGAAGTGCGATACCCATGTAAAGCAAATTGCAACATTTCATGCCAGTCTTTGTAAGTGGCGACCATTTTATGGATGATCTTCTTAATGTTCTTGTTGGCGGCTTCCACAGTGCCATTCATTTTTGGTCGGTAAGGAGAAGAGTTATGATGCTCAATCTTGAATTCCTCACACAGTTCTTTCATCATTTTGTTGTTCAAGTTTGATCCGTTATCTATAATGGTCTTGCTTGGAACTCCATATCGATAAATGAGATTGTTCTTGATGAACCTCACAACCACTTGTCTTATAATGTTAGCGTAAGATGCTGCTTTGACCCATTTGGTGAATTAATCGATGGCCACTAAGATGAAGCGATGATCGTTTGAAGATTTTGGTTCAATCATTCCAATCATGTCGATGCCCCACATGGAGAAAGGCCACAAAGAGGAGAGAATGTTGAGTAGAGTTGGTGGCATATGGATCTTATCTGCATAGATCTGGCACTTGTGACATCTCTTAACATGTTTTTCGCAATCAGATTCCATTGTTATCCAATAGTAACCTGCTCTTAATATTTTCCTGGACATTGCATGCCCATTTGAATGGGTTCATCTTTCATGCACTTCGTGTATCAACATATCTGCTTCGTGTCTGTCCACGCATCTGAGCAAGCCCATGTCGGAGTTTCTTTTGTATAGCACATCTCCATTCAGGAATAAATTTCCAGAAAGCATCCTTAGAGTTTTCTTATCTTTGTGTGATGCCCTAAGCGGGTACTCTTGAGTTTGAAGGAAGCGTTTGATATCGTGGAACCACGGTTTATCATTGATGACTGCTTTGGTTGCAAACACATAAAAAGGTATTTCAAGACATCTAATGTTGATTTTAGTCATATCGTTCCAATGGTTTACTTTGAACATGGAAGATAGAGTAGCCAAGGCGTCTGCCATTAGATTCTGATCTCGAGGAATGTGATGCAATTCAACTTTGTTGAAGAAAGTCAACAAACGTCTTGCATAAACTCGGTAGGGAATCAAACCAAGGTGATTAGTTTCGTACTTGTCTTTGATTTGGTTGATCACAAGGGCTGAATCTCCATATATGTCAAGGATCTTGATCCTTAAGTCGATGGCTTCTTCGATACCCATGATACAAGCTTCGTATTCTGCGATGTTGTTGGTGTAATCAAATAGCAATCTGGCAGGAAACGGGATATGAGTACCCTTAGAAGTAATGATGGCTTCCCCAATTCCATTACCGAAAATGTTAACTGCTCCATCAAAAATTAGGCCGCATCTTGATTCTGGATCAAGACCTTTTTCAGATAACGGGTCATCACAATCTTTCATGTTTAACTACATAACATCCTCGTCAGGGAAGTCAAACTTAAGAGATTGGTATTCGTTGATTGGTTGATAAGCCAAGTGATCGGCTAGAATGCTTCCTTTGACCGTTTTTTGGGCGCGGTACTTGATGTCATATTCAGATAATAGCATCTACCATCGGGCGATCCTCCATGTTAATGTAGGCTTTTCAAAGACGTACTTGATTGGATCCATTTTGGAGATTAACCAAGTAGTGTGGTTGACCATGTACTGGTGGAGACGTTTCGAAGCCCATACCAAAGCACAACAGGTTTTCTCGAGCATGGAGTAACGAGTTTCATAATTTATGAACTTTTTACTCAAGTAATAGATGGCATGCTCCTTCTTACCGGTTTCATCTTGCTGTCCAAGCACGCAACCCATGGAATCATCTAACACGATAAGGTACATGATTAGAGATATTCCTTCGATTGGAGGAATCAATATCGGAGGTTCTGACAAGTATTCTTTGATACGGTCGAACGCTTTTTGGCAATCTTCTGTCACACAACCTCTTGACTTTTGCGGAGAAGCTTGAATATTGGCCCACAAGTAGCAGTCATTTGAGAGATAAATCTGGAGATATAATTCAACCTTCCAAGAAAACCTATTACTTGCTTTTCAGTTCCTGGTGCAGGCATTTCTTGAATAGCTTTGACTTTGTTGGGATCCACCTCAATACCTCTTTGGCTGACAATGAAACCTAGGAGATTTTCAGATCTCACCCCAAAGGTTCATTTGTTAGGATTCAAGCGAAGCTGGTATTTCCTCAATCGTTGAAATAACTCCAAGAGATGTTCTATATGTTCTTCTTCAATGTCGGACTTTGCTATCATGTCGTCCATGTAAACTTAAATCTTTATGTGCATCATGTCATGAAAGAGAGTAGTCATTCCCCTTTGGAAAGTTGTGTATGCGTTCTTTAATCCAAACGACATTATTTTGTAGCAAAATGTGCCCCATGGCATGATAAAAGATGTCTTCTCCATGTCTCCGGGAGCCACCGTGATCTGATTATAACTAGAGAAACCGTCCATGAAGGAAAAGACGTTAAACTTAGTAGTGTTATCGACTAGCATGTCAATATGGGGTAATGGGAAATCATCCTTTAGACTAGCTTTGTTCAAGTCCCAGTAGTCAACACACATCCTGACCTTTCCATCTTTCTTTGGAACAGACACTATGTTGGCTAACCATTGAGGATATTCAGAGGTGACGAGAAAACCTGTGTCGAGTTGTTTTTAAACCTCCTTTTTGATCTTATCAATCATGTCTGGGTGAGTCCTCCTCAGTCTCTGCTTAATTGGCGGACATTTAGGCTTTAATGGCAAGTGGTGCTCTACGATGTTGGTATCCAACCCTGGCATGTCCCGGTAGGACCAAGAAAACACATCGATGTATTGTTTGAGAAGATCTATCAGTTTGCTCTTGACATTGTTGTCGAGTAGAGTTGCGTTGCTTACTTCTTTTCTATTTTCCTCAGAACCCAAGTTGATCGTCTCTAAATGCTCTTTGTGATGCTGAATGGCTCTTTCCTCATGCTTAAGTAGTCTAGAAATCTCATCTAGGATCCTTCTTCTTCCTCTTCTTCAACTTCGAACACAGGAAATTCAAAGTTGGGAGAGGGCATATGGTTATTGAATTCAATGGGTTTATTCATTTTTAACTTGCACATGTGATTTATGTTCGTTTTTTAGAAAAAAGAAAATGAAAAAGTGTATGCAGATTATTTGAAAGTGTTGTTTTTATATGTTTTTTAGGATTACCATTTCCAAAAAAAAGGCAAAAAATGAAAAACAAACACAAAATATGGGAATCAAAATGACGCTTTATTGATGATTCACATATAAAATAAGGCCTTAAACACAAACTCTTTTGTCTTGGGCAAGACAAAGAGAAAAATGTTTAAAAGCTAGCCCTATAAAACATCTCCTTGCCTTGGGCTGGACGAGAGTTCAAAATAAAAGCGGGATTTCTACTTAGAACGGTGAACAACAGTCGGAGCCTCAACAAATTTATAATAGTGACAAACTCCTTGGTACACTATATATTCCGACAGTTTTCCCTTAGTATCATCTTCAGTGATGACGTTTACCATTGGTCGAACAAGATTTGAAGGCTCTAGTTTGTTAATCTTGTCCTTTGTACTGTTGAGGCGATCTTCCTCTACTTGTTCGACAGGTCGAGGAGTATAAAATGAGGTACATGTATATTCAGGCGACATGTATCCTAACTTTTAGGATGTAATTCCCAATCTTCTGGATGAAGAAACTCGTTGTCAAAGACACTTTCCAAGTCATTTTTGGGACCATATTCCCAATCGTCTCCAAAAATTGCATTTATCTAGGAATAGACAAATTCAGGTTCAATAACCTTGGCAGGTGTATTGAAGCAAAGATCTTCAGTCGTGATCTCAAATGGATGATGAGATTGAGAGGGCATGTATGCCTCTTCTGTTTGACTGAGATATTCAAGAGGATCTTCCCATCCAGTTGGTTGGATGTCTTCGATTGAAATTCTTGAACTTTCAGGGGCGATATATTTTTCTATGATGTCAAATTTTCCACTTGGCTTTCCTAAGGTATCCCAGACCTCAGGTGGGATAGATGAAATTTCTTCTTTACCGTCTTGCTAGAACATGCCTTCGAACTTATTTGAAAGAGGATATAATGGTGTATACGGTTATTCTTGAGATATGTATCCAGATTCATTGAGATAATACTTCCATTCTTCAGAACCAGAGAGATTTTCTTTAATGCTTTCATCAATAACGACATTGACCTCTTGAGGAACAAGGCTAAGGAAACCTCCGTTGTGGGACACTTCTTTGATTGGACGAAGAGTTTCATCCTTCTCATTAGTTTTTTAGAGTACTGGAGTAAATTCGAGTCCCTTTTTGGTTTCATTGTTGATAGAAATCACAACTTGTCCCTAACCGGGGGCAGTACCATCTTTCACTATCTGTGTTGTTTCTTTATAAGAGGAGATAGATGATCTATTTTTCTTGGTAGATTCATCTTCTAATGAGAGACCTTGGAACTGCGTTCCTTCTACATCGTCAGCAGTGATGAAAGAGAAAGTGGATAAGTGGCTTACCAACAAAGCTTGTTCCCCACTTATGGTTACCAACTTTCCATTTGTTACAAACTTCAATTTTTGGTGGAGCATAGATGTTACTTCTCCAGCTTCATGTATCCATGGTCGACCTAGAAAACAGTTGTAGGCGGATTAAACGTCCATAACCTGGAAGGTGACTTGAAAAGTATGTGGACCAATTGTCATTGGAAGGTCGATTTCTCCAATAATAGACTTTCGTGATCCATCAAAAGCTTTGAGTACCACATTATTGAATTTCATAGGTATTATTTTGTAAGACAAATGAGCGAGATTCGTTTTTGGCATTACGTTTAAGGAAGAGCCAGTGTCCATTACCACATTGGATAAAGAGTCTGATTGGCAGTTCATAGAGATATGTAGAGAGAAATTGTGATCCTTACCCTCTTCAGGGAGTTCTTCGTCACTAAAGCTCAGATTGTTGCAAGCCGTTATGTTGGCTACGATTCCACCAAGTTGATCAGTAGTTACATCGTGATCTACGAAGGCTTGATCTAAAACTTTCATCAGGGCCTCTCGATGGGCTTCAGAGTTTAAAAGAAAAGAGAGTATTGAGATTTTGGAAGGAGTTTGCATCAGTTAATCTACAACCTCGTACTCACTTTTCTTGATCAGATTTAAAATTTCATCGAAGTTTAGATTGATAATGATTCCATCAGACAAACCAATGTTTAAGTCTGGATTACCAACGGGAATTCCCACGGGATTTATAACGGGTACATCGACATGACTTTGCCTAGTCACTGGAGCGATAGGCTATTTTGGTGGCAACGGGGTATGCACACGCCCACTCCTAGTTACTCGAATTACTTCAACGATGTTAACTACGGATGAAAGAGTAGGTATGGGGACTTATTTCCCACTTTCCATCATTGTTGCATTGTATTGGTAGGGAACTGCTTTGTCAGAGTCATAAGGAACAGGTCCAGGTAGACAGATGATCAAAGGAGAAACAGGAACCCTCGGATTGTTGTAGGTAATTTCTATATGCTCAGGCATGTTGAAATGAGGAATGATGTCGTTTACTTCAGGAGTTACCGAGTTGATATCTGAGACTAAATGCTCATGCGGATAACATCCTATCATATTCACCTCATTCTTATTCCTATTTATGAGGATTTGAATGTAGCCATTATCCATTAATCGCTGAAGATCTGTTTTCATAGTAGAACACCCACAAGAATATCTAGAACAAATCCTACAAGATCCGTAGTTGTATCGAGCAAAACCACCCATTACACAGAATGTGGCATGCATCTATACTAGATCTTCTCTTACCAAGTTTATGTCGAAGAAGTCATATTGGCCAAGACATCCATACACCATGTTCACAACGTGCCCTCCATGATTAGGAAGCAGATTAACTTGTAGGTTCAAATTCATATCCTTAACAGAAAGAAGGTTAGCTCTAACCAATTTTTAAACTTCATCCTTCAAGGCTATGCAATGTTCGAGATCATGGCCAAGTGCCCCTTGGTGAAAAGGATAAGACACATGAGCTTTGTACCACCAAGATAACTTATCAGGCCCTAGCGGTGGTGCTCTAGTTTGAACAAGATTCCTCTCTGTTAAAGCAGGATATAACTTCGTGTAAGACATTAAAATTGGGTCAAACTGTAAAATTCTAGGAGCACGATTCTAATTATTGTTAAATGGCCGAGCCTA
Organism: Vicia sativa; assembly: GCA_021764765.1. Classification (NCBI taxonomy): domain Eukaryota; kingdom Viridiplantae; phylum Streptophyta; class Magnoliopsida; order Fabales; family Fabaceae; genus Vicia; species Vicia sativa. The sequence goes on along the minus strand of CM038792.1, from coordinate 162,719,248 downwards.
TTGTTGAGGCGAAAGATTCTGTTGTTGAAATTGTGGGGTAAATCCCGAGTTTGAAGTTGAACTAACAACTGGTGCGATAGCGGCTACCTATCGTCAGTGATTAATGTTTCTTCTTGGTCTCCCTTGGGATACCATTCCAACATCTTGTTCCTTCTTCTTTGGGAAACCACTTCCACATTTCTTGGTTCCGCTTGAAGATCCAACTTCTTTGGTTAAACGTCCTGCTTGGAATCCTTCTTCTAATCACATCCTCATGTTTACCATCTCGGTGACATCATTTGTAGTAATGACGATCATGTGCTCATAATAGAAAGGGCCAAGAATATTTAAGAAGATCTTGGTCATCTCTTTCTCTTCCAATGGTGGATTGATTTGGGCCACAATTTCCCTCCATCGTTGGGTATACTTTTTGAAAGTCTCTTTATCCCTTTGAGACATTGCTCTGAGTTGGTCTCGATCTGGAGCCATGTCCAAGTTGTACTTATATTGTCGAACAAAAGCTTCGCCTAGGTCGTTGAAAGTTCTAATGTTAGTACAATCCAATCCCATGTACCACTTTAGAGCAGCGCCAGTAAGGCTGTCTTGAAAGTAATGAATGAGAAATTGATGATTATCGTTGTGAGTAGACATCTTCCTAGCATACATCACATGATGGATTTGTGGGCAAGAGTTGCCTCTATAATTCTCAAAGTCGGGGACTTTGAACTTGGCTGGTATTCTTACACTAGGAACCAGACACAGATTGTGGGCATTTTTCCCAAACAAATCCTTTACATGGATAATTTTGATCTCTAACTGAATCTTATTGAACTGTTCTTGGAGATCTTCCATACGGTCGCGAGGATCCGTTTTGTCGCCAAGATTGTGATATTGTTCATATAAGGAATAATGTGAACCACATGAGTTGAATTTGTCACAATTGGTTGAGAAACCGACATAGTGACTTGAGGAAAGGTTACTCCTGGTTGCAAAGTGAATGCTGGATTCTACAGAGTAGGAACCTCATTTGTGGTTACTGGTACTTCAGAAGCATTTTGACGAAAACCTATGCCGAAAGTTGAATGGAATTCCCCAAGGATAACCCTCTGACATAGTGAAAAGCGGATTACTAACTGCGACGGCAGAAATTGGAGTAGTAATGATTTCTGAAATCAATGTTGCTTGAATTTGACTGTTAGGTGGTGGTTGCTGATTCTGTGCAGCTACTAACGAGCTCACCAAAGCATTGAGTCTTTCCACTTCCTCTTGAAGTGTGGTTACTGTACCACGAAGCTCAATATTCTCTTGTTCGAAATCTTCCATTGCTTTCTTTCTATTTGCACGAGTATTGTATGTGTGACATGACTGTGAACACAATCGAGAAACTCTAAGACGCGACATCTTGACGATCTATGGAGAAAATTCCAAAAGATAAGACTCTAGCTAACAAACTCGAAATGTAAGATGATGCATGATTATGAAATGAAAAAGAGAAGAAACGATTTTTTCCAAAGAATTTATTAAAAGAGAAAGTTATTGCAAACATAAAACTCTCATTTTATTGATAGAGTTTAGGAAGGATTACAATAAGTTTTTTTTGGAGCATAGCTCTTACAACAAAGCGAATGAAAAATAAAAGCTAAACTGTCCTAATCAAGCATCTTCGTTGGATGAAGAACCAAATGCTTGGTGCAGCTTCAAATTCAGGATCTCTTTCCCATAGTAAGCTTTCAATTCAGCTTTCTCGGCTTTTAGGTTGTTAACAACATTCTTCCACTCGTCAGGAGCAGGAGTGCCATTTATCAATTCTTCAAGCTTTCTTTTTCTTTCTTTGATGTATTTCTTGATTGCGTCATTATTTCGACGAATTTTCTCATCTTTCTCCATGAGCCATCCATCTTGAAAGTAGAGCATTTTTTCATGATATTTGACCTATTTCTTAAGCTTTACATTCTTAAAGTCAGCCTTAAGAAATTTGTCTTCCAAAGCATCTTTCTCTAGCCTCATTTTAGCCAAAGCTTCTTGGTATTCTCCCATAGTCTTAATGGGAATGGGGGTCGATTTAGATACCACTAGGAACATGGGTTCTTCATAAGCATAAGGAATTCAGAATTCCTTCCCTCTTTTCTTTACCCAACAAGTGTAGATTTCCATGGCTACACAATTCCTCACGTCACCTTTTTCTTTCCTTCGAATATGGTGCCAAGCTCTTATCATTCTGGCTTTCAAACCTTGAGATTCTTCCCCTTCATGATAAAATTAACCTTATACTGTAAGACCAAGGGGTTTACTCGAGTTTGCATACCCAAATTGACGTCTTTCCAAGAATGGGTTGTAGTTAATTCCTCTTTGTGTACCAATGAGAGGTACGTTGGAAAACTCTCTACAACTTTCAATGATTTCCATCTCATTGTAGGCCAAGGTATACAAATGAATATCGTCATTAGTAAGAGACATAAGTCTTCGAGGCCAATGCCAACCAATTTTTTTTCTTTGAAGATAGGAGACTTATGAAAGTTTGAAATAATACATTTGAACAACAAAGGAACACAACACACAATAATTCCATCTCCTTGACGATTCCTATAATGAATAGAGAAATACGCATCACCAAGCAAAGTAAGAACAAAATTTCCAATCAAAAAGATCCTTATGGAGTTGATTTCAACGAAGTCTTTGACATTAGGAAACAACAAAACCAATCCATAAATGAGAAAAGCTAAAATAGCTTCAAAAGCTACTATACTACCGGCTTCGGCAAAACTAAAAGCTTTCTCCATTAGAAACTTTGAAGTTAGTCCTAAGAGATTTCCTTTAGTATTCAAGTTTTTGTCTATCTCAGATTTCCTTAAATGAGTCATCGCTGCAATGACTTGTGGCTTCGGAATGGCTTCCAAACCATTGAAAGGCACTTTGTCAGACACTAGGATACCTAAAAGATTTGAGTACTCTTCCAAAGTAGGCATCAACTGGTAATCAGGGAAAGTGAAACAATGATAAACGGGATCGTTCCTTCATCAATGATAATGTTCAAGATAGTTAAAAGAGTTCCATAGCGTTTTCTGAAATCTAAGGGATCTTCGACCAAGGATGCTAACTCTTTTAACTTTTTCACATCAGGAAATCTAAAACCATATCTCTTGTGTTTGCAAAGAAAAATTCTCTAAATTCTTTGAAAATTTTATGGAAAGAGAAAAAATGGAAAAATGAATGAATGCATGGATGCCACAAAGATACAAACATGGTTACACACAAGATAGGTTCAAGCATTCAGAGTCACGATCATGAGGTCAACGACAAGAACAAAACATGGACAACTTACCTCTTCAAGCAAAAATATAATCCTTGCTTAGAGGTGTTCCAAATGTTGTTTCTTGATCTGGACAGCTTCAGTGATGATTATGGAACGTGTTTGAATGCTTGGAATGATCTGAAATCACCTGGGATAGCCTGCCCGAGTCCAACTGCAATTGCTTGGAGTGAACTTTGATTTTGGTGATTCTAATGTTACAGGTCAGGGATGAGTGTTTGGATAACTCATATGTGATCTATGGGTGGTGTTTGAAGTGAAACATTGGAAGATGCACGAGTGGATTGAGAGATGGAGGTTTAAGGCTCAAGTTATGCACCTATGGAGGTTTGAACATGATTCTGAGTTTGGATAATTTTTGTGATGGATTGATGATTCTAACAACTTCCTAATGGTGTTTGGAGAGTGTTTGAAGCTTGAGATTCATCAAAACTTGCAAGGTTTGGAGATTTGCAATTCTCACATTTTGGAACTTTGAAACTTGCAACTTAAGAAAAGAAAGAGAAAAAAAGCTTATGGTTGTTTTGGTTTCATTTCCAAATGATTAAAGACCTGTATTTTTAGTCCAAGATGATTGGAAAGCAAAGCAATATAAGATTGGTGATTTTGCAACTTGGAGCTTAAGGAATAAGAAAGGAATCTTTGCATTTAATGCATATGGTTAACTTTGCAAACCATGGTTAAAAACTCAAGTGTTCTTATCTCTTATTCAATAATGATCACAAGATATTTTTGGGATAAAAATGATCAATTATTGATGACAAGGCTTCTATAAGAGAATGAGATAGGATTTTGGCAAGAATGCTTGAAAAATTGGTGAAAAATGACCTATAATTCATGTTTATGGACCTATAAGTTCTAATTTCAAAACCATAGCTCCAAAAAATATTTTTTCATGTTCTTGGACATTTTGGAAAGCTTGGAACAAGATCTACAACTTTCATGTTGAAAGTGTTTCTTGAATCAAAATGGATCTAGGTGAAAAATGGCCATGAAAATGATGAAAAAGTGATAAAAAACACTTGAAATTTTTTCTAAGTGTTTAGAAAAATCAAGTTTTGACTTTTTGTTGACTTTTTTCACACTTTTGATTTTTGAAGATCAAATGTTGATGATTGATGAAGATAGATCATTAGTGGTGAGTGGAGACTCAAACCCTAATTGATCACATTTTGAACAAATGGAAGTTTTGATTCAAAACCCTAATAGGCTCAAGGAGAACACACAAGCTAACTTGTTCTAAAATTTGTCAGTGATGCAATGATGCATATGTGAATGATATGAGATGGTATGTTAGGTAAAAAATTGGGTTATGACAAATACCTTATCTCTGCCTTTCACAAAATAGTTTTTCCCAAACCAAAACCACAACCTTCTAAATCAGATGTTGGTGAATCTTTACTGGTTTTTAAAATAGAAATTCAGGTCTGGGTTAACTCTCTAAAGCAGGCTTGTTTAGACAATCTGAATCCAGAAGCTTCTGACTACCTGTGGACTCAGTTCAAAAAATGGTTTATTTTTGAATCTCAGAAGCAGAAGGAACTCTGCTATGGAATTGCTCATCAAAATTTCAGTGAATGGCTGAAGCTTCTTAAGGAGCACATTACTCATCTTAGAGACACTAACCATCTATTTCTAGCCAACGCTGCTTGGAATCTCCATTAGCAACAACCCTTCAGAAACCTGAGCCTCAACCTCTGGTTCTTTTTCAAGATAAAGGGGAATCGATTGCATAATCCTCTAAATCTCCTACTGCTGAGACGATTGCTTATGCTGAAAAAAAGAGACTCCTCTGTCATCTATTGTTCTTCAAACTCTGGAAGTTTTGAAGAAAGAGAATGAAGAGGTGAGAAAAAGATGGACAAGCAAGATGAAACGAACAAGGAAATCAAGGAGATGATCGGAAAACAAGCTGCCTAAACGTCTGAAATCAAAGGGCTGCTGGAGGCATTGTTCTCATGACTTCCTCATCCTTCTTAGTTTTCTTGTTTTATTTTCAGGAATTTTTATTTTCTGCAATTTGTATTCTTTTTGTAAATGTCTATTTTCTACATTTCTTTCTGTACTTCGTTTTAGTCCCTGAAATGAAATCATCTTCTCTTTTGCTTTCCTGTTTTTACTTTTTAATTAATGACAAAAAGGGGGAGAACCTAAGATATTTTGAATATAACAGTAGCCAGACCATCCTCAAACATTTCTAAAAAGTGCTATATTATTATTTGATAAGTTTTTAGGAAAAGCTGGTTAATCAGAAGAAAATCTTATCAAACAACATTCTGACCAATCCGGCTCATTCAGGGAAGTACTTTATTCCTTAAATTTATCTGAGTATTAAACTCAGGGGGAGACTCCTCTTGGTCAAAATATTTATGTTTTATCATCATCAAAAATGGGGAGATTGTTAGAACATAGTTTGGTTCTAAGTCTTTTTAAGATGTTTTGAATGGAAATTATAAAAGTAACGGCAGTTCGCAAGACAGGATCTGTATTTATGGAAAAGAGCACTTAATGCATTTATCAACATTCCTTTCGCATATTCTGATGTTTTCCAACAGTTCAAAGCAATGCTTATTTAAAGAGGTCTCATCATCAAGATTTGGTTTCCGAATCACGCACTCTAAAAAACAACTCAAAAGCATTCATCAAATGTTTATTCAAAGTTGTTTTTATAATTTATATGTCAATATTGTGTAAACATCACAGTTGTGATAAAGCTTACTAGAAGCATTGCTAAACACATTATTTAATTGTAAATTGATTATTACCTTGAGAAACCAAGTTGTGGTTAGATCTCAAGAAGACGTTGACAGTTGTCATCGTATTTGTAATCAAGATTTACTTAGTTGATTAAGACCTCGTTGAGAGAGGCAAATCACCTTGACGGGTGGACTAGAGTAGTTTGAGTTCAAACGAACCAGGATAAAAATATTTGTCTCTGTTTTTAATTTTAAAAACCCAATTCAAACCCCCTTTCTTGTATTTTTCAACCTTCAATTGGCATCAGAGCGCTTGGTTCTGGGTGCTAACACTTAACCGTGTCTGATAAAAGATCTAGCTTGAAAAACACAAGAAATGTAGCACCCAAACTGAATCATTGCCCTTAGCAGTATTTGGAAAACCTGACACAAAACCCATCGAAATATTGTTCCATTTCCATTCTGAATATTTACCGATTGCATTAGACTCAATGGATTATGATGTTCAATCTTTGACTTCTGTCAAGTCAAACAAGCATATACAAATTCAACAATTTCATTTTTCATACCCAACCACCAAAAAAATTTCTTCAAGTCTTGATACATCTTTGTAGCACCCATATGAATACTCAAACCACTTTGATTCCATTCATCAATAATACTCTTCTTAAGCTTTGGAACATATATATAACACATAATCTATCCCCAAATCTCATTACACCATTTTCATCAACTCAGAATTCACCTCTATTACCTTGATTAATCAATGTCAATTGAACAACCAACTTTAAATCAGATTTCTAACTTTCTTGAATCTCCTTAAGAATACCTTTAGTTAACTTCAATATCCCCAACTTCACACTGTTAGGATCCTATTTGTGACACCCCGATTTAATTCGAATATTAAATAAATGGGAAATTAATTATTTATTTAATTAAAGTCTTAAGTATTTATATTTTTGGAATTAATTGGATTAATTGAAGAAAGAAGGTTAGAGGTGTGCAGAGTAAACAGTGGGTGTGAGCAGTAAATCACTCTACTTTTACTAAGTATTAATTATTTATTTCATTTGGAATATTAAAAGGAATATAAAAAGGAAAAGAGGAGTTTTTTTTGGAGAAAACTATTTCACGTAGAATTGGAGAAGAGAAGAGAAGAGAGGAAAGCCGACGCCGAAGGAATCGAGAATCATCGCGAGGTAAGGGGTGATTTCGTTCAGTTAATATGCTTTATGGATTTTGGGAATCGACCGGGTAATCGGGTATGTTAGGAAATTGATTATAGGTTTATAGAATGAAACCCTATTTTGTGTCGGTGTATGGAATTAGGATCATTAGTATACCAATTAACTAATAGTGATGAGTAAACCATGTTTTTTGATGTTAAAATGGTGTGAAATAATCATGATTTGGTGTTCCTAATGTCACAATTAGTATTGGAAAGTGTGGAAATGATAAAGGATGCAAAATGCTGTCAAAAGTAGCACAAAATGCTGTTATAAGTCGTGGGAACCGGTTCCCTGTGGGGAGGAACCGAGTTCCCAGTGTTATTTTTCAAAACTGGGAGTTTTTACACTCAGGAACCGGTTCCTGTCTATGTCGAAACCGGGTTCCCATACAAAAACCAGGGAGCGAGATTTTTCAACTTTCAGGAACCGGTTCCTGTATAGGTAGGAACCGGGTTCCATGTGTATTTTTCCAAAACTTCTAAAACTTCAAAAATTCATATTTTCTAAACCATAACTCCGATTCGAGTGCCGTTTTCGGCAGTATTTCTTAAATTAAAAATACTATATTTTAAAAAGGGAAAAATATTATTTTGTTGCAATTATTTTTAAAAAGAATCGAGCTCCCGATTTTGAAAAGTATGGATTAATTAAGGATAATGGGAAATTAATATGAATGGCCTGAGTTATCGGATGAGTACTAATGCCTACAATGTTGTGTTGATTATTCATTATGATTGAATGCGATACATTGGTGATTGGCAACAAGTGAATTATGTTGAGATCATAACCTGTGAATTGGTTTAGATTGTTTGACAAGTGGAATGGAGAGTGACGCTCATGTGATGTTTTCTTTTCCTTGTGGTTATTCATGATTGTATTGGTATCATGTGTTATTGTTATTATATACTGGTGATAGTCTTACTGATTGAAGAGTAAGCGTTTGGCATGTTTATGCTTTGTGATAATTTAATTCATGATTATGTTGTTATCATGTGATAGATTGGTATTGGCATTTATGTGGAATTATGTTGTTATCATATTCCGTTGAATTGATGTTGCATGCTTTTATGATGCATGCATGAGCATTTGTTAAAATTGGTTCATTCCCCTTGTGCGGAAGTGAACTGGCAGAGCCAAGAGACTTACCTAGTTCAGAGGTAGTGAGGCTAGATTCTTGACCCGGTGGTTATGGGCGAATCATGGATTGGATTCTTGACTCAGTGTTCTGGGCGAATCATGGATTTACACTGTCTTTCCACATGTAAACGGAGCAGTGGGTGAACTCGGTTCACGTTTTAGTACCACATGCATAGAGTCTGCATTGCATGTGGGATTGTAACATGCTAGGATGGATTCCAGTGTTGCAATTTCCATTGTTTGTTATATACATGTTCATTGTGTGAACTGCCTTGTGAATTGATTATTATTTGTGTTTGGTTAATGGATTAACGTATCCGATTATTCTGTTGCATTTTAAAAACGCATAATGCATGTTATATTGAATTGAAATCTCACCCTTACTTTAACAATTTCAGATCCGAAGTGATTAGCTGCTTGGAGTTGGTGAGGATAGCTCTAGAGTCGAGTCAGTTAATTAGTCCGCGTGTCAGTGTCGTGCTCTGGTAGATGTAACACTGGGGAAACGGTTGTTTGAATCCTTTAATGGATATTTTTAATAGTTTTGAATTGTGTCTTGGTTACATATCCTGGAATAACTATTGAATGATGTATTCGGGATTTTGTTATGTTTCATTTCCGCTGTTAAACATAACTGTAAGTATGATTTATTTAATGATTTATTCTTCAGTGAAAGCATGACAACTGTTTGGTCAATTTTTATGATTTAAATTGTGACGCCTCTTAATTGTGGATAAAACTCTGATTATTATTTCTATAAAACGCGGGTAATTAGAAGGGGTGTTACACTATTCACACACCAAACTCATATATCTAAATTGCTCTATTAATTCCAGCTCACACACCATAAGCATCAACATATGAAAAAAATTCTTACTCGAAGCATCAGCCACATTATTTGCTTTACCCAGATGGTAACTTAAATCAAAATCATAATCTTTTAAAATTTCTAGCTACCTCCTTTGTCTCCTATTCAACTCTTTTTGATCAAACAATACTTTAAACTCTTATGATATCTAAACACTTCGAATATAGATCCAAAAAGATAATGTCTCCAAATCTTTAGCACAAACACCACAACTACCAACTCTAAGTCATGTGTAGGATAACTCCTTTCACGATTATTTAGTTTTCTAGAAACATAAGCAACAACCTGCCCATTCCGCACCAATATACCACCAAGACCTATCTTAGACGCATCACAATATACAACAAAACACTCACTCGGATTAGGCAAAATCAACATTGGGGCAGTTGTCAAATTCTTCTTTAGTTGCACAAAACTTTCTTCACACACAACATCCCACACATAATCTTGACCCTTTCGAGTCAACTGAGTTAGTGTTAACGCCAACTTAGAAAATCCTTCAATGAACCTGCAATAATGACCCGTCAAACCAAGAAAACTTTGAATCTCAGTAGCATGATCCAGAGTCTCCCATTGCAACACAACATCGACCTTCGAAGGATCCACTGAAATTCCACTACTAGAAATCACATGGTCAAGAAAGCTCACTACCTTCAACCAAAACTCACACTTTGATAATTTTTCATGCTAAAATTCTGGTAAGGGCAGACTCAGGATGTCATGACATCTGATCCGACATTATAAAACAGACAAGGAAGGACATACAATTAACAATGCAGGAAACAAAAGAACACAAGAAATTTTTAACCTAGTTCGGTTCTAACCAACCTACATCTGGGGGCATACCAAGCCAGGAATGAAGTTCACTATCAGCAATATTAATTCGGAGTAAACCTCCATGTTTACACTCCTCACTTAATCAGACTACTCAATGACCCTTCTACCTTAGATACCACACTTAGATATGAGAACCTCCGCTCACTTCCAATCACCTCAGTGATGTCTATCAGTCACTATCACACCTGCAACTGCATCAACTGCTTGGCTCCTAACACAATCAGCTTGGAGATACCTCACTCCGAACACAATACAAAACAGTCACACATGTGACACAAACCAAACTTGGAATTACTTCACAGCATCTTCCAATAACACAACTACACTTATTTCTTCATAGCTTCTAAGTGAGTAAAATAAACCTCTTGCGTACAGGCTTCGAGGCACAAATCAGTGACCATCCCACAATCTGAGTGTTCATTTACATGGCTAACCCTAAAGACTACATATTTATAAAACCGGCTAGCTTACTAAAACTAGGTTACAACTGCTTATTTATAACCTATTACCCAACTAGATTTGGACCTTCAAAATAACAGCATAAGATGTAACAAACTTCTACAGTAACAAACTTTCTATAGAGATAAACAAGAAGAAAAATTCTGCTACAATAAAGGTCCTTGTTGATCTTTCTCCTTAACTCTTGGACCTTCACATATGCCTTCACAAACACACCACATATGATGCATAATTATCTCAGAATATTTTGCACAATTTAAAATAGAACTGTAACAAACTTTGACAGTTAAGTAGCATGATGTCTGATGTCTGATGTCGTGACATCTACTTCGACATGTTGTTCCATATGTTGAAACATTTCCACACAACATGTTTCTCCATTAAAGATAACTTCAACCTGCTTTCTCTTTACAAGTTATGAATCTATTTAACCTATTGTTGCTAAATTAGTTTTACCAAACATAAAGCCAATCCTAAAAATAGAGAATCAATAATCTCCCCCTTTGTCTTATTTTGGATAAGACTAATTTACATAACCTTTGTATTACAGAAGCATAATAAAATATACAAGGGTTTAAACAATTTAATCCAGCAACAACAATTTAGAAGTCTACAATAGTCACTGTTTTTGATATTTCAAAGTTTACAAGTGACAGTCTTCAGTCTTCTTTTATGATGTTTAAACATCATACTAGGACATCTTTCTGGCAGGTCCAACTCCAATGTTATCTCTCTTTTAAGGATCCCACAGATCACACAAATTTCCTCTCCATTAAAAGTTTCTCTTTAGAGATAGCATAACATAACCATTTCTCCCCCTTTTTAGCCATAATAAGACAAAGGCTTGTTGAACGAGAACTCACTATAACACAAGAAACATAACATCATAGGCACCATCTTCACAAAGAAGGAGAAATATTGAGGCCATGATACACATGAGGAAGAAGATACTAAATATTCCCCCTCAATCTGGGAACTATGCTACGACACAGATTGACATAACATCCTCTTTTGGAGCACAAGAGGAAACTCACTAACAGAAACAAACACTTGAGCTATCCATTTATAGACATAGAGAACCAGACCTCTATATTAGATAACTCAGAACACAAGACACAATTTGTGTTCATAACTCAAAAACAAGACATAGAACAAAAATACTTGCAGAAAATGCAAGAACCAACAAAGTCAGAATAGGATATCCTATTCAATATATTTTCAAAAACAGCTGCAAAGATTGACCTCAGACTTAGAAACGTCTGAACACTACCCTTTTTCCCTATGTTTTCCACAAGTTTACAAACATAACCTTCACAGACTCTAAACTTACCCATATTCGAACGAAGGACATGAGAGTAAGACAAACGAAGACACAACAAAAAGTGAAGGGAAGAAAAAGAAACAAAAAGACACTCTGAATACCTGAGCAACTAAAATAATGTACCTAGACTATAACAATTGTTTTGGTCAAGAAATGATACTTCAATAAGAACCGCATCAGGTGAATTTGTGCACTGGTTGAAGGCAATGAATGCCTTTAATACAACCTGTTTATTATGGAACTGAAAATTTCCAAAAACAAGCACCGAGTCAGAACACGTGATATACACCATCAATACACGTCTTAGATGAACAATTTAAGAACTATCCCTGCCGGTATTTAAGGATAAAACATGTCTTGAGATATGTCATGACTTCTTGTTCGACATTGTTCTTCTAGCTTGAAAATATTTGTCTTTAAAAGACTTTCCATATGATTAGAAGCAAAATTACACTGTCTTTGCTGATCTCAATACCCCTTACTCCCCTGAGATACACAAAATAAGTACATCTTTGATATTGGTCTTCATAATACTTGAAGTATTCTTTATTTGGAATTTGCCACAGTTTCCAAATTAGGAATCCTTTGCTTGCTTGCTTCACAAGATTCAGATTGCCATATTCTGTAACTTGTAATAGAAGAAACCTCCTTGTTAACTATGTGTATAACTAATGATACGTCTTCAAAAGATAAGTCTGAACCTAATTTGCCTTCTTCAATCTCTGGTGTCTTCAACAGTTGTGATGTTGCATCTTCATGTAGAACATTCTCTTTTATACATCACATACTTCATCTCTTCTTAATTCAGATTTTCACACAGTTCTCACACAAATATCCAGCCCCCATCAAGATATTTGACAACATCTGTATGAATCTCCCAAATCGGACCAACTCTTCAAATAATCACCAAATAATGTTGCCACACATCCTAAACTTGTGAAGATCACAGTGAACTTTAATATTGATATTCAATTCACAATATACCTTGAATCCTTCAGAAAAATACTCAGATCCCGACAGAGTATAAGTGGTTTGGTATTCAGGTTACATACTAATAAGTACTAAGTCTCCTGTCAAAGTACCTACCAGATTATTCAGTTAGAATTGTCTACTCACACTAGATCATCCTGACCGATTACATTTTCACACTCATATACTCCCTGGAAATAATACATACTTCTCATGATTGAAGACAATAAGATAATGTTTCAACATCTGGTATGACATCATCCATTATGGTTCTGGGGGTAACATTCATAACTTCTCATCCATAATACTTGGGGGGAACATAGGAAGCACAATGAACACCAGCTTTACATCCAAACAATTTACATGATCAAGGAATAATATGATCCACATCTCAATAAACTTTTCTTCAGACTTCCATTTTGATTTTGAGAGGATGGATACCATAGTCTGTACCTAGAAAGGAGATTCCCTCAGCTACGTTTCTGGAATAGACTTAATTATGGCATGACTAAGCATTATTCAGATTCTTCATAACAATATGACTTCCTTGATTCTTCTTGACAATACCCTTCCAGGATAGTATTTAGGGTAGTCAGCATTCATGACCATGATTCACTATGGTTGAGACACAATATTCCACTCCAAACAAAATCTGTTCTATGGTCATGAATAAAATTCCACATATCTGGTTCCTTTGATCAGAAGAATATACTAGATATAAGCTCATCTTGATTTCACATAAAGGAACTGAGGGGTATACCTTTATGAGTCTTTTACTTGCACTGAGCTTGACTTCTATACTCCCATAAGCTTAGGTCAGAAAAAAAATGACATCTGGAGTATAAGAGCTTTATTGATCGTGTCTTGATTAACTAGTACAAATGTCTCCTCTTCCAGATCAAGAGCAGGCTCCAAACATATGTACTCACACTACATTTGTTTAGCACCCAGAGCATCTGTTCTTCAACTGGTAGCTGCATACCAGTAATAATGTTCTAACATTCTGTAGAACATCAGTTCCATATCCTTGGAACTCATCATCCTTGATAGTCTTCAAGATCTTCAAACAATTTTCATATACACATGAGAATCATTGATCAATTGATACTCATCAACTCTATTAATAAATGCCTTTATGAGTGGACTTGAGGAGATCTCAAGTATCTTTGACACTTTTAATAGGTTGTAAGATCTTCTCAATATTTTGTTGAATAAAAATAACCCTAGGATCATTCTTTCACTTTAGGGGTTGCATCAGAGGCTATGCATCGGAATATAGCCATGCTTCAACAGAATGTACATAATGCTTACGCCATAATTCACTTGTAAGCATAACACATAAGGATTAAAAATAAATCAACCCTATAATAATCTTTCCTCTCTACCAAGCAACAGACTAGACCCAACCAATATACTGACCAATATGGAAACACATCTGCATAGAAGTTACCTTATCAACAACTTCACTCCCGCATGAAGGTTTTGGCAATCTTTTCTCTGTGCTGATTATAGGCTGAACAATATAATTCAAAATCCTCACTCCTGCATAAAGTCTTTGAATTTACCTTTCTTGTTCCAGCAACATTATCTTCTCTCTTCAAGAAGTACAGAAGTTTTGGTCATGTTGGTCTAGCTTTCCACAAATAGGTCCATCCTCCACTTCAAGGGACCATATAATATAAACACTCCTTGTTCAAACAATATTTTACCTTGTATACAACCAGAAAGTATCCCCCATGGATCTCATCCAGAAATAGACATGATGTCTGCTCTGATACCAATTGAAATTCTAGTAAGGGCAAACTCAGGATGTCATGACATCTAATCCGACATTATAAAACAGACAAGGTAGAACATACAATTAACAATGTAGGAAAAAAACATAACACAAGGAATTGTTAACCTAGTTCGGTTATAACCAACCTACGTTTGGGGGAATACCAAGCCAGGAATGAATTTTACTATCAGCAGTATTAATCGGAGTAAATCTACATGTTTACACTCCTCACTTAATCAGACTACCCAATGACCCTTGTACATAAGATACCACACTTAGATATGAGAACCTCCACTCACTTCCAATCACCTCAGTGATGTCTATCAGTCACTATCACACCACCAACTGCATCAACTGCTTGGCTCATAACACAATTAGCTTGGAGATGCCTCACTCCAAACACAAGTAAAACAGTTTGAACATACCACACTTCAAACACAATACAAAACAGTCACACATGTGACACAAACCAAACTTAGAATTGCTTCATAGCTTCTTCCAATGACACAACTACACTCATTGCTTCACAGCTTTTGAGTGAGTAAAATAAACCTCTTGCCTACAGGTTTCGAGGCACAAATCAATCACCATCCCACAATTCGGGTGGTTCACTTTCATGGCTAACCCTAAAGACTACATCTTTATAAAACCGGCTAGCTTACTAAAACTAGGTTACAACTACTTATTTATAACCTATTACCCAACTGGATTTGGGCCTTCAAAATAATAGCATAAGATGTAACAAACTTCTACAGTAACAAACTTTCTATAGAGATAAACAAGCAGATAACTTCTGCTACAATCAAGGTCCTTGATGATCTTTCTCCTTAGCTCTTGGACCTTCACATATGCCTTCACAAACACGCCACATATGATGCATAATATTCTCAGAATATTTTGCACAATTTAAAACAGAATTGTAACAAACTTTGACAGTTAAGTAGCGTGATGTCTGATGTCGTGACATCTTCTTCGACATGTTGTTCCAAATGTTGAAACATTTCAACACAACATGTTTCTCCATTAAATAGAACTTTCAACTTCTTTCTCCTTACAAGTTATAAATACTATTTAACCTATTGCTGCTAAATTAGTTTTACCAAACATAAAGCCAATCCTAAAAATAGAGAATCAACACATACAACTTCTTCTCTTTCAACACTTGCAACACAGATCCTAAATGTTCAACATGCTCTTCTTCTAATTTTGAATAAATTAAAATATCATCAATAAAGACCACGACAAACTTATCTAAATACTGATGAAATATTTTGTTTATATACTCCATAAAAACACCTAGTGCATTTGATAGACCAAACGACATTACATGGTACTTATAATGACTATACCTTATTCTGAAAGCTCTCTTCAGAATATTATCTGGTTTAACACGAATCTGATGATAATCCGACCTCAAATCAATCTTGATAAACGCACGAGAACCTACCAATTGTTCTATCAAATCGTCAATTCTCTGAAGTGGGTATTTATTCTTGATAGTCACTTTATTCAACTATCTGTAGTTTACACATAACCTCATACTACCATCTTTCTTATTTACCAATAACAAGAGCACCCCACAAAGAAACACTCGATTTAGCAAACCTCTTCTCAAGCAATTCTTCTAATTTTTTCTACGACTCACTTAGCTCTGAAGATGGCATCCTGTAAGGAGCCATTGACACCAGATTTGTACCTGGTATCAATTCCACTGCAAATTCAACTTCATGTTCTGGAGGCAAATCACTGATGTCATCTGGAAGCACCTTTGTAAATTCACCGACAACAAGTAATTCCATACTCGCAGCTTCACGGTCAACTTGCAACGACGCAAACATTGCAAACATCAAATCTTCATCTTCTAAAAGTTTATCCACTTGCTTAGCAGGCAAAAACATCAACTATCCGCTATCACCAAACTTAGGAAACCTCGTAGTCTTATTATAACAGTTGTATGAACATAGTTGAACTCCAACTAGTTCATTCCAAGGATAACATCAATTTGGTGCAAGGGTAGACACACTTATTTGTCGTCGCGCAAGAATAAAAAACGAGTATTTTTTTAAATATACTTTACAATAACGACAACTCGAGTATCGTTCTCAAGATTTCTTGTATTATTATTAACGAATTTGGGGGTTTGTCATTTTAGGATCGATTTATGGAATATAGTAAATAAGTGATTAAAATAAGTGATTATAAAAATCAGTTAATCTAGTGATTTTGGTTTCCTACTAATCATTGGTTTTTACCTTAACAATTCTCTAAGACGCTTCAATCTCTATTCGATTTCAATAATTCCAATTGACAAGCGCAATAGATATAAAATAGATTGAATTCCTATTCTGAATTAAGAAAACGGATCAATATAATCGTGAATTAAGCAAACACGGTATAGAAACGTGATTTAACGACAAAATGACGTAAGCAACGATTAAAAATTAGAAATACAATCAACGAATTTAATAAAAATATTCCACGAAGTGTAAGATTAAGCAAATGCAATTTCATAGAATATAATTGAAAGAGAAATGAAATTGAACTGATAGAATAAAAATCTTAAAGCGTTTGGAAACTCGATTATAGTAGATCGACTCTAGATGTTTAGTTCCTCATCATAATCGTACAAAGCAAAATTATTTTTCTCTCGTGAATATTATGTGACAACCTATTGTAGCATAACTCCTGCCTTTTAACAAAATAAGAGTTTTGATTCTAATAAAAACCAGGTTAGAAAACTTATCCCATGCCCATAAAAATTGCCCAAAACAACTTAATTTTCTAAAGTCAGAAACTTCAACGAATTACAGGGACTTATGCACTTCGAATCAACTTTCGACTTCAACATGAAAGTTGTAGCTCTTCCTCTTAGATTTTCCAAAGCATATTAGAACGCGTTAATCCGATTCTAATAGCTCTAATTATGTTTTTTATAGTAAAAACTGCTTATGCTAAAAATAAAACACGAAAATTAAATAAAAGGAAAAATAAACTAAAATATGAAAACTCGCTGAAACATTAAAAATAATTAAAAAATACTAAAGAAATGCTTAAGTACAATAGTCGGAGAATGTGCATCAAAATGCACTAATCACACACCAAATCCATCACAAAACTCATATCAAAGATAGTTAAAGGACAATTTGAACATACATAAATTGTAGCAACAGAACCATTAACAGGAGTATCTATCACCATACTACTATTTATAGAAAAGAATTTGAATCCCAACATAGTGGCAAATTCTAGCGAAATAAACGAATGAGTGGCACCAGTATCAATAATAACAACTAACTTAAAATTGCTAATAAAATAAGTACCTCAGATCAATTTGTCCTTCTTAGAATCTTCTAAACCACTCAAAGCAAACACTCTATCACTGGTCTGGGCAACAGTAGCAAATTTTTTTTTTGGCTTTTGGCACTGACTACTAATATGACCATTTTCATCACAATTGAAACAAGTTGGACCATCGTTCTTGCACTTAGAAGCATGATGACCTGTCTTACCATATTCGTAACATCTCATGACCTTATTCTCACAATCATTAGAACGATAACCTGGTTCACCACACCTAAAACATTTATTAGAAGCGGGAACTCCTCCCCCACTTGTCTTTTTCCCATTGAAAATGCTCTGTTTTCCTTTATCAGTTGGAACAACATAAGGCTTTCCACGATCCTGATTCTTCCATCTCTTATCATTAAGACTCTTATAATAAGAAGCTTTGTCTCTACCATCTTGATTGAAGATCCTGCATTTGTTCACCAACATAGGGAACTAACGAATCTCAAGATACCCAATACTCTGCTTGATCTCTGGAAGCAACTCATTCTCAAACTTGATGCACTTAGACACCTCATCTGCTAGGTTGCTGTAATGCCAATTCCAACCTCATCCCAATTGCCTGACATCTTCACTAAGCCTTTTGATCCTCAACTCTTTTCTCTTATATGTCCAAACTTGGTACCTCCATTAATCACATTGTAACTTAAGGGAGGCTATTAAACTATATTCATTGTATTCTCACTTAAGTTAATTAGGTTTAGTTTGTTAGACTTAATATAGTTTGTTACTTGAGAATAATTGATTTCTTGTATCTCAAGCAAACTATGTTTTATATCTACTTTCACTGTCTCAAAATAAGTGTCTTTCTAGTCATAAAAGGTTGTCTCAAAATAATAGTCTATTTATTTTTTTAATGCAACAATGATTAATTTTTACCAATTTTACCTTTTGTCTACACTTTTTTTTTAAATTATGACAATATATATAATAATCAATAGTAATTATGAATAATTTTATAAAAATATAACCACTGATTACTTTTTTAATTTGTATGTAACAACTTTAAACGACATTTATTTTAAGACAGAAGCAATATATAATCTTGCATTCTCTCTATAGATGGCTAAGCGAAATATTTAGATCTTATGCCGTTATGTATTAGTCAATCAAAGACACTTATGAATGTGAATCTTCTTATATCATTCAAATTTGGAGGTATATTTAATTATTTATCTATATAAAAGATTATATACTTTATGTTATTCAATCAAAATACTTTCTGTTATTCAATCAAAATTCAACAGAACCTAAACATATTTAAAATTAAGGGATTAATCTGGACCAACCAACTTGCTTCATCTTTTATTTACTTACTCCAAATTAATTGACATCTATTAGCTGTTGCATCATAATAAGGTGTGGGTCAACGGTACATTAATCTGATAATGGACTACTTTAAATCTAAACCATAAAACAAATCCTCACACAAACAACCTATGGTAGCTAGTATAGCGGTATTAAATAATGAAATGGATTTTCATGTAATATGATATGCCACTAATTCAGTAACTAACTAACATTTTATTAAACTATTAAGACCAACCTGAAAATGAAATACTTCTTTCCAATTGAAGTGTAATCCATACTCTAATAGTATGATGACAAGAAAATTTATCCAGCTTAACCTTCACCCCCTACAAAATAAAAAAAAATGTCATTTTTATCTCTTTTGCCTATTCTTTTTTAATTTACACTTGCAAATCTGTTCGGATCTAAGTTGAATTCACCTCACACAAATTTTCCCGTATGCAAATGGTTTTTTACATAAAAACAATTCCAAAAAAATATTTTAAAACTTTTTCGGGTATTTGCAAATAAAAATTTGATCACTGTTGCATCACATTCGATTAGGGGTGGCAAAACGGATCCGATTCGTTGGACATGCCCGTTTTGCCCGTAGTTTAGTGTGGAACGGACCAAGAATTTAGGGTCTCACCCTCTAATGTGACCGCCCCGCCCCATTTTTTTCATGGGCACGTGTTTTAACATAAATTAAGCATTTTTAGACCTAAAAGGTGTAGTGCCTGCGGGCTTTCCCCAACCCACACTTAATTTTTTACGAGGCAGACCTAATTTTAGGCCCTCATCCTCAACTATGACCGCCCCATTTTTTTACGGACTTTTGCCACCCCTACATTCGAGTACTCTCCCAAGTCTTCTATTTCCACAATATTTTCTTGTACAACGTCATGTGCCTCTATGTCATTGTGAAATTCTTCATGGACTTGACTCCTGATTATATGATGATCATATGGTATCTCAAATTTTTGGAAATCTACAATAATCTATAGAGAATTTCTATAATTTTGATGAATAAGATTATTATCAACACAATAACGATGAAAAGAAAAGAAAATTTAGAGAAGAAAATATATTAGAGTTTCTGCAGAGCTTCTCTCTGTCCATAAACTGTGAGAAATCTTTATCATTTTTATGTGAATACAAGTTGTTAGATGGTTACAAAAATAGGGGTTACTCCCTCTAATTATAATGAGTTTGCTTTCTCCCTAAGTCAAAAAAGCCCAAAACCATAATGCTGTACCCTAAATTTTACCCCAAAATTTTTCTCATTCGCATTTGTTTAAATCAAAACCGTAAAAGTTTAATGTTCATTTGTATGGTTGCATTTTCCACGTATTTTTGCATTTATTTTTAATTTAAATTTCTTATCCAAATTTAAAATCCTTTTTCTGCTTTTAGAATAATTTTTAAATTAGGTCTTGACATTTATTAAAAAAAATGTACAAATTGTGTTTTCATTTAATTAAATTCTTAATTTAGATTTTATTTTAAAAGTTGTACATAAAATATATTTTTATTTTTATTTTTATTCTTAACAAGATATTTTTAGAAGGGCCTTTTTAGTCTTTAATCAAGACCTAATGTGTGGGTAAGATTCATTGGTTATAAAGAGGCACAAAAAGACAGATCGTGAGAGAGGAAAAGAAAAAAACACAGAAGAGAAAACTTTCCTCTTCATCGATCACAACTTCCGCCTCTCAACCCTCGCATCTTGCCTTAATCTCCTTCATCGTCTCCAACACCCAACCTTGCCATCGTCTCCGCTTTACCCTCATCCTCCATACAACCTTCTATTCTTCTTCACCCTCACCGTCACCATTCGTCTCCTTCTCAACCAAACACTTCATTCCGTCTCTTCAATCCTCCTTCCCATAGTCCTTCTCCATCTCACCCTCACGCTGCCCACCTGCTCACCATCGTACCCACTCTCTCTGCCGGTCCTCTCATCCTCAGCATAACCTTCTCCGTCGTTCCTTCTCTTCAAACCTCAACCATAACACATCTTCATCCATCACGCCATCATCTTCCGTCACCTCGTCGTTCCTCCATCTTCATCCATCTGCCATCACAACTTCCTTCTTCACCGGAAACTCACCTCAACTGTCAAGTAACACTGCCGCAACCACCATCCTTTATCGCATTTCAGTAAGATTTCGATACCTTTGTATAACTGTGATGTTTTGAACTAATGTTATGATAAATTCCTCTGCAAAAATGGTTGATGTTTAGTCGCTTGTGATTTTAATTGTTAGTTTGTTTGAGTGTGAATGCTGAGAAATGTGTTTGTGTTACTTTTGAATTGATATGTTGAAAAATTACGTGGTAAATCCTGTTTTGTTTCAACATTGACGAATTTCTGTTTGTTTGAAAATCCTGTGATAAGCTTTGCAAATTTGAGTTTGGTTGGTTTTGATGTTGAAGGGTGATGTTTGTGTTGTTTTCTTTAATCTGTGATCATGCAACAAATTATTGGGAAAAAGGTTTGACATATTTAAATTTGAAATAATCTTTTTATGCTGATAAATCTGTGGTGAAAGTGGTTCTTAGTTTCGGTAACGATACTATGTTAACGCTCGTGCTCGTTTTACTTTCACTTGAAGTTATGATAATGACCACACATGCACACATGTACGCTTGATCCTGGGCCGTCCTACAGTGAGCCTATTTCGATTAATTTCTCCAATTAGTCGTCTTAGTAGACTAGCCCACTTTGTTAGTACACTTGTATTTTAACCGCTTTATGCTTGTGTGTGGCCACATTGTATGGGCTTTTTATCGATTTATTTACTATTGTATTGCTTACAATTATTTTGTTTCTCTTCCATCTCTCACCACTTGGTCCACATACCAAATTTTTAATTTCCATATGGGTTTCATAGTAGAGAGTAGGCTTGGTTATTCTCTCGAGATCGATCCAGTTTCATGGATTGGTTAATCATAACCAGATTTATTCTTTCTCCATTCACCAAGAATTTAAAACACTTTCAATAAACTTTTAAATTTGATCCAATGTCGAATCTTCTTCTCAAACCTCGATCCAACGTCGAATTTCTTTTCAAAATATTTTCATAAATAAAATATTATACTCCCCCCTTTTCCAAGCGTAAGGTAGTCAGTCCTTTTTCGACCCTCTGTTATACCCCAAAATTCGCCCTCCCACTTCTCAAGACAACTCACATATCCATACTCAAGGATTTCACAAGGGTTGACCAGGCAAACCCTCTTCTAAGCAATCAAACCCAAACTAGGGTTTGGCCATTCTCAAGTCAAGGTGGGCCTCCAATGCTTCAAGTGGTAATCATGCCTCATCATATGCTTCAAAGAATCTCCATGTCAAATTTCAAGCCTTACAAGTATTGTTTGCTCAAACAATAGCTCAGATGGTTGAAAATCAGTTGTATTGGACAAAAAAGTCAATTGTGGTCAACATACAGTCAAACTTCATAATTTTTGGTCAACACCAATATTTTGAAGTAATATTCATCATTTGATCAAGGGTTGATCATGATTCCTCAAGAAAAGTCAAGATTTGATCAAAAGTCAAAGTTTCTAAACTAGGATTTTTCTGACAAAAGTCAACAGAACTTTGACCAGGCATAACTTTCACATACTTTATCAGATATTTTTCCACCGCAGCTCATTTTGAAGATAACTCAATGCTCTACAAATTTATATCTCACAAGCTTGGGTAGAAAATGCTTCATTTGGAAGTTATGGATCAAAACATTACAAGTCCTTTTAAAAGTCAACAAAAACACATCTTTTTGAAAAGAAGTGTTCATGAGCATGGAAACTCCAATGAAGATGAAACCAAAAAGGATGTTTATAAGACACCTTGAGCTTTCTAAAAAGTCCAAGAACATCCAAAAATGTTAAAAATTGAGCAAGATACACATTGTGCAGGTTGAGCATTTTTGAGGAGGTGCATAAAGAGAAATACTTGACAAATGCAAATATTTTTCAAATGGGCTTGTAATTTTATGATCCAAACTAGATCTTAACATTATCCATGGTCTCTATGCTCCTTGCCACGCCTCTTTTCCAATTTATTTAAATTATTTTGAATTTAAAGCATTAAATTTAATTTTAAATTAAATAAAATACAAAGGCAAGGTCTAAGACAAGTTGGGCTTGGTTTCTACTTATCTTAAGGTCCAAGATAGCCCATGCAAGCTGTATAATTTGTGCAAGAAGCTATAATGAAGAAAAATGCATTTTTGGAAAGATTTGGTGAATATTGACAAGGGAATATTTTTACATTCAAGAGAGGATATTTTCTCATTATTTCTGATCAAATCTCATGCTCTATATATACATGATACATTCACAAGCACAAGAAACGAAACCCTAGCCTCATGAGCCAACCCTAATCTCTCAAAAATTCAAGAAACCTTGCAAAATTCGAAACCCTATTTCCAGCAACTTTTAAGTCGTCTCATTCATCCATTCATTCTCCTGAACATTCCAGGAGTCGATCCCAAGCCTTGCACAAAGCCAAAGCACTCCAGAACGTGTCATCCAAGTCTCTCCATTTTGGTATACTTTTTAAATTCGTTTTTTCTAATTCATGAATTACTAATGAGTTTCGATTGCTTGTATGATCTCAGGGTGTCCATTAGAACAGGTTTGATACATAACTTGTGAGCTTTGACGCAGAAATCGCAACCTGCCATTGTTAGGTTTCCAAAACTGAGAAACTTCAAATCTAAATTTCCTGGGACTTTCAGGGAAAACCAATAGCACCACTGAAATCGCAAGGGTCGAATTAGGGGGATAGGGTCCTTCTTGTCTATTTATTTGCTTTATTTTGCAGGTTTCAAGAATCAAGCTCGACGGAGAAGACAACCGGAGCTTGGGCTCCGACGTCTCTCCGGCTCTCTGACTCTAATGACCGGCCAGCGCCTGTGTGTCTCCATCTGATTGGTCTGTTTGAAATCCTGGGTCCCACGCATGCGTTTTGATCTTATAATTGGATTTCTGGGAATTGTTGTCATACATATATTTCCGCCCCAACGGTTGCCAGCATGCTCTTAAGTCTCTTGCCCTCTCTAAGGTCACGGGTTCGAACCCCACCTTTTGCTATTTTTTCC
Source organism: Vicia sativa (assembly GCA_021764765.1). Classification (NCBI taxonomy): domain Eukaryota; kingdom Viridiplantae; phylum Streptophyta; class Magnoliopsida; order Fabales; family Fabaceae; genus Vicia; species Vicia sativa. Next base: position 162,694,926 of record CM038792.1, on the reverse strand, counting down.
AAAAAATCTGATTTTACGCAGGTACCACATATGTATTTCCAACGCCAGCATATTGACACCACGCGCGCTGTGGTCCAGTGGTAAGTATTGGAACCTATGACCTCAAGGTCACAGGTTCAAACCTCAGCAAGGCCAAATTAATTTTTAACACTTGTTTTCATTAACCATATTTTCTTATTTTTCTTAATTTTCATTTAATTTCTTTTCAAACAATTTTCTAATGCATTAAAAAATCACAAAAAAATTATTTCTTTTAGCATTTAGGTCAGAAAAATACTAATTTAATTTTTGACATAAAAAATTATATTTTGCATGCATATTTTAATTAATTGTTAATTAATCAAAAATTGACTTTTAATCGTTTTTCCTCACTAAAATCAATCCAGAAAATTCCCAAAAATTATTTTCTCATATAATTAGGTTTACTAACCCTAAAAACCTTTTCTTAACTCAAAATTCCTTTTCACTAACACTATGTTCTATTATTCGCAATTCGTTCCTTTTTTCCGATTATTGTATCTGCTTCCAGGTTGTAATAGTTAGGATAATTTTCTCGCATTCCTTCTTTTCCAATATTATGTAACTGCTCATGGGATGTAATAGTTTAATTAGGATTTACTTTCCGCACTCCTCAATTATATAACTGCCCCAAAGCCATGTAATAGCGTAGGATTTACTTTCTGCACTTTATATTTCCGCAATTTACTTTCCGCATCCATATAAATTGCTAGTAACTAGACGTGTATGGCAAGATAAAATCAACATAGATCATTTCTAAATATCAAGATAGCATATCTGAATTTAACATACTCTCTTCACACATGCACCCCCTAGGGTATTCTCTCTCGTTGTCTTTCGAATAAATAGTCAAGTCCCTCGAATGTAGATGTATCCTAGCACCGTTGCCTACAAACATATCATCATAGTCCATTCGAATCAAATATCATAGTCCCTCGATGAACCTCGATGTTGTCTACGAATACATGATTTAGTCCCTCGATTTTTGCCTACGAAAAGTGATGATCACCCCTACGAATGTGCTAGGATACTCCTACAAGTTGCCTTCTATGACCATACGAATGTCCCTTCGAACGACCCTTTACATCCAACGAATAGGGTTACCTACCAACTAATGGTATGGATAGCACTATTCTAAAGGAAAGTAAAATAACATGAAAACGACCATTCTGAGTAGGTAATAGACTCTTAATTGCTTGCTCTATCAATACGCTTTTTACACCTCACACTTTTACAAAGTTAAAACACTTTTCCAAAACGAAACATTTTCGAACACTTCGTATACATTCTAGCGTGAATCATTACGAAGTCAAAGCGAAATGCCTTTTCAAAAACATTTTCAAACACACACAGAAAGTAAATTATAAAGTGAGCTAAAGCAATTAAGAGCCCGTAGATAACTACGGATGGAAATGGTGCTAATACCTTCCCTTTTCATAATCATCCCCCTTACTCAGAATCTAACGAAGGTCTTTTCCTGTTCTTTTCACCTTCCCTTAATTGGATAAAAGAAAAGTCGGTGGCGACTCTTGCTATCCGCAACATTTGCAATCAAACGCAAAACAATCCAAAGTCAGTTCTCCCACCTGGCTACCCACTGATGTGCTTGGTGATGGGGTTGTGGTGCCACATAGGCAATGCCACGGAGGGAACTCATCTCGGATGAGATTCTAAGTAGGAATGATCTGATTTCATTGTGTGGTGTGCTTGTGCAAGTCTCTTGACATATATGCACTTAGGGAACTCATCGAGGGTGTAAGTTAGAGGTAGCCTAGATAGATGGGTATAACTCCTTGATTACTCATATACGGATGTGGGTCTGCATATTGTGTATTTGGTTTCTTTTGTGTTGTCACCCCATTGGTTAGTTATGGGACTTCCTATGGCGGTGTTATCCCTTGTTTGTACTTGTACCAAGATGTGAGGCGAGACCCAGATTCTAGGTGAATCCGTTTTTTATGCATGTATCCTGTAGAACCGAGCAAACCCATAAGATAGGGAGGCTCTCTAAGATTTAGTAATCTCACCCCAATCCTCTTATTATTTTTCAGGATCAGGTTATGATAGTAGATTTGCTAGATGGTCAGTTTCGAGGATTGCAACTGAGCAGATGGCAGGAAGACCTTGTAGATATTATATTTCGCTGTGCGATAGGGAAAAAGGAGCTTATTGAATGCATCTAGACTATGGAGTTGTATTGTATTCAATTTTAAATTCATGTCTTTCTCATCAAGTTGTATATTTCTTGTACCATAATTAACATTACCGCATATTATTCTAGACATATATGTATGCGGTGTTACAGTTGGTATCACAGCAGGTCGATTCTTGTCCCTGCTGTGAAACATCACTAGAAATTATTTTCTCCCTCATATGTGCGTGTTTCTAGCCTGATTTCTACCATCGTAGTATTCAGTCGTTGGGACTGGCCATCTTACTGACTGCATATGCGATGGTTAGGATCACAGTGGAGCCACCACGAGGACGCATAAGATCCGAAGCGACTCGAGCTGAGGGGGTAGAAACCTGTTGAACTAGGAGAGTATTGGGGTTATTGAGTATTAATGAAGCGTTTGGTGCAGAGTAGTTCACGACCCTATCGTGGTAAAGATCTAAAACAACAGAAGTTTCTGAGATTCTATTGGGCGAAGTGAGACCTTATCTGGATCCCGGTAGCAGTGGAGTAAATTTTGCGAGGAACTTGAGTAGGACTATAATAAGGAATTTAGAGATGGAATGAAGTCTGATACCATTGGAAATTCACTACTCAATCCTGACGCCAGTGGCGGGAATGACTTGAAAAGTTGTCAAACGAAATACTTTTGGGAGTTTTGGCGAAGGAATCAAAACCTTCTAGTTACCGTGATGTGGATGATACCTGGATGAACAAGGTGTTTCACTCCGAATTATTTTGGTATGTCATAAGATGTGCGTGGGTTATTCAGTAAGGACTAATTGGGCGAGTAGATGTGGCAATCCCTAATTGGGAGAATGTTGGACACCCGATTAGGGGAAGGGCTACTGTATCTTCGTTCTTGCTAATCTGTGAATGAGTCCCAGAACCACGCTATGCGAAAACTGAAGAAAGTGAAAGCGGGATATGTTGATTCCACGGAACTACGCTTGGCGTTGGGAAGTTGGATAAATGGAAACTAGTGTCTTTCCGAAGCATCCACTGGATGATCGAAGTCATATCGACTGTTTGAGCTTTGGTATTCCTATGCGAAGAGCTATTCATAAAGTTTCTTATGCATGCACTGTGCAAATGAGTACGCGCATGACATAGCAATTCTAACCGAATTCCTAACCATTCCGATCCAACTTATTATTCCTAGTAAGTAAACCCTGAGTGTGGCAATCTTAGTTTTTGCATCCTAAGGAGTGTGATTGATATAATCTAGAAGAACGATGACCTTAGTGGAGACCTGTTCAGACATTATCGACCGTGACTATGGGATACGCGTGGAGATTGTTATACGCTACTAGGTAGGTTACGTGAGTACATGGCATCGGAGTTGGACCACCATATTAGTACTATCAGACAAGTATAACACCACAATATCGCTATCGCGCACGAGGTCTGGCAGATGTGGGATAGTGTTGACCCAGAGTTTAGGGTAAGTTTCTGATTGTTATTCGGAGACGCAGACTCGAGTTCTCATGAGGTAGGTATAGCAAGAACCCATGTGTCATGCTAGTAGTCATGAACTATCAGGCGATAGGGGGTGAATCAAGTTTCATTACTACACTTATGGGGATTCTGAGTGGTCGTAACCACATGGTCGATAATTGATTATACCTTATAGATGTTTCTTGTTTCGCAAAGTGGTAAGCGATGAGTATTTGTGAATTCCAGAGGTGGAGCTGACATGAGATTATTATATCTTGGTCGACATGTTATGTGGGTAGCCTTACCATTGGTGATCAGTGTCAGAATAAATAAAGTGTATTTTGGTTTAGATGATATGAGATATATCTAAGGGAATATCTATAGACTCTCAAGAGTAAAGCAATGCCAGTCTCGGTAAGCAGAGAAAAATTAGATTTAGAGTGTCGATAAACCTCAAAGGATATTTTCGAAGCACGAAGTATGGTTTCCTATATTGTAGTCGAACTCAAGACAATAGAAACGCTGTAATTGGGAGCGCAACTGAGGTAGTTAGTCTATTAATAGTTTCAGAAATGATGAAGCATGACGACGAGACGATCCTAGCAGCTTTGAGTGGGAATTAAGGTTTTCGTCGAGTATGAGGAGAATCCTGCGACTATGCAGGTATGGGATTGTATGGTTAAAGGAGATCATATGAGGATTAGTATCAGTCTGTAGAGTAAGTCAGTAGTCCTAAAGGAAATCTAAAGTATTAGAAACAATATTAGTCGATTGCTTGGGCGCACTATAATTGTGAGAGGATTATTGCATCAGTTAAGTTAGAAGAGTTATCAATGGTGTTATCATGCTAACAATGTGAAGTTGTGTGGTTAGGGAAGAACTATGGAAAAGTTGACAGTGTTATCGTAATAGTTGTACGACGCAGAAGTCGGTGGTTTGAGATGAACTTGTATTCAATAAGTGTTCGACATTAAACATTCCAGAGTCGAAGTGTGTAACTAAGTTGCACTCATAGACCTAACCAACACTGATGAAGTCAATAGTGACCTTGTTTTGAAATTACTCAACCTCGAAGAGAGACCTTTGTTACATGTGTTTAAGACTCTAGCAAGTATCGTGATTTGCAAATTCCGAGGAAGATTTGTTGTTATTTAAGGAATCGAGAGAAGCGTAGTAGAGTAATGGAATCAAGTGTGTTATGGAGGAAATGTCAAGAAGAAGTCTCGAGAAATGTAATATAGCGAGTATAATGAACGGAGAACCTAATAAGCTGTAGTAGTGTTGAATGGAATAACCTTCCCCAGGAGAAACTCTATGAGAATTGTTTTATTTATCCTAGTCTCTCAAGGATCCGCCATAATCTCAAGTGGTATTGTTGATGGATCGACATAAAGAAGACTGTGTGGTTTGTATATGATAAGATATTCTGGAGACAGTGGTTGTACGAGTGAGTATTGAGAATTAAGTGTGGAAAGAGTTTTTACTTGAAGTTGGCTTTTCTTAATGGTGTCTTATGCGTCCATGAGAGTGCACAAAATTTGAATGATGGTTGTGGGTCGAGTTAGAATTAGATTTTATCGGCAGGACTTTGTGTGGAGTTGTTGAGTGCGAATATCATAGTTATGAGATTGTATGTCCTTGTTGTTGAGTAGAAATGGTGACCGATCGGCAGCCACCAACTTTTCCACAATAGTAGTCAAGTTGTCCATACCAGTTCTCAAGGAGATAAACTCTTCGCGTAGCTCGCGATTCTCTTGCTCTAGATTTTCCATCTTCTTCTTGGAGTTGGCCCGAGTGTTATACCGATGTAACAACTTAAAGACTGAACGAAGCAGGGAAACAGATAAGACACCTGAGAGAGTAAGAAAATGCAAGAATGTGTGTGTCATGATACATGACATTTAATGCATATGATTTGTTTATTTTTCTTTTTATTATTCAAGGAACTTAATAAAGACAATTTAATTTACAAATATCAAAGTATAACACATTTGAAATACTGAAATAAAATCATATCATTAATAAAATATTTTGAGGAATGCAACTCTTCAATACAAGTTTCAACAAACCCGAGTACAAGAGAGAGGGGAAAATAAAACTACAAGTCCTAAAGAATCAAATCTATAGAAGACCCCTCTTCGGAAAAATGCTTCCTCTTAAGCTTCCTAATCTCTTCGTTCAGCTTCTCGTTCTCCAACACGTACCTGTCAATAAAACCTTTCCAAGCACTGGACTCGGGAGGAGTGTGAGAATAAACAGGAGCACTAAGAACAGGGTGAACACTAGAAGAAAGTAAATCTTCTTGCTTCTCCATCATCTCCACAGCATGACTCTCAAGAATCTCAATCAAATCATCATTTTCCTTCAACTCTGCTACATGAGACATCTTCAAGATATGATACTTGTTCTTCCAAGATTCCTTCTCTTGTTGAATCATAACTAAATCAAGCAGAAGATCCTCTATGTCATCTAAACCATGAGTAGTAGCTAAGAACATATCAGTAAAAGGCTCCTCACAAGAATACGATATCTTTAACTCAATAGCTCTTGCTTGCACCCATAGAAGGTAAGGCTCCAAAGAAACAACTCCTCTCTGCCCTAGATTCTCTCTTCCATTCCTATGAATATGTCGTCAAGCTTTCTCTATATCCTTCCTATATGCATTGTGGTCTTCACCCTCTTTAAGAAAGAAGCCACTGATAAGTTCCAAAATATAGTTATTTTGTATATATGTTTTGTGGCACTTATCCGTTCTTGTTTGTTAATAATCGGTGAATAACCCCACTTTTAGTTGTAAATATGTTTTTATGTGTTTTGTGTACATATTGTACCGTTTGACTATTTTTAATGTATTTTTGTAGGTATTTGTGCGTGTTGGATCATCGAGGAATAAAGTGTCGAAGACGCAATTTTGATGAATAAAAGACCAGTTTTGCTCAAGAGAGGCCCGAGCGATGCCTCCGCGAATTTTTGGAGCGTTGAATGCTTTGGTACTTTTTCGAAAGAGAGATAATTTTGAGCCCGCTGAGCGCCGTGAGGCCACTGAGTGGCGTTTAAGTCGCGTGTAAATATCTGAGGATGGCGTTGAGCGCGCCCTCGCCGCTGAGCGCGATCGTTGTGTTTTATTTTATAACTTTATTTTTATTCATTGTTAGGTTATGTTCTTGGGGTGGATTTTGATCCCCATTTCCATCAATCTATATTTTTGATAGTATATCTTAGAAAACAACACTAGGGTCTTGCTTATAGAAGATTGGAGGTGGATTGCTTTTCGATTGGATTTGACAAACCAATGTAGATCTGCGGTTTATCTCTTCTCCTCTCTATATATTTCTCTATTTGTTGGGTATGTATGTATTTCTACTCATAACTCATGTATATTTGTCACCCTTGGCGTTGTATAAAGTCTGCTTTACGAATTTGTGTTGGTGATTGTCTTAGGTTTTTACCTTGCATTAGGGATTTGAGCTTTGTTAGACATAGATTGCTTAGATTCTTACCTAGGATGATTATCTGTTAGTTTCTGAATGCTAGAAATGGGTTTAGAGATGACATTTACTTAGATTATATGTGATTAATGCCTCTGTGTTGGTTGTTTCGAGCTAGAGATAGTCGTTACGAGTGACACGGTTGACTTCAGTGTTGTTAAGGTAGGCCAGACATGGCTATCGAGGTGATGCAGTTGAATTCTTAATTTAGGGTAGAAATATCTTGGGTAGTGAGAGGTATGTGATGACACGGACGAGTATCATAGGTTGAGTATAACTGGACTGTAGATTTAAGTCTGTGACGGGTAGTGTGCATTCGTTCCGGACAATCTGTCTATCCTTTATAGTTTTTGTTCATTTACTTTTTGTCTTTTATTTATAACTATTTATTCCTAAACTCATTAACGATAGAATTTTCGAACAACGAATCAATAACCAATCTCTGTGGACACGATATGATATAACCTAACCGGTATATATATCACCCGGTAAAAATATATATACCTCACTCTTTGCTTGTCGCTTTACCGCTGCAACAAAATGGCGCCGTTGTTGGGGATTAGTTTTATTGTTTCTGTATTGCGATAATTCCGTTGTTTTTTATTTTTGTAATTAATGTATATGTTGTATAGACTTTGTATATGAACTTGTATATTGTTACTTGTACATTTTGTGTGTTTACTTTCCATAATTGTACATATGTGTGTTTACCTTGTTTTCAAGTATTTTTGTAAGTTGTCTCGTTTTCGTAACGTTTGTTGTGTGAAAGTTAGGACATTTTCTTTAGGTTTGCGCGGTGTAACAATAACATGGCATGACGAGAGGAGGTTACTAGCTCGCACAATAAAGGCGTCGATCTTACGACGTAAAACAAGCATATTTTGTTTATGTTTGTTTATGTGTGTGGTGGCTTGTGTTTTAACAAGTTGAAATAGGACTTGCTCTTAATTTCAAATCTTCACTCTTCAACTTGTTAATTCATTTTCACCAATTTTTGGTATCGTAATTTGCTTTTGTTTTGTTATGTAATTTGTTGTTTTCCCACAAGTTTGTAGTGTTTTAGCTTGTGGAAGTGTGTATGTTTTGTAAATAGTTTTTAGTTGCGTAAATGATATTTTGTAGGTGAAGTGGAGCTTGCATAGAAGATGCACCTATTGTTGTTATTTTTCTGCAACTGGTGTAGCGCGCTCCAGACCGCTTAGCGCGATCTACTGTGCAGAACCAATGAACTCTTTTTAAATTTCACATGGTTCACCTTTTTCCCATTTTCACCAAGGCTTTTTGTATTCAATAAAATTAGTATTATTTTTCTAATTTTTTTGTTGTTGTTTAGACTCAAATTTTGGTCTGGTAGCTTGAGGTTACATTTGGTGATTTTCCGAGTTTAATCGTTTAAATTTGAGGATGTATGGTAATGATAGTTTCAAAGTTGGTACATGTCAGGTACTCATTTATAGATTTCTATAGCATAACATGTTTAAGAAACTTTTCATTTGCACAATTACCATGCCAATCATTCTTTTTGCATTACTTGCTCATGATTTGAATCATTTTAGTTCCCTTTTTACCCATAAATGTGAAGAGGCTTTCCATTGTTCACATATGATGGAGGCCACAATTCTTGTTTTAGCTGGATTTTATTATGCTTAATCTTTTTTTGTTTGATTATATGAATGCATGAAAATGATCAAGGCATTTTTGTTTGATTTTGAGCACAACTACCTTGGCCAAATCACCTTGTGAGTGTGTGAACCTTTGTTAACCCCTTTGAACTTTTATCAATACCCATGTTTATTTGAACTTGATGCTTGTCTATGAGTATTGAACTAACCTTTTTTGTATGGATGTTGATTTCTTTGTTTCTTGAACCCTCAACTATATGTTGTTGTATGAATTTTTATCTTGCCTTAGAAAGTAGGGAGTATTCACATAATGATGTTGGTTGAATTCAAGTTGGAGAGAGGAATGTTTTGTACTTATATTGTGGTTGATATGAGGTTGAGAAAAGAAAAAGAAAAAGAAAAGAAAAAAATGTGAAAAAGAAAGATTAGAAAAAGAAAGAAAAAAGAGAAAAGGCTTTGAAAAAGAAAAACAAAAAGAGTATGAATAATATTGTGTTAATAAGTAAGGTGTTTTGGTTTGGAATTTGTGATGAAGAAGAAGTTTGATTGGAATTATATTGTTTGGAACTTTGTGAGTTGATCACTCCCTTAGGTTTAGGCAAGTTTTTGTTTCGATTAGCTTTAGGACTTATCACTTGTTGGTTAACCAAGCCACATTACAACCTTGAAAAGCCCTTGTGATTCTTGCATTTGTATTTTCAATTGATTTTTTCGATGAATGCATAATTTAGTCTTTTGTTTGCAATATTGTTGGATGAGTGTCAAAAGTACCTCACCTTTGTGTGTTCTTCATCTACCGATGAATTTTTGCTCGGTGTGATTCATGATTGAGCTTGTTTTGTTTTAGAATATTTTGCATAATTTTTGTACTTAGGATTTGTTTCGTTTATATGTTATTGTTTTAGTACGGTGGTAAGTATGTATTTGTCGTGTACGTTTTCGTTTGAATCATACATTTGTTTTCTGTTTTAAAAACTTGTTGATTCATGATTCTTTGATTATCGTCTTTTGTTTCTTTAGGTTTACTTGACTTTGTTTGAGGATAAACAATGTGTCAAGTTGGGGAGAGTTGATAAGTGCCAATGTGTAGTTATTTTGTATATATATTTTGTGGCACTTATCCATTCTTGTTTGTCAATAATCGGTGAATAACCCCATTTTTGTTGTAAATACGTTTTTATGTGTTTTGTGTACATATTGTACCGTTTGACTAGTTTTAATGTATTTTTGTAGGTATTTGTGCGTGTTCGAGCATTGAGGAATAAAGTGTCAAATACACAGCTCTGAAGATGCAACTTTGATGAATAAATGACCAGTTTTGCTCAGGAGAGGCTGCTGAGCGTGGTGAGGCCACTCAGCGCGAGTCCGCTCAGTGTGTTTTGGAGCGTGTTGAGTGCTTTGGTACTGTTTTGGCAGAGATATAATTTTGATCCCGTTGAGCACCGTGAGGCCGCTGAGTGGCATTTAAGTCGATTTACGTGTAAATATCTGAGGATGGCGCTCACCGCGCCCTCGTCGCTGAGCGTAGTCGTTTGTATTTTGTTTTATAACTTCATTTTTCTTCATTTTTAGGTTATGGTTTTGGGCTGGATTTTGATCCCCATTTTCATCAACCTTTATTTTTGATAGTATAGCTTATAAAACAACACTAGGGTCTTGCTTATGGATTATTGGAGGTGGATTTCTCTTTGATTGGCTCTGACAAACCAGTGTAGATCTGTGGTTTATCTTTTCTCCCCTCTATGTATTTATCTATTTTTTAGGTATGCATGTATTTCTACTCATAACTCATGTATATTTGTCGCCCTTGGCGTTGTATAAAGTCTGCTTTACGAATCTATGTTGGTGATTTTTTTAGGTTTTTACCTTGTGTTAGGGATTTGAGCTTTGCTAGACATAGATTGCTTAGACTCTTACCTAGGATGATTATCTGTTAGTTTCTGAATGCTAGAAATGGGTTTAGAGCTAACATTTACTTAGAGTATCTGTGATTAATGCCTCTGTGTTGATTGTTTCGAGCTAGAGATAGTCGTTACGAGTGACATAGTTGACTTTTGTGTTGTTAAGGTAGGCCAGATATGGCTATCGAGGTGATGCAGTTGAATTCTCAATTTGGTTTAGAAATTGCTTCGGTTGTGAGAGGTATGTGATGAGACGGGCGAATATCGTAGGCTGAGTATAACTAGACGGTAAATTTAAGTCTGTGACGGGTAGTGTGCATTCGTTTCGGACAAGTTGTCTATCCTTTATGGTTTTTGTCCATTTACTTTCAGTCTTTTCTTTACAACTATTTATTCCCAAACTCATTAACAATAGAATTGTCGAACAACGAATCAATAACTAATCTCTGTGGACACGATACGATATAACCTAACCGGTATATATCACCCGGTAAAAATAAATACCTCACTCTTTGCTTGTCGCTTTACCGCTGCAACAACCTCTCACATGAATACTCTTTGGATTATCTCTCATCGGATAACCAAGCTGACTACGCGCAAGGACAAGATTGTAGATAATACATCCCTTTGTACCAAGAAGAGGCACATTGGGAAAGCTACAACAATTATCGATAATCTCTACATCATAATAAACCTGGCGATACCACACAATATCGGAATGAGTGAGAGTCATAATCTTTAGTGCCCAACGAGATCCCCTCCTAGGATCCCAGAAAGAATTAGTTGTAGGTAAGTGAGAAACAAACCAACAATATAGCAATGGTGTACAACATATAATCTCTCCTTCTCAACGGAAGTTTCAAAGATGGATAGAATAATAAGTCTCAGCAATAAGTGTGGGAAATGGATTCCCAATCATGAAGATCTTGATAGCATTAATGTCAACAAAGTTGTCAGCATTAGTGAATAAGAACAAACCATAGGAAAGCAAGGCAAAGATGGCTTCAAAAGCCTCCATACTCTTCATATCAGCAAAATAATGAGCCTTCTTCAAAAGATGTGCAACCGGTAATCCTGTGATACACCCCTTGGTAGTCATATTGTCTTCAATCTCATACCTCTTCATATGGGTAATAGAAGCAATCTCATGATAGTTAGGCTCCTCCTCCAAACCAGTAAAAGGAACAACACTAGTAATAGGTCGACCGAACAGATAAGAATACACCTCCAAGGTAGGAACCAACTGATAGTCAGGAAAAGTGAAGCAATGGTACAACGGATCATTGAACTGAACCAAGGTATAAAGAAGACCATCCTTCATCTTCATCTTCATCTTCATCAAAGATATAATAGTCTCATACTTCTTCCGGAAATCCTCTGGACTCTCAATCTCATCAATCAAGCTCATAAATCCCTCAATCTTAGGTTTCTTGAAATTGTATTTTCGAGTCCTTCTCTATTCATAATCCATGGTCAAAGTATACCTGAGATATTTGGAAAGGTCAGTCTTAAGTTCCTTGAACAACTATTTGAAAAGAATGTGTATGGGTGCATGAATGCGTGATGCATTAATCACACACAAAGATCACAAACATGGGGTCCATAGGTTTGACATCACGAGCATGGAGTCAGAGGGTACTATCCACAAGGTATTCTAAGCTTTGTCACAGGTAGATCAAGATTCTAAAAGGAATCCCCAAAGTTTTCATTCCTCCATCCAATACTACCAACTTCCCGATGTACTCGGTAATTAGCAATACCTTCAGGTGAAACTCGTCTGAGTGCAGTATCGCGTAGCGGCTACTTATGGATAACTTCGTAATAGTCCATGCACTACTCCTAAAAAGGCCAGGATGGGTTAATGGTTCTACGGCTGCTCAGCTTCACGGACTCTCAGGTCGAAAGCATTCATGTCTTTCCGATCGCTCGGTAAACAAAATACCACAATCAAGGAGGTCTCCATTGAGTGGGGGATCTCATGTCTCCTTCTTTGAGATTACTCCCTAAAAGTTAACATGACTATACCGCTCGTCCTATCTTAATTTTTCCCAAGTCCGGGTATAGGACTCAAAAAGAAGATCACCAAGCACCCCTTAAAACCAGAAAAATCCAGACAAACAAGTACACAATATATACAAAAATATAGCATATATACGAATAAAAAAAATAGGGTCAACTCACTTAGAGATGGTCCAGCAATAAGTCAAACATCCCCAGCAGAGTCGCCATTTTTCTGTAGCGGCAAAAACTGCGTGTATAAGCCATTGAATTGACTTAACTCAAAAAATAACAAAAGAGTCACCTCCACGCTTTTATTTTATCCAAAGGACTAAGAAAAAGAGAATAAAATCCTAAAAAAAAGATCAGAGATCTGGGACCGGGGGTTAGTTATGCAAAGGGAAGGTGTTAGGCACCCATATCATCTATGGTACTCCGCATGAACCTTTTTGAAAGTTTGTATATGTGTGCTAAAAAGAGCATGTGTGCAAAATGTATGGTGGGGGGAGAAAAGAAGTATTTTTTTTTTTACAATTTTTGATTTGATAGAACTTCCAATGAGTTCTAGGCCTACATACCAACAATGTGCAATGTTGAAATCAAAACCCAATGTAGTTCGTGTAAAAAAAGACTAAAGTTGTGTGTTGGTTGATTTTTAGAAAATGTTTGCAAGTTTCTAAATTTCAAAGGGGTTAGAATTCCAAATTGCAAATATTACAAGTTCTAGCCAAAGATGTTATTCAAACATTTTCTAAACATCATTTAGAAGTTGTTTGGAACTCATAAAAATCCAAATTTGAGCCATAACTTCCAAACTCCAAATCCACTCGTGCTTATTCTGATTTTTCACTTCAAACACACTCTATACAACATATAGAGACTGTCCAAACATTTAAACAAGTTCTGGAATAGCTCCATCATCATCTTCCATTTTCAAATTAACAACCTGCAACTTGACTTGGTCAGAGAGTTCCAGCAACTTTCAGAGCAATCTAAGAGTAGAAACATACTCAGTGAGGTTCAGGGAAGCTTTTTCAATTATCATTTTGCACCTGGAAGACACCAAACTCGATCTGGTATTTCATACCAAGAGGTGAGTTTTCAAAACTTTGATACCTCCATACATGCAGCTTTAGCTTCAATTTTAAAAAGGAAAATGTAGTTATCTTATCACTAAAGCTATCTGGATCCTTAATTTAAACTAAAATCAACTGAGTTCAAAGAATTAATCATTTAATCAGTTAGGGTTTAAATTGGGATTATCAAAATTCACGTTCATCTTTGATTATTAATTTTAACAAGATACATGGTTAGAATCGTGATAAAATTCTAGACAAATCTGTATTTTGAACTTTTAAAATTGATGAAGAAACGAAGAAATTCAAATCTGAAGCCATGGATGTCGCGCTTGTTTCCACAAAGAAGATTAAGTGGAAATTAAAATTTTAAAAGCTGGGCTTATAATATTTATTTGTAGTTTGAGTAAAAACAATGGATGTATAGCCACCCCAGTGGTAAAGCCAGCACACCTTAAAACTTTCCTTCGCCTCAAGGTCCAGGGCTCGAATCCCCCTGGAACCTTTTTTTTATAAATAAAAGGCAAAGCAAGCTTCTAAAGCTTGCTTCTCCAGAAGCAATTCTGAGGTTCAACCCTCCAGAAGTACTTCTGAAGCTTCTACCTTTAGAAGCTCCCCATTTCAACACTCTTCTTTAGAAGCTTCTACACGCTCCTTCTCATGCCCCAGAAGCGAAGTATCCAACTTCTGAACCCTTCAGAAGCACAACTTCTGAACATTTTTCAAAACTCCTTCTAAGCAAGGTAATTAAATGACAAGTCAAGAAAATGGCTCATTGGAAAATCTTCACTTCTAAGCCAAAAGTCCAAGGTTCAAACCTCCTTAGGACCAAAAACTCTTTTTTTATCACTAATTTCTCAAGTTTCTAGCAAACTTAAACATTTTCAAAAATTAATCAAAACTTCTCATTTTGAGATGATTTTTTGTACACTTGTCATTTAATATACATATTTTATGATTATGTCAAAAAAATCCAAAAATATTTTCTTTTTGATTATATTTTTACTAAGTTAAAAAATGGGACATTTTAAGTATTTTTAATACTTTTCAAAAATGTTTTCTTTCCAATTTTCCAACTTAAATCTTTTCAAAACATCTTGTGAATAGCCTTCACTTTTCAAAATCATTTTCAAAACCTCCTAAAAAACACTTTCATAATTAAATTTCTAAACCTCGATCCAACGTCGAGATTCTTTTCAAAATATTTTCATAAATAAATATTCTACTTCTCTCTCCTCCCAAATATATGGTAGTCATCCCTATCGACCGATCGTATGTTTGGCTTCTTAAATGAATCTAATTAACGTGAACCTTATTTCACCTCACCTTTTCTCAACAAACTTTTTGGGTAGAAAAAGATGATTAGGATGTTTCTGTCCATTCATCCGAGTATTTGGGGCATTATCCGTTGAACGCTTATGGTCCAATACTCGTCTCCCACATAAACATAACTCAACTCACTCAAACTCTTTTATCGCTCATATACGATCATCAAACTCTTTTCTTACAAAGAGTGTGCAATAGTCGTTTCAAACACAAACGAGGACTTAAGCTTTTCAAACAAACTAAACAAGTCCAAGTTCAAACATTTGAAATGTCTAATGCACAATTTTTCTTATAAAATCAATACAACAAATTCAAACCTTTTTGAGAGGAACTAAGGAGTTTTGACTTTCCCATTGCACAAGGGAATACGTAGGCACACGGTTTCGAAACCGTGCCAAACTCAAAATAATAATAAATAAACCCCATTTCTTTTATTTCTCGATCATAACTTAAATTAGCAATTTAACACACAAACACTAAGGACTAAACGGGTCCCATCAAGTACGATGGATGTAAGGGGTGCTAATACCTTCCCCTTGCATAACCGACTCCCGAATTCACATCTTTTGGTCACGTAGACCGCCTTATCCAAATTCTGTGGGTTTTATCTATATTCCCCCGTTCTTTTTAAAACAAATAAAATTAGGTGGAGACTTCATTGTTTTAAAAACCACCAATGAAAAAACCAGTCATCACACTAGTCACTTCAATCCACGCATCAGAAAGAAACATTGAAATATTTTAATAATGGAAATACATTTAATACCCTTGCTCCCCACTATTTTTTCAACAAACTTTAAGTGTTTCCACTTCGAATTCGAGGCGAACAACATTCTCAGAGGTTGACCACGATTGTTAAAGACTTCCCCGACTCAGTAACGCTCGACAAACTTTGGGGACAACTGTCCTGTGTCGGCCAAAGGCTCAAAAAGATAAGACACAAATTAGTGTGAATGCGCTCCAAATGACTCAAGATATAAAAGTTATGTCACACGAAATGCAAGATACAATTTGTGATCTCCAATTTTCATTACACTTATCTTGAATTCAAAATTAACTTGAACTTAGAGTATTAACCTGACAGGTCTACTACTCCGTCACCGTATCAGAGAAACACTACTAATTTAGGATTTCTAATCACAAATATATAAACACTTTTGCGTCACTGTATCAGAGATCAACACTATTAATATAGGATTTCTAATCACGAATATATAAGCACTTCTATTTCTAGAATAAAAGACAATTTAATAAGTTTTATATATACTCAAGATATACTCAATATATATATATATATATATATATATATATATATATATATATATATATATATATATATATATATATTAGAAAGTGTAATTCCTATTCTTTCGATTAAGTCGAATTAATTGTGTGAGTTGGTCGAAATAGCTAGTTTATCGAAATGCATTGTATCATAGTGTTAGGCTGTATTCGATGTAATCGAATACAACATACAATTGCAGTGTGTCAAAATCACTAAGCCTTGATTGTTTTGGACTTTAGTTTAGTTTCTCTTTGGGCCTGCGAAATGTGTCTATATAAAGAGAATTTCTTTGTAATCATAACAACAATCAATAACAACTTTTCATACAGTTTTTAGATAATCATTCTCTCTCTCCCTTCCATTCTTCTTCTTCATAAAACTATCTTTCTTGAAAACCCTTTGTTCCAACAAATTGGTATCAAATCCTGGTTGCGATTCAGAGAGAATCTAATGGAAAACGGAACAACAACATCGACACAAATTCCAACGAATCTTCCAGTTTTCAAAGGAGAAAACTATCAACGGTGGGTTGCACAAATGAAGGTCATTTTCGGATTTCAAGATCTTGTTGAAATCTTGAATGATGGTGTATCGAAGCTGGAAGCAAACGCGACGGATGCCCAGAAAGCTGCACACAAAGATCAGACGAAGAAAGATTGTAAAGCATTGTTCTTGATTCGTCAGTGTGTGGACTCTGATGTATTTGAGAAAATAATTGAAAAAGAATCAACGAAAGATGTGTGGGACAAGTTGAAGAACTTGTATGGAGAAGGCGAGAAATTGAAAAAGGTGAAGTTGCAGACGCTGAGAAAGCAATATGAAATGATGCACATGAAAGATGATGAATCAATCTGTGCATACTTCTCAAGGATTGTGACACTGACAAACCAAATGAAAACATATGGAGAAACGATCACTGATTTGCAGAAAATAAAAAAGGTACTGAGATCTCTAGCTGCAGATTTTGACTATATTGTTGTGACAATTGAAGAGGCCAAGACTCTATCTGAGATGAATTTAGAAGAACTTCAAGCTTCATTGGAGGCTCATTAGATGAGATTGAAGCAGAGAAACTCAGAAAGAGAAAAGGTGGTTGAACAAGCATTGCAATCAAGATCCAGCAAGAAAGCTGAGAAATCAAAGCAGCGAAAGTATCTTGCAAGTGATGAGAAGTCAAGCAAGAATGTTGATTCGAGCAAGAAAGGTGTGGGAAAAAAGTACTATGGGAGGAAATTCGAAACGAAAGAGGTGCAATGTTACAACTGTCAAGGTTTTGGTCACTATGCTCGAGACTGTCGAAGAAAGAAAGCAACAAGAGCGAAAGAAAGTGATGAAGCTCAATATGCACGTGCAGGAGACAATCACTCAGATGATGTGCTAATAATGGTAAACTCTCAATCAAACACTGAGAAAACCAACATGTGGCATTTGGATTCAAGATGTAGCAACCATATGACTGACAACAAAAATTGGTTCACCAAGTTAGATGATTCATTGAAAAGGGAGATAAAGTTTATTGATGGAAGACACATTAATTCTGGAGGCAAAGAAGATATCTCGATTGCTAGAAAGGATGGTGGAAAATCTACTATCATTGAGGTATTGTATGTACCCTCTATGATAAGTAATTTGATAAGTGTAGGTCAATTACTTGCAAAAGGCTTCAAGATAAAGCTTGAAAGGAATCAGATTAAATTCTATATGGCTGATGGGAGGCTAATCATGAAAGCAACATTGGCAGAAAACAAAACATTCAAAGTCGAACTCAACACATCAGATCATAAGTGTCTTGCTTCGACTACGGAAGAAGACAAGAATTGGCTATGGCACCACGGGTATGGACATCTAAACTTCAGGAGTGTATGCATGCTCAATCAGAAGAGGATGGTGTTTGGTTTTCCTTATGTGAAGGAACCAAATCAAGTATGTGAGGAATGTTGTAAAGCTAAGCAGGCAAGGAAGGCATTCAAACATGACTTGTCCATGAAATCCAAGCGCAAGTTGGAGCTAGTTCACTCTGATGTGTGTGGACCATTTGAAGTGAAGTCAAATGGAGGAAACAGGTATTTCCTTACTTTTGTTGATGAATTCACCAGACATATCTGGATTTATATCGTTGAAAGGAAGAGTGAAGTATTCACACAGTTCAAGAAATTCAAGTTGCATGCTGAAAAACAAAGTCACTACAAATTGAAGAAGTTAAGAACTGATGGCGGTGGTAAATATAAGTCTGCTGAATTTGCCAAATTTTGTAATGAGGAAGGTATCGAGCATGATATTATTACACCCTATACACCTCAGCACAATGGCATAGCTGAAAGGAAGAATAGAAGTATACTGAACAAGACGAGAAGTATGTTGAAAGCTAAAGATACGCCTAAGAGATTTTGGGCTGAAGCAGCTTCGACAACAGTATATATTCTAAACAGGTGTCCAACAAAGAAGATAGTTGGAAGAACACCTTATGAGGCTTGGAAAGGATCGAAGCCAAGTGTGAGTCATTTTAGAGTTTTTGGATCAATGTGCTTCAGGCATGTACCTGAACAATTAAGAAGGAAATTGGATGATCGAAGTGAAGCAATGCTTCTCATAGGGTATCATTCCACTGCTGCATACAAGTTATATTCACCAATCAAAGATAAACTAGTAATCGGTAGAGATGTTCATGTCGACGAAAGCAAAGGTTGGGACTGGAGTCAAAGTTCAACACAGGAATTAGACACTGTTATAACTGTGTTCGAAGAAGATCCACAGGATGAACCCTCAAATAGTCAAAGTGAACAAGGCAACGCTTCAACTAGTCGAAATTAAGAAACACCTGAACAAAATGAAAGGAGGTCGACAAGAACAAGAATTGAATCAACAAGGCTAGTTGGATATGAAAGATTTCTAGATCAAGACATTGATGCTGATGGTGATCTAGTCGAAGAAGCCATGATGATGGCTGAAGCAGAACCAATCAATTTGAATGAATCCATGAGTAATTCAAATTGGTGTGAAGCCATGAAAGAAGAACTCAGAGCCATTGAGAAGAACAAGACCTGTGAGCTTGTCGAAAGAACAAATAAGAAGCCTATCAATGTAAAGTGGATATACATAGTGAACCAAAGTCCAAATGGCAATATAGCGAAGTATAAACCAAGATTGGTGGCCAGAGGCTTTCTACAAAAGCCTGGTATAGACTTCGACAAAGTATATGCACCGGTTGCTAGGATGGAAACAATTTGAATAGTTGTTTCGAAAGCCGCATACAGGGAATGAAAGATGCATCAACTAGATGTAAAGTCAGCATTCCTGAATGGTCCATTGGAAGAAGAAGTCTATGTTACTCAACCACCAGGATTTGACGTCAAAGTTCAGGAGTCGAAGGTGTACAGATTAAGGAAGGCTCTCTATGGTTTGAAGCAAGCTCCTCGAGCATGGAATAAGAGAATAGATAGCTTCCTGATTGAAGCATGTTTCACAAAGTGTGTGTCTGGACACGGGGTGTATGTAAATGATGTCGACAATGTCATTCGAATCATTTTATGCCTCTATGTAGATGACTTACTCATTACCGGAGCTGACGAAGCTAAGATAATGAAAGGCAAGTCGAAACTAATGCAAGAGTTCGAAATGTCTGACTTAGGGAATCTCTCATATTTCCTAGGGATGGAATTCAAAAATACTGAAGAAGGAGTATTTTTGCATCAGACTAAGTATGCTCAAGATATTTTAAAGAGATTCAACATGAGCAACTGTAACGAAGCAGTTACACCATTAGAGACAGGAGCAAAGCTGAAGAAGGAATCGAATGATGAGTTTGTAAATTCGACATTGTACAAACAAATCATTGGATCCTTGAGATATCTTTGCAATACAAGACCAAATATCTTCCAAAGTGTAGGAATTTTGAGCAAATTTATGGAGAAACCTCAAGAATGTCATCTCATCGCAGTAAAGAGGGTGCTGAGATACATTAAGGGAACTATCGACCATGGCGTGTTATTGCCTAGGAATTCGAAGGAAAGCACAAGTGTCGAAGTTCATTGATACACTGATTCAAATTTTAGTGGAGATCAGGACGAAAAGAAAAGTATTCCAAACTACATTTTCATGATCGAAGGTGCTTCAATCTCCTGGAGTTCGAAGAAACAAAGCATTGTGGCTTTGTCATCTTGCGAAGTAGAATATGTAGCTGGATCATATGTTTCATGCCAAAAATCGATGTTAAAGAACTCAAGATAATGGAACCTAAGAAGATAAAGTTATTTGTCGACAACAAATCACCCATTAACCTAGCGAATCACCCCCTGTGTCACGGTCGAAGCAAACATATAGAAAGGAGGTATCATTTTCTTAGAAGTCAACAAAGGAAAAATAAAGCACGCAAGACCAAGTTCAACTAGATGACATATTCACCAAACCTTTGAAGAAAGTTAGATTCAAGAGTTAAAGAAAACATCGGATGAGAAGTCTCGAGAATATGAATTATGTGTTAGAAAGTGTAATTCCTATTCTTTCGATTAAGTCGAATTAATTGTAGCTGGTCGATGCTAGTAAAATGCACAATTCGATGTAATCGAATACAACATATAGTAGTGTTGAAATCACCTTGTTTTGGGCTTTAGTTTAGTTTCTCTTTGGGCCTGCGTGTGTCTATATAAAGAGCATTTCTTTGTAATCATAACAACAATCAATAACAACTTTTCATACAGTTTTTAGATAATCATTTTCTCTCTCAATTTCATTCTTCTTCTTTTTCACAAAACTATTTTTCTTGAAAATCCTTTGTTTCAACAATATACTCAATATATTCTATTATATAGAAACGGTTTTATGATAGAAAAATATATCATTTATAAAGTGAAAGAGTGTACAAATTAGACAAATAATCTAATCAACTTTCAGAAGTCCCATTTATTATAAAATCATATTAACATTAGTTTAGCAATAATTGATAATTATGACAGATTAACTATACAACCTAAAATCCTCACTGTATCTTTAAGTAGAAGAGTAAGTGTAATTAATTAAAAATTAAAAGAAATCACTATTGAAACTTAAAAGTAGGAACCATCCTAAAAGTGCTTATGTCATATACTTGTATTCTACATATACCATCCTTACTCTTTAGTCCTTAACAGAATCATATACTTAATCACATGCCACTTATGTCCTTTTCTTTTCTTGTTGGAGTATTATTACTCACAAAATCATCAAACAAAATTAATTAAAAAAATAGTTAATTAAAGCTACCAGAATCTCTAATCACTCCATTATAATTAAAGGATGACATGCTTCTAACGTGCAATCTTTGCTTTAATGGGTTTGTGTAAAATGCTATCTCTTTGTTTGTTTGGCTTAAATAATCGTCTAACCAAAGCAAGAGTGAAACGGATTGAAAACGTTAACACTTAAACAACAACCTTTCCTTGTTAATATTCAATGCTTTTGAATTTTAAACCATAGAAAATATTATTCCAATTTAATTATCAGTTTGCATTACCACCAAAAACCGAATTTTAGTTCATTAATCTCCATCTAGCTAGCACGCAATTAATCTTGGCCACTCGCAAAATTATGATTTATGAGTAATCAAAAACTCACATGCATACATACACACTCACAATCGACATGTTCCAACTCATTCATTTCCAAGATTAATCACATCATATAATAATACAAAAGCATGTTTGATCATTTATCAATCATAGTCATGCATTACACTGTACTAGTCATGCACTCACTAAAAGAAATTTAATTTTTTATATATACAGATTTATTCATAAATTTTATTTTTTAAATTTATTAAATAATTAATGTATCTTATTTTTATAGACTAAATATATTAATTATTTAATAAATTAAGAAATAAAATTTATTTATAAATTATCAAAAAATAATTCTTTTTGATAGTCATGTATATAATTGGATAAGATAAATTTAGAGTTAGATAAGATAGACCCAATACAAGAGCAACAAATTCTACACTCAAAATATTGTGAGACTCAAAAATAAAAATTCTTTAATAAAATACACAAAAAATATTCACAAAAGCATACTTAATCACTTATGAGTCATATTCGTGTTAGTCACAAATTCATTAAAAATCATTTAAATTTTATTATTAAAACACTTTAATTGATAATGGATATTCGATAAACATGCGCAAATTATATTTATTTATTTATTGTAAAATTTCAATTGATAAATTATTTTAAAAAATTTATCAAATGAGTTCAATTGATAATAATTATGTAATGATATAAAATGTAAAACAAAAAATTTGAACCCGCAACAAAAAAACTTAAAAAAACATTACTAACAAATTAAAAAAATTAAAATCATAAAAAGGAGTAGTAAAGAAAAGTAAGTTGTATGAGTGTGGCAGCAATAAAACAGAAAGCGAAGCAAAAAAAGTGTGGCTAAGAAGGGAGCGTGAAGGCACTCGCCAGAGAGCGCGTGAATAGAGTGAAAGAACTTAAATTTCTTGGCAGTAACACTTCCAAGGTTGGAAAAAAAGCAAGGAAGATTTTGGGTGGCTGACTCGTAACAAAACCATTACATTCATTCACTACCATTATATATAAATACATAATAATCTGTTCACACTTCACACACTCTTCCTTCATATTCATTTTACAAATTAATCGCACACACTTGTGTTTGTCTCTTTCTCTCTATTCTCTACTACCTCCTCATACTTGTACCTTTATTTTTCATTTGAAATTTTTTATGATGTTGTCTAAAATGGATATGGAAGGAAGTATAGGCAATAACGAACATCTGACGAAAGGAAAGCGCACGAAACGAGGGATAAGGATGTTGTCTCCTTGCACCGTGGGGACATCAAGCTGCTCGAGTGCTACTGGAGGTGGTGGCAGATCGTTTTCTTCCACCACCTTCGATAGCACTGAGGAGGAAGAGGAAGCAGATATGGCGAATTGTTTGATTCTTCTGGCTCAAGGAAGAACCGGAGGACAAGATGATAATCAAAACCAAAATCAAAACCAACAAGTTGGTGGTTATAACAATATTGTAACTGAAAAGGCAACAAGAAACGGTTTTGAAAGCTATGAGTGCAAAACTTGTAACCGTTTTTTTCATTCATTTCAAGCCTTGGGTGGACATAGAGCAAGTCACAAGAAACCGAAGATGAAAGAAATCATTTCCGCAGGTGGATTCGCACAAGAACATAATCATTTTCATAACAACAATAATGTTTCTCTTGAATTACGTTGTGGTGGCAATCTAAACTTCCATGGCCATGGAAACAATACCAAACCCAATAGATCCAACAAGATTCACGAGTGTTCGATTTGCGGCGCGGAGTTTACATCTGGTCAAGCATTGGGTGGTCACATGAGAAGACACAGAGCTTGTACAAACAAAAACAACAACGTTGGTGATGTTCATGTTAAGTCTCGAAATGTTCTAGAATTGGATCTTAATCTTCCGGCACCGGAGGAGGATCTCCGGGATTCAACTTTTCAGTTTCCGGCCATGGTGGGTTGCCATTATTAGGCCAGCTTGGATTGATTGGATGACTGGTGAACTGGTGAAGGAAGAATATATTTTTATTTAGTTTGATCAATTATGATCATTGTGAATTAATTATCATTATAATTATTATTAGTAGCTTTATTTTAGTTTTAATTTACAATTATTTGATATTATGAATTCATTGGATTTTTATGAATAATATTTTTTTTTCATTCTATTTTGATTATCTACTTGTTCAAGTTTTGGAATACTTTGAGTAAGTAAATGGTTACTTGGTTAGTGTTGCCTTTCATTCAAGAAAAGTGAGTCATATATTATGGAGTATCTTTATTTATTTAATTTTCTTTTAATATTTTGGGTTTGTTTACTTGTTTGTTATATATCTTAGTTCATGTTTGGTTGTTTCTTTTGTGTGAGATTGAAGAAATGGATGAGATAAAGGATATGGGCATGATTAGGGTTTGGTTGCACCACCACCACAATCAAAAGTCATAGGAATACGCATCCTTTTTGTGGCTTTCTAATTTATCACTATTATTTTAATAAAGCTTATAAAAATCTCTTTCTCTTTACCTTTCTAAGTTTCTCACACACTCTACTACCACACTCACATACTTATTTCTTTTGTATTTATCATTTAGAAAAGAAAAAAAAATAGTTTGGAATATGTCATTTAAGTTAATGTCTATCCATATCCTAACTATTAGTTATAATATCCACTACTTAGCTATTTATGAGTATAATATATTTTGGCCCACTCTACCACCATCTATTTATATGTAGTTGTTTAGTTTAACTAGTATGCACATCCATCAGTTGCACCTAATTAACCCAATGTTGTCACAATTAAAAAATTAAACAAGTTTAAAGACAAAAAATTTGATAAGAAAATCATAAAGTCTATATTTAAATTATAGTTTTCTCACTAAATTTTATAATGAAAATGTTAGATAAAAAAAATCCCCCTTTTATTTTTCTAATTTTAGTTTTTAGTAGGGTATTTTCTTGTCAAATTTGAATTTTCTAGAAAAATTTAAAATAAAAGTACATGATATATATGTAGCTTTGGGATTATCTATTAGTGGAAGTTGCAAACCCATACAAAATTGATGCTCCCAAGAAAGATTCTGCTGACTTGCAGACCACAAACATTTGATTATTTATAGAAGCTTTACTATGGTCCACTATTTGCATTGGACCCATCAACCATACTCTTTATCTCACTTTCTAGTTTCTAGTTATTAGCTTCACTCTTATTTATGTTGTTCACAAAATGAAGATCAGAAAAAGACATCACACATGAAAATATTTCCATTTTTTCTCTCTTCCATTCAAAATAAACAATTTGAGATTAACAACACAAAAATGGTAGTGGTTTGTCTTACCTAAAGACAAGGGCACACATGTTAAGATTTAAAGTAGTGATTTCTGCAATATTGACATCTCTTCTCATCGAAGATGTATCTTATTGTATTAGTAAGGTACACTAATTGATAAGTCTATTAATGAAAAGTTAGAATCATAGATATGAATATATTATATGAAATATGTGTCTTAACTTTGTAATGATATCCTTTATATAGGAGTCCCCTCCTCCTCCATACTTAAGATCTATAAAACCTATTTAATAAATCTTTTCGGATCACTATTATAGATGATTTTTATTTTTTTCAAATATATTTGATTGTCAATGTATTTAGTTTATATATAAATTAAATATAATAATAGTGAAATATATAAAAAATAAAAATTATTTATAATAGTAACGTAAGGATATAGTTATCAAAATTGATGTTGTATGATTCCGACTTATTATGATCACTAATCTTTATTGAACATATTGTTTAATGTCATAGACTAAATATATTAATAATTAAATATATTTTTTTAAAAAACTAAAAATTGTTTATAATAATGAATGGAGAGTGTAATTATTAAAATTGATATTCTCTAGTATAGTTTCCATCTTAAAATTGATATATATATATATATATATATATATATATATATATATATATATATATATATATATATATATATATATATATATATATATATATATATATATATATATATATATATATATATATATATATATTGAGTTAGAGTTAGTTTAGTAGACTTAATAGTTAATATGTGTGTTTATCTCACTAGTACTAGTAAGTTGTATTACAAAGTTAGTTATGTGCACGTTTTGGTGAATGCTGTTAAGCTAAGCATGTGGACACATATACATTGCGTGAGGTGTCCGAATGCATAAGAAATAGGAGAGAGAAGAAATGAACACTCATTGACATTAGCACATGTAGTTGAGAAGTTCCCTCCATGTCGTGTAACCTCCCATTACGTATTCTACTTTATATAATTAATATTCTTATCATACTCCTAAAGTAACTTAATCATAATACAATACTATATTAATCAATTCTTGCTTTGTTAGGCCTATCCTAATTTCCGGTCACTCAACTCTTCTATAGTCTATGTATTTAATCCAATATTAATATCTTCAATTATATATACGAATATATCAACAATAATATTTCCATTAACTTCGGCATAATGTAAGGATACGATCTATTCAGTTTGTATCTTTTTAATTATTTCGTTGCTGTATTTTTGGTGTGCAATTTTTTTATGAGTATATACTATTTCATTTCTATAAATCAAACTTTATTAATAGTGATAATCTAGAGTTTACAACCTGTTTATTCTGCCCTGCAACCATATGTACTAGATATAGATGAACTGAGTTGAACTATACCAATTTAGGAGTAATTTGTATTTTTGTCAAAATAGAATCGAACTCGGAATTTTGTTCTCATTAGTTTGCTACTTTGCGTGCTCCAAATGGACATGCTCTACTCAATTACCAGTCACAAAGAAACAATACTGAGTTGTCCATATTCTTTAGACAGAATTGTTTTTATTTTATTTTTATATAGAAATCTCTCACTCTGTATACTTTTGCTTAACTACACTACTAATGTATGAAGATGTTTTCGACATGTGCCTGTCTTATATCTAACGCATGTAAATTTTTAAAGATAAAATAATAATAATAATAATAATAATAATATAAGATAAAAAAATTTAAATAAAATATATGAGTATACAATTGATATAAGATAGAAAAACCACAATGTCAAAAAATAAAATAAGACACAACAAGTCATCTTTATAAAAATTGTCTTCTAAAATTACAACTTCTAAAATTACAACTCAATGAAGGATTAAGTTAGAGCTTAAGTCAACTGAATCACCAACGTCTAGATCATAGACCACCAAGGAAAGAGCAATGAATAAAAAACACTCTTAATATGGCCACAATTTCGACCCAATTTTGATTAATCCAAGAGATATGGTTTTGAAGTCATTCTATAAAGGTGCAAGAGTTCCTCACTAATCTACCCAAAAAATCTTTTCAAGCCAAAAATACACGTGTCTCCTCCACTTCTTTCACATTTGTCGAAGAATCAAAAAACACGGTCTCCTTTTGGGCCTTCATATGGTCTAGACCACACCATGCAAAATTATAGAAAACTTTCCCCTAAACTTGCGCTCTACCACCTAAAGAAAGGAATATCTCAAAGAGAAGACTAGGATTCTTAAGAAGAACTGTCTGTCACCCCTAACCAATTCGAAATCACATATGAGACATTGTTAACTAAGTCACAAGTGACAAACAAGTTAAAAGATGTCTCGATGAAATCAGTACAAATAGGACACACAGTGATATCCTGGTTACTAATTACCGTTCTCTTAAATAAATTCTCTATAGAGGAGAATCTATCAAGGAGAAGTTAAAAAAATAAAAAACCAACTTAGAAGGCACCCAACTATCCCAAATATGAGAGAAATATTAAATGTGGATGAGGAGTGATTTGAGTAAATAGAATAATGCAAAAGAGAGTAATAAAAAGAGGACACCGAGAAAGTATCATCCATATCAAATTTCCAATTCCACTTACTTATAACCAAGGAAAAATATGACCTCAAATAAAAGAGAGGAATTCAACAACAATAGATTCCTCGTGAAGGAAGAAGGCATCATCCACTTGAAGTACCAAATGAGGTTCTCATTAATCCACATACATACCTCTCTAATACTATCCTAAGATAATCAATAATCATAAACAAATTAGGAAATATATCCATGAGGGATATACTCTCAACCTAATGGTTTGTCCAAAAAGACGTCTGAAATCCAGATTTGACTTTCCTAGTGACACCATCAACAAACAAGTCATAAAGCCTTCTTGTTTAGAACCAATAAGGAAAACTCTTTTCCACCAGGAGGAGTTCTAGAAGCCCAAATATTTTCCACCCCTTAATTAAGAGTCACCATAACAGGCAACAGGGATATCTCTCCAAAGACCATAAGCACCCAAGATAAGATGTCATCGTCACTTAGCCAATATATCTAAGTTGACCAGACAAAGATATCCAACCCCAAGCATATGTACTCTTAGATTTACACATAAAATCTCAACTAAAACAAAAGATTTTAGATTTTTCCTTACATCCACCCCTACAAAACCCTTCTTTAAATCTGAACTATTTTACTCCAAACCTTTACAGAAAATTTCAAAAATAATAGGAAGAAGATATGGATAACATTGAGCACTGAGTTGAGAAAAAAATACCTCGTAATCTAACATTCACATGCTTCCAAGAATTTAACCTCTTAGGTAACAAATTAACAAGGGGGCCCCAAATAGCTTCTTGATTAGAATAGTCCCAGCAGACAGACCTAGATATTCAAAATAAAGGGTGTCAAGTTTATAGAGACAAAAATCACCAGGAGAATCCAGAAAAATAGAGTCCACACTAACCCCTATCAGACTATTCTTAGTAAAATCCCTTCAAAGGCCCGTAGCTAACTCAAACCCCCTAAAAATAGCCTTTATACTCCAAAGGTTATAAATAGATTGATCTACTAATATAAGAATGAAATTTCACTTTTGGTAATGGTATTAATTTGGTTTAAATACACTGGTGTAACTTTGATGTTTTACTTCATTTTTTTGATATTTTTCAGTTTATCAATTTATATGTTATTTGATTCTATTATTTTAATGTATTTAATTGGATCATGTTACTCTTTATTTGATTTTATTATTTTATCATATAAATGTATCTTGAGTTAACCCTCTAAGTATTTATAGAGGCTTACTGACTACCAGACAAGAATTAAATTTGATAATAAACTGCCAAACGAGAACTGGAATCTAAATTTGCGCATGCTTGGATTTTTGTGAAATAAGGCTTTTGGGCCTTTGACATAAGTATGGTGACATGATGCACAAGATGACACACATGTATTTATGCAAGAGTAATGCTAATGCATAATTGATGACATTGCATGAGGACGATATGATTGTTTCGACCAGTGTTCATGTGGCGGGTAGTTGAACGGTTAAGACCAAGAAGGGTTCTTTTAGAATAAAGTTTCAGGTCAAGCGGATGTTGTGCTAGCATGATTTTTTTACAGTCATTTTAAACTCAATGGTTTCTTATATATGGCATAATTTTTCTTGAGCAACTTAAAGGCATGGAGAGGAATTTTCCGTATGTAGCATACTTTTCCCCATTTTGGTGGATCTTCGAAGATATTGACCTTGAGAAGAAGTTTGGAAGAAAATTTCCATAACCCGACCTTGAGATGAATTTCCCTGGTATCTTGAATTTTGAAGCGGTATGCCCCTGATTTACCAACTCTTGGAGGGATTTATCTTTGACAATCGTGTCTTGAAGTGATTTCCCCAAACTTGTTGATCTTTAAAGGGATTTTCTTTTGACCATAATGTCTTTAGATGGTTTGCCTCAAATTGGGTCATCTACAAATGTTTGAATCCCTCGCTGATTGTTCATTGTTGGAACTTCCTTGCTTCTAAGTGATGACTTATAAATAAAATTGTTCAATAATAAATTGTAATTTTAATGTGACGCTCATACATGTTTTAAAATTAAAATCATTATTTAAATGATGTGATGTATAGTGAATGGATCAAAAATTTATTCAGAGTGTGAAAAATTATGCGAGAATTTGATACCAAGACATATGATAGCAAATCTCTAGGAGTCAGGTTAAAGCAACCTTGATGTATGTAGTACACTTTAAAACTAAAGCATCTCAATTAGGCACTTTGATGGTTGTAACGTGGCATAATTCATGGTTTTCGAAATAAGAGGATATAAGGCTCACAATTTAACTTTAAACCACCACATTCTCCTTGATGATCTCCAGTCCTATGTTCTTATTTTGACACACACATTCAACTTTCAAAAAGAATTTTGAAGGTGAAGATGTGATGGTTCGAGAACCAATGAAGTTTTTGCTTGAGGTGACAATCACATGCTTCTTGTTTGGTAGTCATACAAACTTATCATTGTTTTCTTTTGTTTAGAATTTTTGGTAATCCTTCTTTTTTATTTTTCTTCTTTTTTTTTTCCTTCTCTTTTGATCCCTAATTCTTGCCTAGACTATTTCTTTTGAGCTTTCAGCCTAGGGAGATGCCCTAATTTTTGTCTAAGTCGCTTTTCTAAGTTTTCAACTTAGCAAGCTTTTTCTTTGATTTCTTTTTTATTCATTTCTCATTTTTTTCACTCATGAGAATAATTCGTATGACTTTATTCGTTTGATTTTTGTGTTGAAAGGGTTATGACTGCCATATTTTGATGGTTCAAGAGAAAAAAACCTCTATAAACTTATTAATTCTCTATTTTTGGTATTGGCATTATATTTGGTAAAACTAACTTAGTTTAGACATGTTGAATGGAGATGTTCTATCAAGCTGATTGCAACATGTCGAATGCGATGTCCGATGAAGTTTTATCTGACATTAGGTTATGTACAACTGAATTATTGGATATGTTAGTTTGTTTGTGGTGCAAATATTATATGAATATTATGAAATCCTATGTGATGCACAGATTAAAGAATGAAAAAGATTCAAGCTATTTTTATGGAGAGTTGTTAGTTTCTAATTATAGAGATAATTGAGGAAATTAATAATTAGTATCCTATATTTGTGGAGATGATTCAGCAGCGCCTATGTGATTTCCAGTTGATGATGTGAAGCCCAAATTCAGTTATTGAAGACTATAATTATAAGGCTTCTTTCCAGTATCATGTAGAACTTACTGTGTGTTTATTATGATTTGCGTGCTTAATTGTGAGCCTCTCGATTATCATGTTGATAAAAGAGTATGACTATCTTTTGTGTTGTAAGTTCTGTCAATCATTCCAAAGTTTTTAAGTAGTGAATGATTATGTGTCTTTGAAGTGTGACTTCTATAATTTTCTAAGTGTTTATAACTGTTCGATCACTTGTTGTGATTAGAAGGGATTTGACACTACAATATTTTTTACTTTAGACCACATTTCACATGCCAACGGGTATAAAACTGCGCCTTAAAATAAGAATAAGTCGCGGATTTAAAGTTATTGTTTAAAATTTTGGTATATGGTACACTTTATGAATTCTAAAAATAAACTGCGCCCTATTACACTATAGACAATGCTTCAAAAAGTGTAGATACTTTTAACCACAGTAGAAATCCACGCTCTCTTTAATTATAATAGTCACATATTTAAATTGTGGCCTAAAATTGTTTTAGTGTTGCCAACGAAATATTTAGCGGGAAGGATAAAAATTGAGCGGCTAAACATTAGATTTTATTTTATAATTTAATTAAAAAATATTTAATTTCATGTTTTGAATGTTAAAAAAATTAATTAAAAAAACCCTTGCATTTGCTTTTTTTCTGAAGTATTAGGTTAACTTGTCACATAAAACTTTGATGATGAGAATACCATTCGGTAACTAGTTTTTCTCTAACTAGTTTTAAGTATTTTATTATATGCTAGTTGTTTTAATTTTTGGATTATCATATCTTGTTTTTTTTAAACTTAATTGTTTTTTATTTTGGAAGACAATACTTGGTTGATGAATCAAGAATTTATTTTATTTGGATGTTATAATTTTGACTTGTCTCAGTTAAGGAATATTTTAATTAAGACTTGATTATGTTAATTTATATGTGTTTTATTAAAATATTATGATATTTTAATTAATATTTATTTACTTATTATTAATACAAATATGATTGGAAAATTGACTTACACATAATATGCGATTGAAAAACCAAGTAATATTTGAATATTTATGGTCTAATAGTTTTACATATGAGACTTGCATAAAAATATATAGTCCATGACTCTATCTATGTAATTTAAATATACAGGCTGAATTGGTTAAAACGTTTAAGCAACAGTTGAATAACTATTGTATAAACATGTGGACAATATTTCACCCAAGCATGAAAACCACGGCCTATATCAAAATCAGGAAACCCATCTTAAAGTAAGTTAAAAAAACCGCGCCCTATATCAAATCCAAGAAATTGCGCCCTAAAGTTTGTCAAGAAAACCGCGGTCTCTTCACTTGTCCGAGGCAATGGTTATTAGAATTTCGTGGGTTAAAGTAAAAAACCGTGGTCACAGGAAAAAGGCAACGCCCGCATAAACCACATTTCATAAAGTGTGGCCAAATTGTTGCCAGAACTTTTAGCCACAGTTATTTTGGTTCTGGCTACACTTTTACAGTGTGACATAAACGAAAAAATGTTGTAGTGTGAGAAGGGTCATACTAAGGTGAGTCTTAGGTAGAAGTTAAGCAAGGGTACTAATTAAGTGAGAAGTTGTAAACGGGGGAGTTTAGCTTCAAATTGATATTATTTTAGTTAACTTGATCCCTAGCTTGGTAGCCCTAAGAGTAGGTGTTGTTGTCATCGAACTGGATTAACAATAATGTATCTTCTTTACTTTTCAGCACTTTGAAAATCGTTTATCTTGTTCATTCTGTGTTTGTTCAGATAAAGGTGTGTCGACATCTTTTAGGACATCTGTGATCTGAATACAAGAATTTCAAAGCTCTTGGTTTTTACGACTTCTCCAACATTGTATGATGTGTGCGAAGAGAGGGTGTCATTGAACCTCAAATGGGATACTTTCTCTTGGAATTTGAATGAATATCTAAATCAACCGAATACCTTGCTCATGGTTAAAATTACAAGTTTTTTCATACAGAAAGAGACACCAACTTCTAGGCTCAAAGGGGTTGACTAGGTATTATCTTCTTATAAATTTGGTGTTTGGGAATTGAAGCAATTCCTTACATCATCAGCAAAGTGTAATTCAAAATCATACCGTCAATAATTTTGGGTATTTTCGTTTTCATCATTCTCATTCCGAACTTTGCTTAAACAAAAGCTTGATAAAGAAAGTGCACTAGATAAGTGTTGACATATTGTTTTTTAATTTTTATGAAGAATGGATATGTGCA
The DNA here is from genome assembly GCA_021764765.1 of Vicia sativa. Lineage (NCBI taxonomy): Eukaryota > Viridiplantae > Streptophyta > Magnoliopsida > Fabales > Fabaceae > Vicia > Vicia sativa. The sequence goes on along the minus strand of CM038792.1, from coordinate 162,661,770 downwards.
AAGTGAATATGAATGGATTGATTTAGAAAATGTATTCTCATTTCATTAATATTACCATTTAAAAACAACAAACCTAAAAGCAAACATTACTTGAACAAACAACAAAGTTACAAATGAAAATGACAAAGATGGCCTAATGCTTATCATCTTTGAGAACGAACTTTCCGTCTAATTATCTATCTTTAGGAGATGCATCTTGCAGTCTTGGCACCCACTCAAGAAAGTGGTTTATGTTCACCAACAGGTTTCCTCCTTGAAGGTTTAAGTACTTCTTGTCGATCAACTATTGAACTTTAGCTTTGAATTCTCTGCACTCCTCTGTCGAGTAACCTGATGATCTAATGTGGTATTTACATTGCACATCAGATCATTTTGGATACAACATTATAAACTGGATGAGGTTAGATAGGATCATCCACTTGTGGAGGAAAATCCTACATTGGTTTATTCACTATAATAAAGTCTATCATAGGATCAGAATTCGGTTAGACGGTGACAAATTATATAGAGGAGGTGAATTTACCCCTAAACAAAAATTTAGTATTTAAAATTGTGTTTTGAAATTAAAATAAAGATTATGGCAATCAGAAGATTAAGCCTAGATCGATTAAGTTGTCTAAACCGAACCGACTATTGTAAACTTAAATATATGTAAACCATATAATGAAATCAAATATGATGATAAGCCTTAATACAATAATTTCTCAATCAATTGTGCTTTAATGAACATTATCATTAACCAATTTCATATGAAACTATTGATAAAGCAAAAACAAACAAATTATCAAATTGTTTGTACTGAAATTACAAAGAAATGTTTGGAAATCAAATGATATGTCTATACAAATCGGTTACACAATCGATCATACACACACACACACACACACACACACACACACACAGAGAAAGAGAAAGAGAAATAGATATAGAGAGAACTCATGGATTTGATTAGGAAGTTCACCAATCGTCCTCGCTAAGGCTACATCCACGTCTGTGCCTACAAAACCTATGTTTGATGTTGATCCTAACACTTTATCTTCCCATGATCTGAGTTTGATCAAGTCGCCTAACAATATTAATATGATCCATATTGATCCACCATCTCATGCTACTCCTTTGCAAGACAATTGTTCTTCAAAGCCTTCACTTATCTGAATCCAAAGTGCGAATTATTGTCACTCAAGACTTCCAATTGATTCATTGACTCACACTACTCCTTTGCAAGAATATCTCGTTCTTCAAAGATTTTCATCCGATCGAAATCAGAATCGAAAAATCTTGTCAAAAACCCTAAATCAAAATTATGATCTTAGAGGAAAACCCTCACAGTTTTTTCGATGAAACTCCTAAAAATCCTCTACCCAATCTTAGGTTACAGCAACCAAAATTGAATGTTATCAACACAAGTCTAGATGGAACCCAAACAATGCATAGATGAAAGGTTGAAGATGATGAGACATTTTTTAAGTGTTTATAGTTTCATCGGGTTGAAATGATGCATGCATGAATTATTTATATGTGGGAAAGTTGGAGGAAAAAATGGATATTAGAAATTGAAAGCAAATGTAAATTTTTTAAAATATTACAGCATGTGTCCGCACATATAAGTCATGTGTCGACACATGTAATGATATGTGTGGACCTATCAAAGGTCGTGTGTCAACACATAGACAAATGCTTTACATGCTTTAAAAATGTAGTACATGTGTCGACCTGAAATACGTGTGCGTCGACAGATATATGATAAATTTCAGCATGTGTCGACTTGAAAGGTTGTATGGGTCGACACATAGACAAATGATTTACAAGCTTCATTATTGATCGACATGTGTCAACTCATACATCGTATGTGTTGACACATAGACCCATTTTTCATATAAAAACTCCTTTTTTAATGTATTGTGTTTCCAAACATGTTCTATATGCATTCTATGAGCCATAATGAAAAGGTGCACATAAAACTCAGAGATATTGTTCAATATAGATAAATGCTTACTTTATCCTAGTTTTGACATCATGCAAAATATTTAAATGGATAGCTGCACTCACATACTCCTTCTTTTGACGATCGAAAAACTTGGACGATGCATTTCGTGTCTTCATGAAGGCTCCTCCCTAAATATGTGTATCCTAATTTTATGTTCTCATATGCTTCTCCCCCTTTAACAACATCAAAAATATAAAAAAAACACAAAAGAGAAGTATCACTGTTCACACAAATATGAACATCACACATATGTGTTTTACAAAAGTAAGAACATGCAATCACATATACCCATATACATGGACTGACACAAAGATATAAGCATAAATAACAAGACAATACCAATCAATATTATAGCGACATTGTCAAATATTATCATAAAAGGCATTAACAAAACACAAATCATAGTTTCACTTTGAAGAAATGATAAATTTGTTAATACATAAACCAAGGTAGAAAAATATGAAAGAACATAAAATGAAAATGGATTCAAGAGAAAAAAATGCATAATCAAAACGCATGACCGCAAACACCTTAAACCAAAACACATAAGGCTCAAAAGCGTCAAAAACCTGGATGACCTCTATGACCTCTATGTGATGGCCTTCCACCACGATCCATGGAATTACACATCTCTTGGTAGAACTCTGTGGACTCCTCATGATTTTGAACACCCATGGACATCATACTATATATCCTCGTTGCATAGCGTCATTTGTGGTACCTATTTCAATTTGAATTGCAGAAAACTACTCAATACCAAAAGAGGAAAACATTTTAAATTTTTTATCTTGTGCAGTCAGGTGATCTTGAGCCAGCTGAAAATGCTCTTCTTGAGCAGCCTGGGAATCACCCCTCTAACGCATTTCTTCCTCATAGCGCTCGTCTTGCTTTACCTTTATATTTTGAAGTATAACAATTGTCTCCAAATCATTTCCAGTAGTCCCAAAATCATTACCATGTGAAGAAGAACCATAATCTTGACAACCTCCATCAAACTCTCTATAGCCATCACCTTGTTGTGTCCAAGAATTTTGTGGCCCGTATCTCCATCCTTGTGTTTTCCCATGGTATTGATTTGGTGTAGAATTTTCCCATGTTTCATCTTCCTCATGGTTTGCATCAGGTTTATTCACATCATCTTGATTAATTTCACCAATTGGTTGCTCATCAACCACATGAGCATCAAAATTTTATTCAAACTCAAATGGATTATCAAAATCATAGATCTTTATGGTAGATTCCTTCGGAAGGTAGTAGTATACATTTAGGTTAATATCCCAAAAATGCCTCATGTTTGTCAAGGTGTGTTGGGTGAATTCCTAGTTCGATCCCGGTGAGATGTATAGCAGATTTGGAACCACAATGTTGAAGCATTTGAGGATCTTGGAAATCATAGAAACATAACAAAAGGAGGTTTCTTTTTTACACTCCTTGATGAAGAACGAGAAACAAATTAGTGTTCCCAATTTATATTAATCTTGTGAAGGAGAATGTAAACCAGGTTGACTTCCATTTGACCCACCCTTGAATTCCCACCATTATTTGGACGCGGAACATGAGAAACAAGCCAAAGTAAGATGTGAGGAACTTGTTTTAAGTGTGTGGTTGATATACTCTCCTAATTATCAGCAGCCCGGGGAGCTTTAAGCAATTCATTCATATGAGGTCTCCATCGAAAATCACCATGAACATTTGTATAAATTACCTTTAGTCCCGCATCATCACCAATGGTAGTAATATCAAACAATGACTTCCATAATGAATTGGTAAATCAGTAGTTCTTACCACCCATTATGAATTAAAATTCACCCCATTGATGTTTGTGCAACTCGATGTAGAAAACACGAATAAGATCCTCGTTGTAGTCTTGTGAGAGTTGCAAAAAGTAGTTAATCTTTTGATGCTCAACATGACTAACAATTACATGAATATTTAGTTCTTCAACAATAAAGGCTTTGTACACATGTTGTTTCATAACAATCCTATGTTGAAATTTGTCTTCAAATAACTTAAAGTCATCAAAACCAACTAAGGAGAACAAAGTTTCTGGAACATATGGGGAAGAACCAAACTTTCCATTACCTTTGACATATTTTTTGTTCTGAGCTACTCTTAGTGGCATGGTTGAAAGGCCAAATAAAGCTTGCACAATAGGTGTTTGATGAAATGTGTTAATGAAGTGGTTTCCTATTTGAGGTAAATATGACAATCCTTAAATCCCAAATATGATATTAAGATGCAACAATATACAACAATTATAGAAACGCAGCAAATGAATGTGAATTCATGACTTTTAGAACTTGGGTGAAATATGAAATAACTAAGAGCAATGTTTTAATGGAAGAGGAATTCCGAGAGGAGTTTTAATAAGTTGTTAGTAAATGTAGGGTTTAAGGATTTATGGAAGAGGAATTCATGAGGTATGGTGGAGGATTCAAAGTGAAAAGAAGTGAATTAGGGGAATTTTAATTTGAAGAGATTTTGTGATAGATGCATGAATGAAAAAAAATCTAATATTAGAGACTAATTTTATCACACGTGTCGACCTATATAGGTTATGATTCAACATATTAGACTCATGTGTCGACACATACTGAACTAAAATTGAAAAAGTTCAAAAATTTGAATTAACAAGTTAACACATTATACCTTTGAGTTGAAACATACTGATCATATGTGGATCATGTTCCTTGAAAGACTCTCCCCTCTGACCTCTATCGCCAGAACTTGGATTGTTCTTCACATCCAGTCTTTCCATTAGAACAACAAATTCAACTTGGAATTTGAGTTTATTGTCGACCAGTCTCCTTGAAACCAGAGTTCGAGGTACCTTTCCTCGAGACACGCTTGGTGAACCTTAGTTCCTTAACTGGCTCAAGCGATAAAGAAAAGAAGTAAATTCACACTGACTTGTTGGATCCAGCCCAAGGAGACCTTCACTCACTGGACATAGATCTTTTAGTACCTATAGAAGATGCCTCAATACCTAATATGCGCCCGAAGTTAACTTTGAACTCGTCGTATCCCAACATCATTAACTATAAACTATTTGTATCCTTGACGTCACCTTGGTAAATACCACTTTGGCAATGAGAATTTACGACAATTTGAGATCAGAAGATGGATCGTGAACCTTCAGCTTAATCTTCTTGGAGATTGCCTTCTCCTCTAGTAACCTCGGTGCAACTCCAAATATAGATTTATGATATTTTCTTTTATTGATTTAGAGATCTGGAATTCAACAAATCATAGTTGAAATAAGGATTGATTGAATCAACTGTGATAAATCTATGTGTTTTCTTCTGAACATTCTTGATTATGATATCTAAGGAGGTTGCGAATGATGAAGTTGTAAAGGGAACGTGAATTCGTGGAAAACATAGAATTGTAACTTGTTTCCCACATACGGGGTTAATTTCCGTTCGGGAACTAGAAATGGATGTAGTTGGAGAATTGATGATCTTAAAATGTGGTGTTGATCTCTATCACAGTGGCACAGGATGGACATGCATGGTTAGCAGTTCAATGCCCAAGTCAACTCAAGATGAGTATAGTGAAAATGGAGATCACAGAATGTATCTTACTCTCTGAGTGTGAGCTGATTTTACACCTTGGGTCAAGTGGAATGAATTTGAGATGAATTAGGCCCCGGTCATATTGGCCTCTAACCGGTCTAGAACAAGTACCCAAGGTAAAACCCTAGTATGTTTTTCAGGTTGCTCAACAACTTTTATGAAGCATTATACAATAATAAATGAAGTTGTGCAAAGCAAATAATATACTCTTGAGTATACAATGGTTTCAGGTTTAAAGCCTTTGATCCAAGAATGATCCATAATAATATATAAATAGTGGCGATCAAAGCAAGACTTTTTCAATTTCTCATCATCTCTAATCCATGATCAGCTAACCTAGTAAAAGACTGAGTAGATAAGTCTATGGTAAACATATCTATATCATTGTTTAATCAACACTCGCATCCACCGATTGGTAGAGAAAGACACACAATCTGTTGATGTTCCCTTAAAAGAGGGTAGCTTTATCAAGGATTCTTGATAATTGAGGTAAAACACTATTTTAAGGTTTAAATAGGTGGAAAACTCCGATTAATCCTTTAAACTAATGTGTTGAATTATTTATCACCAATTTAAATTTTGCTAACCTTATGGATGAGGTTCTTAGTATTTTATAGAAATGAGGTGCAAATAAAATTGGGGAAGGGTGCATATAATTAAAAATCCAATGCAATCAATGATGTTGATTAACACAAGCTCACTCGATTGAATCCTGGAGCCAATCAATTAGAGGACCTTCATGTGCTCCTTTTCAAATCCAACGTGATTGAAACTTCTCCTACAAGTCAATTAGATTTTCACATTGATGAAAATTAATTAGAATCTCTGGAGATTTAATCACCCAACCAATTGGAGCAGTAACCAATCTGAGTGAGACACTACTTTTGGAATGGCTTTGCTCTGGTTTTGATTATGCACAATCTCCATTGATTAGTTGCAATGTTTACATGCCAAAATTCATTAGATGTCACACTATACACATGTAACATTCTTTCATTCTTCTGCATCTCATATTTTTTCTCTGTTCTAGTTTCTTATGTTAGTTCTTTAATTGTCTCCATAAGTATTATTGTGGCCTCATCAAAAGGAAACAAATTCCGAAATTATCCAGCAAGAAATGTTTTCTCTGCAAGCATAATAAAGAGAACCAAAGCAATCAATGAGGTTGATTAACACAAGCTCAATCAATTGGATCCCTAAGCCAATCAATTGGAGGACCTTCATGTGCTCCTTTTCAAATCCAACAGGGTTGAAACTTGTCCTACAAGTCAATTATATTTTCACTGATGAAAATTGATTAGAATCTCTGGGGATTTAATCACCCAACCAATTGGAGCATTAACCAATCTGAGATAAACACTACTTTTGGAATGAATTTGCTCTGGTTTTGATTATGCACAATCTCCATTGATTAGTTGCAACGTTTACACGCCAAAATTCATTAGATGTCACACTATAAACATGTAACATTCTTTCATTTTTCTGCATCTCATATTGTTTTCTATGTTCTTGTTTCTTATGTTAGTTCTTTAATTTTCTCCATAAGTATTATCACGGCCTCATCAAAAGGCAACAAATTCAGAGTGTCTAGCAAAAAATATTTTCTCTACAAGCATAATAGAGAGAACCAAAGAAATACAAAAGACGATCCACCAAAAAGTGATTGAACCATGATTCGTAGATGAAAGTTTCATGAAGAGTTACAAGTCGTATATTCAAATATATTAAATTTCATTAATGGAGTTCTTCGCAAAGGTATGTAATAGAGTTTTTCCAAATATTGTGAAAGAATTTTATTCAAAAAAATTATTTGTTGGAACATCTCTGAGAACATCCGTAAACGAAGCCAAATAGACGTATAATATAAAAGATAAATCTATTTTATAAGACATTAGATCAAGATCCATAACTATTTTTGAGAGTATGCAAGGTGAGCTACCGCGTAAGATTCAAAATTTGTCATTGTTAAGTTGTGGTTATATAAGATCTCATAAAATCCTGTCACGAGTAAATCACGCTTCAATAAAAATTTTATAACCTCCAAAAAATTAAGATGATTATCTTAAGATTAGATGATTACTGATTTTATGATTGCATGAAAGTGTTCTTAGACCCAAATTCTTATTCTTATAGTAGTTTATTTGTGTGCCTTCCAAAGCTTGACACTTGGCAATGGGAGCATTTCTAGCTGTGTGGAGTGTGGACGACTAAGCTACACTAAAACATGCATTGTGCGGCTACTATCAATTTTGTTTCAACAAGGTATATATATTAATTGCACTAGCTTAAGTTGATGGTTTGGAGATAAAGACAACAAATACTACATAAGTTGGTTTACTATGTGACTTATTGTCCCTACTTGCAAACTAGCCCATGACCAAACAATTGGGCATTGGCCTGCTTTCACTACTACTATTTGTGTTACTAGTGTCCAACAAATTTCCATTCAACCGATTAATTGGTCCACTTTCCTAATCATCTATCCAACAAATTAACCATTAAAAGAACTTGGTTTCAGAATCAGAACCAACCTATTCATTCATTCTTACTAACTGGGTTTGGTATTTGGTAACGGAACAGTTTCATAAATGTGTATATCTAATTCTCCACTTGCTGAGTCTAATATTATACAACCTAAAGTAACAATATATTCATTAAAAAATTGTCAAAATTATGTATGATTTTTTTAAACAATACTTGATCTATTTGGTTCTTGCACATTGGATTAAACTATCAGAACTACGTTATATAAATATTAGTTAAATTATTTAGCACAAGTTGCTGTGGTGTAGTGGTTATCACATCAGTCTTACACACTGAAGGTCTCCAGTTCGATCCTGGGCAGCAACACTATTTTTTTTTCCCCTTCATTTGTTTGATTTCTATGTTATTGTCTGCTACGACACATCTTTGACTTTAAGCCTCTTGATATGGATATGAGGATTGTTGATGTAGACTCTCCATTACTATTTGTTTTCCTATTTTTGCAGAGGTCTCATATATATACTATGATCTCACAACCAATAAGGTATGTTGATTGAGGAATGTTTTATATAGCAATAACACTCCTCTTAATGTTGTCATTGGACTATAAGTATAGCCAATTATTCGTACTTCTTGCTAATGTTGATAGTATAATTATGTCTCAAGATCATTTGACAGGAGTAAAATTTAAGATGATGGACCTTACTTAGTTAACTTAAATATTTCTTGAGAAAACATGTACTTATTCTTTTGCTAGAAACAAAAAGCTAGAATGCAAACAACCATGTGTTCTGTTTGTGCACAATTACGTGATGATCTGTGAGGAGGAAAATGTCATAGTTGATAAGGAACAAAATAGTATGAAAATTGATTTACTTGACACATTATATCAAATTTGATTTATGTGGTTAGTTTGATGAGTAAATTTATACATATTTTAAGGGCAATTCATTTGAAAGTTGTAGACCGAGTTGCGCAATACCTCAAAGTATCTTAACAGAGATATTTTCTATTTAAATTAGGTTGAAGTCTAACTATGAAGATATACACTTGTGTATGCAGGTTCACTAAGTGGTTGGAGATTTACTTATGACTAAGGTTATCAGCCTCGTAAAAGTTTTGTATCTATGAAAAAATAAAAATGATTTTTAAAAACTTTTAAATAACACATATATGACAAATATATTTATAAACATGTAAATGTCTCACATATATAACACAAATATATAAATAGAACACTAATAAACATCAAAGTTTAAATTTTATTCTCTTTAGTAAATTTTTTAACAAAAAAATTCGATAATAAAACAAACAAAATAGTAAAGCACATAGTTAAAAACTTAAAGTACCAATTCCTTAATAATTTTAACTTATATGCAAGGTAAAAAATGAGGTTTATAACCAATTTCGTATTTCCCAATCATCTCACATATTTTCATAAACTCTTCATTTTCAATATAACTGAAAGACATTACACTTGTATAAAAAAAACTGGCTACTCGCTCATCAACTTTTTTTTCAAGACCTTTGTCACCATTTGATTAATTATTTTTTGAATTCCGGGAGAAGAACGGTGAAATATTGAATCGAATTCTATTGAATTGAAGGGTAGCTTCTACTTCGACAGGATTGAGCATGTCGTCGAAGTCTGTTCACATGCTGATATCGAAGACCTCCATATTATCGCTGAAGTGTGTTCTAGTATGCGGGTGTCAAAATGCTAGGGTTATTAGTATTTCGAATTGGGTTTGTTTTTTATGTACAATTGCTTAAGTTACCTTGTACCCTAAGTTAGCTTGTAATGAGTATTTGTGATAAAAGCCCATTAGTTTACTATTGAAATTCTGGTATCAGATATGAGATGTTGAAGGTGATGCCACGACACTAATATCTGTTATGATAGACAAATAACAACACATAAAATAAATGTAGAAACTAAATAACACAGTGAATTATTTACCCAGTTCGGTGCTACACACCTACGTTTGGTGGCTACCAAGCCAAGAATGAAGTCCACTATTTGCAGTATTAAATTAGAGTTAAACTCCCCGTTTACACTCCTCACTTAATCACTACCCAATGACCCTTCTACCTAAGATCCCCTCTTAGATATGAGAAACCCCTCTCAATCCCCACAGTCACACGCGGTGACAATTAACAATAACACAAAGTTTGAAGACACACTTCAAAGGCACATAATCATCATCGCTTCAAAGCTTGTTGATGATTAACAACTTACAACTCAACTAACGTCCACTTCAAGTATTAAACAATACTAGAGTGACTCACAATTAACAACCAACAAAGACTTAAAACCAAAAGTTAAAATAGTACGTTTAATCTTCTTTTGAAATGGCTGACTCTGTAAAAAGGGTTAACAGCCTTTTTATATGTTGACAGCAGTTAGGGTTGCTTCACAATATGTCTTCAGCGAGTCCTACACTTTCTTCATGAAAGTAGGATAAAAGTTATCCAATAATGTTGCAAAATAATGTTACAAAGCTTGCTTAATCGAAGCATATAATTCAAAACAAACTGACTCCTAATGTTTCTAAACTTAAAACTCAGTTCAGATCAGTTTCACATGTCAGGACATCTGCTATGACATCTTTATAAAACCTGCCGATACATTAAACTTCATGGAGTTTTCTGAGAAGAATGTTTTGCCAAAATTGATGTCAATCTACAGAACTAACAAGTATGTTAGGTTTATTATAAATAGAATACTAGTCTCTCATCATTGCATACGGAAAATCCTAATTAAGGGTGAGAGACTTATTTGTTATTCTTGTAACACTTGTAATCTTGATTGAAAGAGAAAGTAAAGAATATAAGTTAATAACCAATCTTTGCGTTCTTCTTGTTTTATCATCCGTTCTACCCTTCTCCGTTTCTTGATCACTAAGGAACAAGTTTATACCTTGTCTCTAAGGCATCCGACTCACAACAAGAACTAACAACAAACTTCCCTTTCTTTTGAGATGTAGCAATTTCAATCTCCTGAGTTTTTACCTGACATACATCTTTCTTAATGTCCAACAATTATTTTTTGGAATCCAATTCATCAGATTCAACAAAAAATCTCTATAAACAAATATCTAACATCATTAGGTATAAAAGCACAAGGTCCAACATCATTTATGTTACCTGTTAGATGATGTTTCAATCAGAATACTCATCCACTAATAGTTTTGGAACATTATTTGTATTTAAGTCTTTTACTGTTTCCAAGAACATCAGTCACATGTTACCATCCAATATTAGTCTGACTTCAAGTATCATTTTTTCTAGTGCCTTTGACTCTAAGGAACGATAGTATCAACAATAGCTGTTATTTTTCTTGAAGGCATTTTGAGACATAGAGAAAGCAACAAAGAGAACAATTTGTAACAAAATAAAAATAAGGGAATAAATACATAGCTTCAATTAAAACATAAGAATGTAAACAAAATCCTTTAGAAACAAAATAAGATTTAGTGAATGAATAATCACATAAAACAAGTGAAAAAAGGGAATCAAATCACACACATTTAAATTAAAACAATCATGATTAAAAATTAATGAATAATTACAATTAAAAAGGCATAATCAAAATAATCATAATTCAATCACATACATAATTACTGAATAAAATGGAACATCCAATGATACAAACAATATAAAGCAAGGGAAACACACAATAAGAGAAACAAATGAAAGAGTCGATTTCATATTATAATGTGGATTTCATTACTCAAAATTTATAAGCATCGATATGAATGTATGAAAATAGTAAGCCAAAATAATCTCATATATGCTTGGAGAAAACACATCCAAGTGAAACATACCAGATACCTTTGCACAAGGACTGATTAATTTACTGGAAAAAATGCAATGAACATGACAACAACACAAATAATTGCAAATGAACAGAACAATGCAATAGTGTTACACTTGGATTTTCAGCTAGAAGAAAGTAAACAGAGAATGTCAAATGAAAAGACTTTTCTATTAAGAAGAAATTAATGAAGTATTTTAAAAGCATTAATGACGAAGCGTCGAAAGAGCACTTATCAAGGTGTTGGTGAAGGAAGGCATTGTTTGGAGGAGTCTCAAGAACAAATCCACAAGATTGAGATCACCTGAAAACATGTCTAGAATCTTGAAAAGGGCATCGACATGACCCTTACTACAATAAATGTACCAGTCGACTGAACCACAAAAGCTTGAAGACTTAGTATGTTTACAAACTTGGAGTAAAACAAAGGAGTTCCATAGTGGGTGTAGCCATCATCGACGAATATTTTATAAATAGAATAAAGAGCATACTCATACATTATAATAAAGCTCATAAAATTTCATACAGACTCTGCATATCACTGGAGTACCCGATTCAAAGAGTGAAACAATGTGTGAGAAACATGTATGTGTCGACATCCAGTCTTTTCATTGTTTTCTTGTTTTCATAAATGCAACATTTATTTTCTTTTACTTTCACTTTCACTCTTAATTGATGTCATTTACTGCAATCATCCTTGTCATTTATTACAACTTATCTTCATTTAAACTTTGTTTCTACACCGTTATCGTGAAAACAACAATAACATTCGATTCACACGCACGTGTGTTCACACTAATTATTTGGACAAATTTCTTTAGATTTTTTTCAAGTTAATTCCACTTGCTTTCTAAACTTCTGACTAATTGCAAAAAATACCGGTAAATAAATAGCGAACAACTTTACGAAACACATAACAAGAAATAAACAGAGCAACCAGAAACATATTTATAAAATACAGAGCAAGATAACACAAGAGAAATAGGTAATAGAACATAAACCTAAAGTATGAGAGAATTACGAACATAACAATAGACAAATGCAACCACACTATCTATGAATGAAGGAAGAAACTCTGATGAAGGAAGAGACTTTTCTGAGACATTCTTGACTCATGGTTGCTAAAGAGACTCAGATAAGGACGTTTCTCATTCTAAATGTATCTTTGTACAAGAAATAGAATAAGATTTTTTTCTTTAAAAAAATTGAAGAATTTCAGTTGTTTTTTTGTTCAAAAAATTTTCATAAAAACATTTAGACTCGTAAATTATCCATATACTCGCAAGTTTATACGAGTTTGTGCGAGTTTACTCAAACCTACTCAAATCTATAAAAATGGACGATTACACTCATTTTTACTTAGACTCGTACCTCGTATAAATTTACAAGTCTACCCGCAAGTTTGAGAACCATAGTTATTATAACTATAGTACTTTTGTATGAGAACCTTATTTGTTGGAGGTGCAAATATCAAAGTGTAATGACTCGACCAAGTATTAAATCATGTGTTGAGATAAATACGAGGGGGAAAATTTCAAAGTTGGCAAAGAATAATATCAAGACAGTATGAAAGATAATTTACTTGAGACACACTATGTCAAATTTGAGTTATGTGATTAGTGTGAAGATTAATATATATGTTCCTTTTAAGTTATTAACTAATTGAAAAAAATAACATGCACGTTCTTCATTTATTTAAATTAAAAATCTCTCATATCTTTTACGAAAGGAATACTACTGCAGATAGATTTACTCACACGAGATATTTTATGGATAATGCTACGTGATGCTCTACTTTATAATAATGTGTTGGTGATAGTTATTTTAGAGATCGTTTTGGTTTAACTAATTAATATTTTTGTTAGTTTTGATGGGTTACGTACGTAGATGTCTCACTTCCTCTTTGTTTACTTTTTTTCTTTCTTCAATAAAAAGCCTTATTTATTACAAAATAAAAAAAGAAGCCTCACCACCTTTTTCTATACCGAAACTCACAAAATATTAGTTTATAATAAGTTAAAAGGTGTTTAGGTTTCTTTAAATGTATCAATGAAATTGATCTCTTGTTAATTTTGAGACGCTTAAATTTTAACTCAAGAACCACAAAGTACTTGATCTAGTGTTTAGGTTTCTTTAAATGTATCAATGAAATTGATCTCTTACTAATTTTGAGACGCTTAAATTTTACCTCAAGAACCACAAAGTACTTGATCCAGATGAATCATGCACATGAGTCATGTACTTAGGTTTATATAGTCAGCTTCTAAGTAAGATAACATTAAAACCACCTGACCCTAAAAAATAAAAAAAGAAAATGAAAAAAAAGAAAAAAGAAAAAAGAAAAAAGAAAAAAGAAAAAATTATTTATTTTTTAATCTGAAATTGATTTTTGTCATTATTAGAGCAAATGAGAAATATTGTTGTAATTATCAATTAATAAATAGATTAATTAAATACATAATCGTTGTTGTGTTCTAATAATAATAAGATATATTAGAAGTGAGTAAATGAGCATCGGAACATTTGCAGTATTTGATAAAATGGTGTGTTTTATCAAGGATTGCAACACTTTAGTGGAGAAAGTTGCAATATTTAGTGAAAGATGTCTTTTATCAAGGGTTACAACACTTAGTGGAAAATTTTACAATACTTGATGAAAAAGTGTGTTTTATCAAGGGTCATAGCTTTGTGAAAAAAACAAGGCAACTTGAACTCTTCACTTCATTGCATAATTCTAATATATTTCTTTTTTGCATTCGAGTTTTCATCTATCTTGTACAAATTTCAAACATGCTGAATTATTCTGAGCATTTCTATGTGTATACTCTAAGATAATTTTGAGAATATTTGAAATATAATTAAAATTGTTCGTTTTTCTAATTCAAACATTAATCCATTTAAATTAGAAAAAATTTCTAACATAAAAGTATGCATCTAAAAAAAATTATCGTTTATGTGAGTGAGTGCGGGACAGGAAAACCCATTCCTTTTTTATTTTATAGAAAATTCAACTTCATTAATAAGCAAACAAGCAATAATTACATATGTTATGAGACAATTGAAATAGAACATACTCCATACATAGCCTAGAATCACTTCTAAGAGAAAACACTACATAGTCATAAGAGACATTATACTAAATTTTCAAAAGTTAAGGCACAACCAAACCAAAAGCAACAACATTTCAGCCATCAATGCAAACTCTCTTGCAAACACCAACTATGGCTACGTGGGAGTGAGAATCCATAGTATTTTTCCAAATCCAATTAAGGATGATTTCTTTGACTTGTGTTTGCATATTTTGACTTTCTTTGATCTCAATATTGCCCAACCTTTTTTAGTGTTCACAAATTACTAGATAACTAGAGATAGTTATGAAATGGATGTTGAACTCATAAGCTTCCTCAATCACTATGAAATGTCAATAGACACTCATAAACAAGCTACAAGACACAAAACCATTTTGAGGCATTTTGTCAAATACCAAAAGTGCATCATCCACTAAAAAACAAAAACATAGAATACAAATTAATAAACTGAAATTAAAGATCTCTGTTAGAATTTCCATGATGTATAACCATGGCGGTTTTAGTGATGGACTAAAAATTTGGACAACAAAAGTGTAGGAGCAGCTACCAGAGAGAGAGAGAGAGAGATGCATTTATCGTTGATGTGTTTGAGATGTGCAGAAAATCCACAACTAATTTGTCATTTCTTGGTGGTGGTTCTAGAAGCGGCCGCAAAAGAAGAAAAGGAAATTTGAATGTTGGTAGTGGTGGAGAGAGGTAAAGTCCAATTAGAAGCTTAGTTATGGTGAGGACGTGAGAAAGAAGATGGATGTAGAGGAAAATGATCTCAAAAGAGAGGGAGGTGGCCAACATAGAGATGGAAAGAGAGGTGGGAAGAAGCCACCAAACCTTAGAGGATTGGGAGAAAGTTTTCTATAGAGAAGGATGGGCTTCTCTCTCTAGAAATTAATACATGGAATATTTTTGAAACTCATTCCTCTTTTAAAATAGAAGTGGATAGTCAATTATTATCTCCGATTGAATTTAGAGGCAGAGACGAAGTGATACAAATAGCGAGAGCGGGGTTAATACTGGTTAAATTCGCTCCACTTTCTTGCCATGTCTAATAATATGAGGATTGTGCACTCCATAACAAATTGAATTAGATATTTCAAGCTACTTTCATTCTTCACCTGATCAACAAGAGAAAAATTCACCTTGCATCAAATATGTTTTATTTTTCATTAATTTTTTTATAAGATTGTATATTAAATTCATATTTCATACGAAGCAAATAAATAAGTTCCCATGACATTCAGTTTATAACATAGAGACTCATGCAATCCACCTTGGGCTACCAAGCTAGTCCTCACTCATATGTCACATTAATTTTAAGTATTTTTTTAAGAGAATTTCTTAACACACCCTTATGTCTTCTTAGAGGCCCTTGGCAAAAAGTCAAACATACCCTCAATTTTTGGATATGCATATCTAAATTCACCATGTTACATATTTAGTGAGGCTTATTCGGATATGCTTGTCTGAAATAACCTTTTGTCAAGATCAGGGGGTTTCACATGCGCATCTCTGAATAAACCCTATAATTTAATTTTAGGGGGTTTACGGAGATGCATATCTGAAACTTGTTAAATATATTTTGGCTCAAAATAGAACCCCTAATTCTCTCTTTTGTCCACACCCAAACTCCCAAATTCTCTATTTCCCAAATTCTCTATTTTCCAAATTCTCATTTCAACAACTCTCTAAAAATCCAAACTTGAGTAAGTTTCTCTGAATCCATTATTCTACTTTGCATGTGTATAATGATCATTTAAATTCAGTAGGTTGAAGTAAAACTTGTAAAATGTGACTATTTGGATGTGAAAATGAAGTTTTTTTTGGTCATTTAGGTTTAAGGTATGAAAATGGCGTCACAAGTGTTTTTGGATGTGCCTATCTAAAAACACTATGAGTATTTTCATATAAGCACATTCGAAATTATGGTGAGTTGTTTTTTTTCTTCTTAATTTTTTCAAACTTGTTCTTTCTCTTAGAGTGATGATTATTTTTTTCAAGAAAATCGCTGAGAACCCAAACAAAATAGTTAGAGTTGGCAGGCCAAGCAAGACTATCCCCACTCAATGTGAGAGAGCTTAGCAGTCTACTAGGGGACGAAGACGAGGTCAAGTACCGCAGGAAAAAGTGGTGGGAGCATACAATTTTGCTTCGAGGAGTCTCCTGTCTAATGCATCCTTATCTTGGGATAATGAGCCAGAACCCGATGAGGTTGATGTTCAGGTGTAGGAACCTGAGGAGGTTAAGGTTGAGGCACATGCTGCCCATGATACACCGGCTGCACGGCTACGTGCAACAAAGAGGTAGGAAAATTCTGGGTATCCAGGAGGGCCCTCTGACACCTCTCTTTTGATCTATTACAATGATCATGTCGCTCGATATGTTTGGGATATAGAGGTATATTTTTTATTACACTTTTCATTTAAATGATTTACACACAAATATGTTAACGACTATCATTGAGAATAAAATTAATTTTTATAAGAACAACTGCCCATAAAGTTTGTAAACCATGCGCGGAAATTATTTTATTTTCATCATCCTAATGAGGGTTGGTTCATAGAGGCCATTTGTTGTTCTGTTTACATTACTATTAGCCATGACATGCATGGGGAATTTTCTGTGAGTCGAGTATCTTGGAGCTCAATCGAAAAAGACAGATGAACAATGTTCCTCAACTAATGAGGATCATGCCAATTTCTCATTATTGAGAGACCTATATGTAGAGCACATGGTTGCGATAGTATCCTCCGAGAGAGAGGGCAATTATTTATTAGTTCAGTACCATTACAAGTGTGTTTTGGGGTGTTACTTCATGTTCTTGGTTGATATGTCCATTTTTGTGAACAAAAGTGCAACCTACATGGATGAGGCATATCTCTAGTACTTCATGGATTTAGATATAGTTAGGGAGTGAAATTGGAGGTTGGCTATTTGGTATACCTATACAAAACACTGAATGAAGCTTCTATCTTGAGGACGTGGCGGCTGATAGGCTCTTACACACTGATCATGGTACCTTTTATTCCAACTATTATATTTAAGGAAAAATACCCTTTTTAGTCCCTTAACTCTACCTCGGGGTACATTGTGGTCACTTATCTTTAAAAATTTCCAAAGTGGTCCTTTAATTGTTCAAAAAGGACCACATAAGTCTTTTCCATCCAAAAGGCACAAACAAACGTTTATTTTGTATACGTGGCAGGTGATGTGGAATGTTATAAACACCATCTTCAAATTTAGTTAATCCATCGTCCTTGTGTGTGTCTTCTACCAAGATTCCCCCAAATTCCAGGGTTCAATACTTTTTGTTCCATTTCATTTTTTTTTGAAATTGCTTGAGGAAAATGAAGTAAGCATCATCAGCGTACTCAGGTCAGTGTTCACACAATTCCAGTCTCAATAGCGATGGATGCTTAGATGGAAAGTTGTGATGGATACCCATATATGATTGTGGAGATACGGTGGTTCTCCGAAGGGCTTCAACTCTCACGAACTTCGGGAAGCAATTTTGTGGTTGTTGTAATTTTGTGGTTTTCATTTTTTTTATTCTGATCTATCCGAATTTTGAATAACACAAGGTTCATCAGTAACTGGGTGTGGATAATTTCAATGGTTCTTTGATGATATGGTGGATGAGAAAGAGAACTTTATAAAGAAGAAAAATAATAGGTTGGAGAAGCTTCAAAATGCCCTTGATGGAGTAAAAATGGAGATACTGCATTTACAGGAAAGAAAGGATGGTCTAAAACAAAAGATAATGGAGTTACACATCGAAATGAAGAAGATGATGAGTTCCGAAAAAATGGAAAACAATGTTCTATATTGTGTTAATTGTGGTCATTTGGATGATGATGTAATAGAGTATCATTTTCAACTTGTATGTTTAAGGTGTAACAAAGTATCATTTTGAATAGAGTATCATTTGATGATAATGTAATAGTATCATTTAAAATTTGAATGTTGGTGTTTCCAAATGGAACAAAGTATCATTTTGAATTAGTATCACATTTGTATTGTGTTTTGAATTAGTATCACATATGTATTGTGTTTTCATTCATTTTTAATTAGTACCATTTTGAATTAGTAAAACATACCATAACATATAGAAAACAATTGAACAAAGTAAACAACATTTAATTATAAGGTGGTGGATACCACTAATATTCATACAGGATATGACAAATACTTGTTCAAACCAACTGAGATTACAGGTCCAAAACTAAATCCTAATATTATATGTCCAAAACTAAAGTCTAATATTATAGGTCCAAAACACTTGTTCAAAACAACTTGATATTACATGATCAAAACAACTTAACATAATGAATCATAACATAGCTTAACATAACTATTTCATTAAAGGAATTAAACTAAAGTTTCCATTTTGGTGTTGCTCTCTTATTTGGTGTTGTACTTCTTGTTGTTACACCTACAACAGTTTTTGCTGCATTCAACCTAGTTGTTGGGCCAGGTGGGACAAAAGGTGTATTCGGACTTCTCATTGGAAACTTTTTGGATTTGGGAGTCACTTTCTTGGATGAATGAGAAGCAATATTCTTATATGAATGATAAGCAACATGTTGGGATGCTTGATAAGCCACTGGTACTGGAACTGACTGAGATGCTTGATGGGGTTGAGATGCTTGGGCTGACTGAGATGCTTGTGTAGGGGCTGACTAAGATGCTTGGGCTGACTGAGATGCTTGAGATGGATGAGATGCTTGACTAGTAGATGGTACCATGCAAGTAAGCTTGTTGTGTCCTTATTTCTTACACCTGCTACACTTTATAATGAATCTTGTTCTCCTCATATTTTTATCAGAATCATCTATCTCTCCTTGCTCTAAATTCCTCCTTTTCTTTGGCCTTCCAAGTATTTTCCTAAATTTGGGGGGCAGAACATCAAGATACTTTGTTGTCATCCATAGGGTTGAGTGATTAACAGGATATATTACAGGCTTGTACACTTGCATGTATCTTGATTTCCTATAGTAATCAGGAATATAATCATCAATCTTGTGGTTCCTACTTTTGATTGCTACAAGTGAATGAACACAAGGCAGGCCTGTTAGCTCCCATCTTTTGCATGGACATTTTTCTTCCTTCAAATTGAATGTGAATTTCTCAACTGAGTTTTCCATATACCTCACTTTAAATATATGCTCATCAGGCATCCTAAGACAAATACACATTCCAATATCATACATCATGTCACATAATTTGTTTAAAGAAATTCATTTAAATCAATTTACCTGACAAGGCACATGTTTGTGTATGAACTTGTTTTCTCACCCTTCTTCATAATGTTGAGCAACACTTCAACATCTGCAAGTTTCTGAAACCTCATCCTGTTTGTAGCCCATCTCTCCATCATGTATATCCTAATTTCTTCCACCATGGTTATCAATGGCTTGGACCTAGACTCCAGGATGTCACTATTAAATGATTCTGACAATTATTGAGAACATCATCACATTTGTTTTTAGTCTTGAAATATGATCTACTCCAAAACCTTGGAGGGGTGGTCATCATGTGTTTGTATTCTTCTCTATTGAGCTCTTTCATTACTTTAATATCTATTTCCCAAGCTTATTAGTAAGTAGACTTGGCAGCTTTCCATATGATTTCTTTTAGTTTTTTCCTGGATACCTCTTCCTGAAGTTATTGTAGAGATGCCGAACACATAACTTTTGTTCAACTCTAGGCAACAGTTCTTCCATTGCAGGAAATAATCCCTAAGTCATCAAAAAATGTAACATGCGAAATAAAATGTAACATAAAAAAATGTAACAAAAATGGCAATAGAGTGATACCTTTTGTTGATCAGAAAAAAAATGAGTATGTGAGGAACTATTCTTTTCCACCAAGATCATCTATAAGCAACTCTAAGAACCATGTCCATCTATCCTTATTTTCACTCTCCACCACTACATATGCTATTGGCAGAATTTGATCATTGGGATCTCTTCCTATGGCTTCTAGTATTTGACCTCCACAAAGGCCTTTCAAAAAACATCCATCAAGTTCAACGAAATTTCTGCTTAACTTGAAGCTTTCTTTACAAGCTGCCAAGCATATGTATAGTCTTTTGAAATGTGATTTAAGAACATCATCACCTTCCTATGTAGGTTGGACTTTCACTTTGACAGTTGACCCTGGGTTAGCCCTTAATAACTCATGTGCATAGTCATATATCCTTGCATAATCCCCTAGGAATGACCCATCAACCATGTCTCTTGCTACAAACTTAGCCCTTATTGCCTTTGTTTTACTTACCCCCACGTTCCATTTTTTCTGTACCTTCTCCTTAATGTCCTTAAGTTTCATTCTTGGGTTGGTTTTAAGTGAATTCAGCAACCTCGTGCTCAGCCATTTAATCTACAACAACTTCACATTATATTCTCTACTGCAACTATAAGTGTCTACTGCCTTTATTAGTTCCCAAGAATCCTTAGTAGACAATCTATCACAATAAACTTCCCATTCACATCCTACCTTACACCTAACCCTAACCCTTTTCTTGTCATTTTTTATGAACTTTAAATTTCTTCCAGACTGGACTGCATAAGATGTAATAGCTTCCTTAAAATCTTCTGCTAAACTGAAGTAGGTTTCCACTTCCCATTTGTAATTAGACATATCCTTTGGAAGCTTGAAAATTGGATACTTATTTCTCCTAACTCTATCGCTATCATCACTATAATAGTCACTTCATAGATCATCCCTTTCATTATTACTTCCTTTGCTATCTTCTTTGTTTGCTTCACACTTTTCTTTACCTTTTTTTGCTTTTCACTTGTTCGTCATCAACTTCATAGTATTAGGTTACCATCTTCTTCTTACAAATCATTGTCATACTCATAAAATTCATCATCAAGTACTACCTCCATTGCACTATCATAATTGAAGATGCTATCATCAGAACTATCATCATCATCAGTCAGTCTTACAACATCATCAACCTCACCAGCCATATGTCCAACATCATCATTTTCCCTAGCATCATTTTCCCTTACAACATATTCCCTAACATCACCTTCCCTTACAACATCTTCCATAACATCATCTTCCCTTACATCATCTTCTGTAACATCATCTTCACTAACAACATCTTCCATAACATCATCTTCACTAAAAACACTTTCCTTCAATACCTCCTCTGGCACAACTCCTACCTCATCAACTATCTCATTAAAGGGCACCCCGTCTAACACAACTTCAGTCTCATCATCATCATCATCATCATCATCAGGCTATGACAATATGTGTTGAATAAAGACTTCAACACTAAGATGAACCCTATATAGATCAGCAATCTCTAATGCCCCCTTGTCATCAAACAACATATTCATCCACCAGTAGGAACCTTATAATATATCTTATATACATATGTGTAACCTAGCTCTTTAATAGCACCAACCAATTCAAAATAGCTCAACTTATCAACATCTACTCTCAAATCGGCAACCTCACCTCCTTCGTACACACACAGGTCCTCCATAACAAATTCACCACTATGGTGTATTGTAATGTTCAAATATTCACCCATACTACGAAAAAAGGATTTCATAAATAGGGATTTCAATAAACCCTAACTATGAAAAAGGGAATTTCAGAGATAGGGATTTCAATAAACCCTAACTACGAAAAAAGGAATTTCAGAAATAGGGATTTCAATAAACCCTAACTACAAAAAAAGGGAATTCAAAAACTTGTGTTGTGGTCGATTTCACCTTCAAGAAAAAAATCTCAGTTCTTCGCTTCGCTCACAGCTTCTTCGCATAAGACTGCTTCTAACAATGGTTGCGCTAGGGTTAGATTCATGTCATGGAGTGTGTTTTATTACTTTACCCCACTTACTTTTATATTTAATACCACTTGGACAGATACTTTAAACACGTGTAATGCCACATATATGCCACATAAGGACCACCATTAACTTGGACTAACGGTCCAGACAGAAAGGACAAACGTGGTCCGTTTTGAACATTTAAACGACCACTTTGGAACTTTTTAAAGATAAGGGACTAAAATGTACCCCGAGGTAGAGTTAAAGGACTAAAAAGGGTATTTTTCCTAAATTTAATTTGCTATTAATAATTTATTCTTACATAGCTCTCATTCGTTTTTTTAGGGATGAATCATTTCTCACTTCCACCACACTCATGGTTTAAATTTTTACCTACATTATAATGAGGAGATGCCGAAGGATGTCATGTATATCCTCCACATAGGGAATCATTGTGTCATCGTTTTGAGTGTATCTTAATCGTACTATTCATAATGACATCATTTGGACACCGTTTGATGATCATAGGGAGATTAACCCCTTCGACTCTATCTTATTATACCTAGGGTGGCTGACATATGGAACTAACACTAAGGTCAGGTATCTTCCAGAGCGATGCATCTGACAGTTTAGCTATGTGCAAACTATACCCATATCTCCCTTTAAGGGTTCTCCCGACACCATTGTCCTTCGGGAACTCGATGGCATCTTCCAAGAGTGGGAGAATCATATGGTTCCAAAGAAGTGTCAGATGATGCGGGCATCCAACAATTGGCATTGTGTAGAGGGATACGTGACATGATTTTACATAGCGTCACACCCTATCATGATACCGGATGCTTCTAGACTTCCACCTAGGTCAGCTTATGACAAGATCTTGGATAACCAATAAGCCTAGGATGACCATGCCACTGATGTCTGGTTGATCTATCAACAAATACAATTGATTGGACATGAGGTGTTGGACTTAGGGATCATTAAGAGGGACGTTCCTGAGGTGGTGGCCATCGTAGAAAATATGGTTAGGGAGGCATCGAGAAGTCACAAGAATACTTTTATTATGACTTAGCAATGTTTTGTTCTTGTTTTAAGAAATAATATACATTTTAGTAACAAGAACTAACAAAAATACAAAGAAATATTAAGTGGAAATGTAACAAATCAAGATATATAAGATATATTAAGTGGGACTGTAACAAATCAAGATACATTGAGTCAATAACGCACATACATTGAGTCAAGAACACACCTTTTATTGAAAATAATCGTGGAATTGTAACAAATCAAGATATATTAAGTTCACCTAGTTTGTGAATCTATGAAAAAGAAGTATAAGGTGGATGAAGTTTATACAATAACTTCATACGTCTTATAGTTTTTTCCATAGCAACAAAAACTATATGTACGATATGAACCATCACCATACTATATGCTTACTACCATTGTCATCACTATGTATCTGTAAGGAAACACAACAAACTTCAAACTTAACCCTAAAACATCAACATCATAATGATTTCCACAACCATAACATAACATTGTTACACATCCATACATATACATACACGAGATGTTTTCCACGACATCCTAAAAACAAACTCTAAAATGATAATCCTAAATTTTAAATATCAACAACATACAGAAGAAGAGTATAAATAAGAGAGTAGGAGAGCATACCACCTTCGCCACCATAGGAGTTTGCGCCATATATTGCTCCGGTCATATATCCTTTAAGCTTCTTTTCACCATTCTCTTGTTACAATATTAGTTTAAGATTCGTGAGAAGGGAGAGTTATGTTAATGGTTTTTTGTTAGGGTTCTCTGTAGAGAGAAACGACTGTTATAAACTAGACGATAGATACTTTAGTTTATATATTAAAAAATATCATTTTTCATCACGGTTGACAAGAATAACTGTATGAAATTTTAAATAAAGGTAAATTATATAACAATGGATGAACTAAACAACTGTAGTGATATCCCTTTATTTTTATTTATAAATAACAAAGAAAGGAGCACCTTAACGTTAAATAAATAAAATATTTTGAGAGCGTTGAGGTTCGAACCCATAAAAGAATCGTGGTGACTTTTGCGTTGTTGTTTGTACGTTTTGTAGTAGTGCTCCCATATTTTTTAAGACATGGTACATATGATTTGCTCCATGGTTATTAGTAATTTTAGTAAAGAAATAAGACTAACCTCAAATTTAATGAGTTATTGGGTTTGTTTGTTTTAACTTTAAAAATAAATTATTTATTTATATTTTTAAAAATAATTTTTAAAATATTACAAAAAAATTTAAATTAAAAAAACTAGTTTTGACTGCTCTGCTCCTACTAAACAATGCTATAATCTGGTTGATATCCGTGCAAACTGTTACGATGTAAATTTCACGTCACTAAATTATAAAGTAAAAATCATGTCACAACTTAGTTGCACACACCCTCGTGCCACGTGATCATTCATGTCACTAATAACTTATTGTGACGTGATTTTTCACGCTGTAATGTGAAAAAACACATCGCTACAAAGTGTTTTTAGTGGCCATATATATATATATATATATATATATATATATATATATATATATATATATATATATATATATATATATATATATATATATATATATATATATTTCGATTTTTATGAAAAATTATTTGAATTGAGTTTAAATTTAATGGTTCTTTTTTAAATTTTGATATTAAAAAAAACTATAACAAAAAAATAAAGCATTTAAAAATAATATTTTAAAAATAATTATTTAAATTAATTTTTATTTAAAGCTTTCTTTTAAACAATTGTTTGTATAAAACAAATTAACAAAAATAAACTAGTCTTTTGCCTCCTATAATATTCCATTTTGATTTATGCATTGTATCAACTTGCTCTCTTATTCTTGAGCTCGTGCCCTTAACCTCATGTTAATCTCCATTGTAGTTGTTTCCTGTCATTCTTTTCATTGAAATGTATAATTTCCCGTAGAATATGTATATGATATGCCATAAAGGTTTTGTCTTTATTTTTTGTAGTAAAATTGTAATTTTATTTTTTTGCAATTTTTGAAAAATTACACGTAAATAGAAAATAAGACAACAAGTTATGGTGCTAATTTTTTAAGTGAAAAAAAATTCAATAAAACACAATTTGGAAAACACTCCAATAATTCACACTATAAACTCTTATTAGTGTTGCTTATGAAAATTTATAAACTATACATGTACTTAACCTATATTTTATAAATAATATCAGATAATAGTTCATCACAAATTAAAACTTTGCATATGGGTAAAATAAGAAAAGAAAAGCTTATATACGGACGAAGTTTATTTCTATTAATTTAGATGTTTCTTAATTCATTCTATAATTTTTTTAGGTACCACATGAAATTCTATAAATATCTTTTAAAATTGAAAATATATTTTTGGTTTGCACTTTATATTATGTAAATCACGTTAAAAAGATTGGATGTAAATCGGAAGTATACTTCTGATTTTAATTTAATTGTCTTATTGCATGTTCTATATCATGTAAATGTAGGTGAATCAAAAATTGATCCTCAAATGATTATATTGTGCCCCAATTGGTTAATATGTGTCCAAGAAGGGGAATTAGTTAATATGTGCCCAATTTGCTTTAATAGAACAAAGCAAGAGGGAGGGAAGACTGCAATTATTAATCATAATTTTGCCTGATTTTAAGAGTAAAACATACGGTAAATTTTTTTTTGTGTCTAAATCAAATCTTAAAGTTTGTTTTATTTTGTTAAATCAAATTGTTTTGTTTTGCAGATAGAATAAAGCATGTATGTGAGACTGAATTGAGAATGATTTTCCAGCGTTTTATTATTTAGAAGCCTTCTAATACTAAATTATGCGAGGTGTACTCGATCTGTGTCAATATGTTTGTTACTCTGATTTTCTTTGGTTGTTTTGTTGTAGGCTATACAAAACTTTAATTTAGCTAAAATGTTATCTTGTATGCAGTTCCTTCCTTCTGCTTATTATGCACACTTGTTAGCTTTTCGTGCTAGATACTACATCAACAAGTAGAAAATTCTAATTCTGGTTCTGCAAGTGGTAATAGGAGTACCACAAACTTTGTAGCGACACTGCCATCTATATTAGATAACATTAAAAATGTTATGTTTTACTGTTGATCTTGGTTTGTTGTACAAACTTCGAGGATAGGTTTGGGAATTCAAATATTCGCCATGTTTTTTTTGACATATAACTTATGTTGTCTTTTTTTTTTGTTGGGTCTTATTTTGTTTGAATATTGATTAGAAACTAGACAATTTTTGGATGCAGAACATGTTGCCACAATGGGTGTTCATAAATATTTTTTAGTTATTTTTATAACATGTATGTCAGATCTTACTCTCACTAGTTGGGAGTTTAGATAAATAGTATTAAATTATATACAAAAATTAGTCAATCTTAATTTATATATTATGTATTAAATTATATACTTTAATTTAGTTTATTTTTTGCTAATTTGAAACTGAAAATATACTTTCGATTTTAACTCAAATATTTTAAAATATGATGCCATCAATAATAAACTTTTGATTTTAAAAGATATTTTAAAAAATATATAAAATTTAATTCCACCTTATATGATGGATTAAGTAATCTCTTCATTTAATTTATTTCCCTACTAAAGAGAAAAGTTTATATCTATAAAATAAAAGGTGAAATAAATGATATGATAATTAGACTAGATTGTAAGTGGAAGAAAGAAAGACCGCATGAGTTTTGACTCTTTTTTGTGGGCCTGGATAAGCTTATGTCATGCCACCATAATGTATACTTTCATGTGTGTATCTTTCTTTTCGAGCAATAAACATGACGCATTTTTTGTAAGATCCAGCATCTGAATTGTGTCAAACCATGCGCTTATAGTCATGCGCCCATATTTAATATAGATGGCAAAAATAAATTAGCTTTATTTTTATGGCGTTATCCGGTGTGAAATAGAAGATTGTTGATGTAAAGAAAATGAATTTTTAAGATGCATTGGTGCCACCCTCTTTCGTGGTTGAGCGACGATGTATTTGAAATGTTATTATGTCATTAAAATCAAAAAGATTTCTCTTGTAGGAACAAACATAAAGTTTGGGTGGTGAAAGGGTGAGAATAGTTTAGGTTAACTTACGGGAACTTATGATCTAGTTATATGAGGTCAGGTCAGACTTATTTGTTAAAAAACTCATACTTAGACTTTTTTAAAAGCTTATTTAATTAAATAGGTCAGACTTAAACTATTAAAAAGTCTATGAAATTTTCTAGACTAGATTATATTTTTATATATTATATATCTCTATATATATATATATATATATATATATATATATATATATATATGTATATTATAAAAACGCTCAATAGGTCGGCCTATATATACATAAATAGGTTGACATATAAGGCTTCTTAAGAAATACTTCATCCGTTTCAAAATGACTGCTGTTTAAGGTTTTTACACAAATTAATAATGAAATGACGTTGTCATAAGACATTACTTTTATAAAATTGAGCCTATAAATGTCTTGGAAGTAGTGTAGAGAGTAAAAGGTAAATGTCACAATTGGAAAGATAATAATCATTAGTATATTGTAAAATGAAAATGACAGTGATTTTGAAACAAAATTTATTTGCTAAAACGACCGTCATTTTAAAACGGAGGGAGTGTGAATTTATTGAAAACTTTAATGAGAAAAAGACTTTTAAATAGTCTTTCAGGTCAGGCAAAACAAAACGAGTCTATAGCAGGTCACACTACAACAAAAATAAGTTTTGACAGCGCATCTACGAAAGCGCTTTTAAGAGAAAGCGCTTTCGTAGGCTTTAAAAAAAATCGCTTAAAAAAGCGCTTTCATAGGTTCCCTTAAGAAAGCGCTTTTCAGAAAGCGCTTTCATAGGCATTTGAAATATCTAACCAACGAAAGCGCTTTTGAAAAGCGCTCTTATAGGTGGCCTTATGAAAGCGCTTTTAAAAAGCGCTTTAATATGTGGACTTACGAAAGCGCTTTCTAAAGCGCTCTTATATGGGGACCTACGAAAGCGCTTTTTACCTCAGAAGCGCTCTCATATATGGGACTTAGAAAGCGCTTTTAAAAGCGCTTTCGTAGGTTGTTTTATAATTAAAATATCCCTAAATACGAAATTTTCCCTCATTTGTTCATTTCTTCTTCGTCTTCTCTCATTCTGTTCCTGTTCCTGTTACCGTTCGTTTCTCTCATTCCTGCCGCCGTTCCTGTTCCTGTTCGTTTGTTTGTCGTCGTTCCTGTTCGTCTTCCTTGCATTCCGTTCATGTTCCTGTTCATGTTCGTCTTCTCTCATTCTCGCCGCCATTCTTGCACTCCGTCACTGCTGTTTCCGAAAGCTTCAGCAGCTTCGACACGTTTCAGGTAAGTTTCGTTTCTTTTCAATCTTTGTTTGCTCATTCTCGATGTGTCGTTGTGAACGATTGCTGTGAACGGTTGTGTTGTTGTGAACGGTTGCTCTGTGAACGGTTGCATTTTTTGACATGGGTGAACATTTAGTGTCTCTAATGCATTAGTGAAACTGTGTATTCTCTATTGAATGTGTGTGGTGCATTGTTTCTTGTTTCTTGTTTTTTCATGGGTGAGTGGTCACATCCTAGTTAAAGCCTCCTTTAGAAGCTATGCTACTGCAAAATTAGAAAGAAAAAAATGATCAGTCGAGAAGTAAGCTTTTGTACAACAACTGCTCTCGGTTGTAGAATAACTTTAGTTAGAATAATTATCTTTTGTTGTGTGTGGAAAGTGAAAGTGTGGTGCAGTTTTGTTCCGTGTTAAAGACGAAAAACTAATAATTTAGGTTCTTATGTTAGTTATATAACAACTAGATAGTATGACTAACTCCAATTATGATAATTGAAGCTTTCATAAAAGAACTAATTAATTAGAAATTAAAGTTCAGTTTATGTTCATAGAACTGCTTCTTATGGTTAGTTTGGTTAGTTTCTAGTTTTATATGTGTGTTTCATCTTTTTAGGACCATTCTTCTATGTTAGAGTAACTAATTTTATATGTGTGTTTTATCAATGATGCTATTTCATCTATGTTTTTCTTGGTTGAGGAATTTGTATAAGAAAGTTGCAATTGATTTTTCAGATTCTGTTACGGTTGATTTATAGCTTGGATTGAATTTGGTTTATCATGTTAGTTTCACTTACATTCATTCATGTACATTCATCCTATTTTTTTAATAAAAGTTTTATTTTCTATGAATTTGCAGCGTTTCCCGGCCTAGTTCGACGTACGACGCTCATTCTCCGCGTTTCTTAGAGTTCGAAACATCTGAGGTAACTTTCTTCCTCAAATTACTAGTATATATTGTGATGAATTTGTCTTAAATTGTCTTTCGTATGTTGCGTTTTCTTGATACGGATTCATTCCATGTATACTTTGCGTTTTGACAGAAACGCAGTATACTGTTTTGTGCACTAATTAGTTGATATGGATAAGACATGGATGTATTCCAATCGATTGTCGAAAGACTACGAGAATGGTGTTTCCGAGTTTGTTAAGTTCTTTAACGCCAAAAACCCCAGTCGAATGACATGTCCCTGTTTGTATTGCTGTTATGGGAACCGGGTTGACGCAGTTCAGTTGGCATCGCAT
Source organism: Vicia sativa (assembly GCA_021764765.1). Lineage (NCBI taxonomy): Eukaryota > Viridiplantae > Streptophyta > Magnoliopsida > Fabales > Fabaceae > Vicia > Vicia sativa. The sequence goes on along the minus strand of CM038792.1, from coordinate 162,631,384 downwards.
TTAATTCGGTATGGAATTGATAGGAGTTATACATGTTGGAATATGCATGGTGAGAAAAGTAATGGGAATGTTGAATCGGGGGATAAGAGGACCTATGTTTCAAATGATGATTGCACAGATACATACGATTATGATCGAGTCGAAGAAATTGCAGAAGTGCTTGAAGAAGATCTTAACGATTGTCCCAAAATGTTCGAGAGGTTGGTAAGCGATGTAGAGAAACCGTTGTATAATGGTTGTACAAAATTCACAAGATTGTCTGCGGTGTTAAAGTTGTACAACTTAAAAGCCGACAATGCATGGTCGGATAAAAGTTTCACAGAGTTATTAGCCCTTATGAAAGATATGCTACCAGAGGATAATGTTCTTCCCAATCGAACGTATGAGGCCAAAAAGATGTTGTACTCTATTGGCATGAGCTATGATAAGATACATGCGTGTCCAAAAGATTGCGTTTTGTTTCGAAACGAGTATGCATCGTTAAATGAGTGTCCTAAATGCGGTGCCCCTCGATATAAGAAAAAGTTGTCTCCGACAAAAGTCTTATGGTATTTTCCTATAATCCCGAGATTTAGACGGATGTATCGTAGTGAAACCGATTCAAGACACTTGACTTGGCATTCAGATGAAAGAATTATTGATGGAAAATTTCGACATCCGTGATTCTCCACGGTGGATGAAAATTGATAATGATTATCCTGAATTTGGAAAAGAAGCAAGAAACCTTCGCTTGCATTGTCTCGATGGAATGAACCCACACGGTATTCAAAGTATCTCGCATAGCACATGGCCTATGATTCTTATGATTTATAACCTACCTCCATGGCTATGTATGAAGCGTAAGTACATGATGTTATCTATGTTAATTTCGGCCTAAACAACGAGAAATGACATAGACGTATACTGGAACCATTAATCGAAGATTTAAAGATTTTGTGGGAGAACGGTGTGGAGGTTTATGATGGTTATAGGAAAGAAAGTTTCAACTTGAGGGCGATGTTGTTTGGAACAATTAACGATTTTCCAGCATACGGAAATCTATCCGGGTATAGCATTAAAGGTGAAAAAGCGTGTCTGTTTGTGAAGACGGCCGATACCATGCGATTGAAACTTTGTCGGAAGAATGTCTTTCTCGGTCATCGTAGATTCTTAACTTCTAAACACCAGTATCGTGGATGGAGAAAAGCGTTCAATGGAGATACCGAACAACGTAGAGCTCCGCCTGGATTGACAAGTGATCAAATTTTTGAAAAGGTGAAAGATGTGAATATTCAGTTTGGCAAACCTTTTGCACATAAAGTTGTCACAGGTGGTTCGAAGAAGAGGTCGATTTTTTTTGAATTGCCATATTGGAAATCTTTGTACGTAAGACATTTTCTTGATGTGATGCATATTGAAAAAAATGTATTTGACAGTGTTATTGGTACGTTACTCAATATAAAAGGGAAGTCTAAGGATGACCTTAAAGCAAGGGAGGACATGGTAGACATGGGAATAAGAACTGAATTGGGACCCGTGAAGAAAGGAAGATGGACATACCTACCACCTGCTGTTTACACTCTATCTAGAAAGGAGAAAAAAATATTGTATAAGTTTCTGAGTGAAGTTAAAGTTCCAGAAGGCTACTCATCAGATATTAGAAGACTTGTGTCTATGAAAGACCTCAAGTTAAAGAGTTTAAAGGCATGATTGCCATGTTATAATGGAACATTTTCTACCGATAGGTATCGTTCTATTCGCGGAAAAGGTAAGAAGCGCAATAACTAAATTGTGTTTTTTCTTCAAGTCAATTTGCAGTAAGGTGATCGATCCTGAGATCTTACCAACATTACAAAAAGAAATAGTTGTTACTTTGTGTGAGCTTGAAATGTATTTTCCTCCCTCGTTTTTTGACATAATGGTTCATCTTGTCGTTCATCTTGTGAAAGAGACACAATTGTGCGGACCGCTTATATGAGATGGATGTACCTGCTGAGCGTTATATGAAAATATTAAAAGGGTATGTGAAAAATCGGAGTCGACCAAAGGGTTGTATTGCCGAAAGATACATTGTTGAAGAAGCGGTTGAGTTTTGTACTGAATATTTGTCAAATGTTCAATCAATTGGACTCCCCAAATCTCATGTTGTTGAAAAAAAAGAAGGTAAGAAGCTAATTGGAAATAAAGTTGTGATATCAAGGGAGCGGGATCAAGTGCATTTGTATGTTACGCACAACAAGATTGAGGTTGAGCCGTATGTTGAAATACACAAGGGTGTTCTTGAGGTTTAAATTCGAATAGAAATGAGAATTGGATTGTCGCACAATCGAGGTTTCATACCATGGTTTAAGGAACATATTTATTCAAAGTATCGTTCGGATCCGCCTCGATGTGAAAGGTTGAGATGTTTAGCATATGGTCCAAGTTTGGTTGTGTTTTCTTATAGCGCATACGCAATTAATGGATACACATTTTATACCAAAGAACAAGATGATAAAAGTACTATGCAAAATAGTGGTGTCAACTTGGTAGTGGCAATGCACATATCTAGTGTGAAGGACTTAAACCCGAAATTTGCAAATCATCGTATTTTGGGGTTATCGAGCATTTGGGTCTTTGATTACGAGAGATTTGATTCCTATATTCGGTTGCAAGTGGGTTGAAAATAATAATGGTATACGGATGGATAAGTCGAGTTTTGCAAGTGGATCTTAACGGTACAAAGATGAGTCTTTCATTCTAGCCTCTCAAGCTAAACAAGTGTTCTATGTCACTGATCCGACAAGTACGAAATGGTCTATAGTGCTTTTCTCTAACAAAGTAATTGATGAAAAGATTGGAGATCAAGGCGATACTGGTGTTGACATTGAATCTTTTGCCAGAAATGATCAAAATGAGAATGAATCATGCATTAGAAATAATCATAATGAGGGTATTTGGATCAATCCAACCGTCCGCGTTGTTAAGAGACGAGTAGAACATATTCCTACCAAGAAAAGAAAGAGATGTTAGTGAAAAAGGTAATAGTATATATAATTATAGACAATGTCATTCAATAAAATTATATATATGCCATTCCATTTTTTTTCATTATAGTATAATATATATAGCCTATATCATTTCATTTTTTTCATTATGGTATAATATATATAGCCTATATCATCCAATAAAATTTAAATATACGTCATTTCATTTTTTTGCTTTATGGAATTTTATACATGTCATTTAATTTAATTTTATTTTTCTTTATTACAGGTCAAATGGCTAGTAATCAAGATAATTCAGAAAATGTTCCACAAGGAGATGTTCCACAAGATAATGTTCCACAAGATACTTCAGATAAGGATATCACACGAGGCATAACTATCATGCGGGGAATCATCCGTGATAGAGATAGAGGTATTACATATAATGTAGATTGGAATAATGATGACCAACTAATTGGGTCTAATTCTACAAAGCTGACAAGCTACATCGGTACGCTTGTTCGTATGCACATTCCGATCACCACTCCTAGATGGAAAAAAGGAGAGTTGGATGAGGCTAAAGAAAAAATTTGGACCGAGATAAAGGTATCATATATGGTTGTTGTTATTTGCTATATTTTGACGATAATATTGTTTTTAAATTACATATATTAACACCCTCTATGCGTATGTTTTTTTGTAGAGGTCTTTTAACATTGAAGATGCCCGCAAAAAGTATATAATGGGCTTGGCCGGAAAAAGACATAGAGGGTGGAGAATTTTTCTGACAAATAAGTTTCTTAAAGACGATGAAGGAAATTTTGTTGAAGAGGATCCTGAACGTCCAAAGAAATATGAGAGCTTCATTACACCCGAAGAATGGGTTGCTTTTGTGGGCCAAAGAAGAGACGAGAATTTCAAGAAAGTGAGTGCCATAAATCGCGAGAGAGCGTCAAAACCCGCATATCCATATAAAAAAGGTCGTTTGGGATATGCACGCTTATAGGAAAAAATTGTAAGTAAATCTCAATTCTACGATCTTATTAATTCTCTCAATGTGTATTATTTGTAACAATGTGTATTGATGATTTTATTATTTGTAACAATGCGTAGTTGGAAGAGACGCAAAGTGACGAAACATCACTACACGCATGTCTTTGTGGAAGGAAGCTCGTGTTGGCAGAGATCGAGTTGTTAATCCTGATCTGCAACATGTTTATGATGAGTGTGTAAGTATACCATTATGTCTTTAATTAATATATAATTAACATTGTGTCTTTAATTATCGATATTTAAATGAATTACAGGAGACTATATCGCATCGGTATCCACGGTGATGACCGAATATTAGGGCGTACTCAGTCGAGCACTATGTGTTGCTGAGTATCCGGGACGAGTGAGGGGTAAAGGTCATGGTGTGACTCCTACCTCTCTATATAAGAATCCAAGAAAAAGAAATCATTGCAATGCAGAAGTGATGCAAACATTGCGGGATTTACAAGCACAAGTCCGTGAACCGGAGGGACAAAGAGATATATGGGAAAGGAGCGGTTCACAGTGAAAGAAACTAGTGACAAGGCTAGTATCAATGTCAACATAAATTTCCGAGGTAATTAAGATGATAATCCATTATATTTAGAGAAATATATTATAGCGGTTATTATTGACATTAAAGGAAGTCTAAGTTATTATTGGTTTAGGGCATTTCATGTTGTCATTTATCTAGCGTCTCCGACTTATCGGGTAGTTGGCAAGGAAAAGTGCACAACACCTCGGAGATTTAATTCACCATAGACCGCTCTCGGATGGCCACATGAAGGTATCGGTTGATGTTGTTTTAGATATGAATGCATTGCTACGGTACGACATTGTTGTGGAACCACATTGCGAGATGCGATGGGATCTTTTGTGGCATGGCCATCAGACCTCATCTTCATAGATGATCAGGTATGTTGAAAACCATTATGAATCTTTAAGTATTCAACTGACAGTTCTGACTTGAATTTTTTACATGGTAATTTAAGACTCCTACAAAACCCGCATCTAAGGATAAAGGGATTTTGCAGCGCGGCGAGTCTATTGCATCGCAAAGACAGGTACTTTTAAAGTGTTTCATTTATGATCAGAATAAAAAATTGCATAACTTTGTATCTTACATAATTCTATATAATTTTTAAGGTACCTTCTCAAGATCAGTCACAGTAGGTGAGCCAGAAAGTTAGTAGGGCTCCACCTAAGAAGAGGGTTCCTGTCCGTAAATTTGTGCCCAGATATCGGCAGTGTCTGGAGACACTAGTTGGCACATCAGATTTGATGAATAATGGAATTCGTCAAATCGATATGGATGAATGTGTATTTGGTTTTCCATGTACCGAAACAATTGGACTAGAGGACATGGAACAAATCTTTCATCATCGAGAGTTAGGCATCAGTGTGATGCACTCGTACATCCGATAACCCGATCAATATATTATTTAATTGGTTGAACATTTTTAAAACATTTAATTGAAATAGTCTAATATTAATTATGTTTTTATTTAAGGATGTTATTTGACAAATTGATGCGCGGAATCAATTGTCAAATAGATTCGTTCGTGTCTTCCTCCGTGTCGGTGAACAACAATTTTAGGGAACCGATTCGATGAGAGAACACTTGGTCGAAAGATTCATGACAATTGCCGTCTGAAGCTTGTATCTTTTGCCGTATAATACAGGGTTAGATTTTCATTCTAAGCTCCTTTTAATATTTGTATTTTTACATTAAAATTCGCTTCTAAATTGTTGCTTTAATTTATAGATGTCCTTGGTTGTTGCTTGCTATCAATCCCATAAAAAGTGGTCTATTACGAATTCGGTTGGCGGTGATTGGACAAATTATCCGGAAATGAAGCTAGTGATTGATACGTAAGTGACATTATTCTAAATATTCGTTTGTGTTTATATATTTAACTATTTCTATGTCATTGTTCTAAATAAATATTTTAATTTGGTCAGTTCAATACAAGTATTCCGATGTCAAAGGGAAGCACGGGTACCACGGTCTAAATCAAACAACATTAATTGGATCAAAGTACAGGTATATAAATTTCAACAATTTTGCTTATAGTATTTATGCTACTTGATAAAACAATAGATGTATATAATCTTATTTGTTTTTCTATGTAGTGCCCTCAATAACAAAACGGCATAGATTGCGGATACTTCGTTTAGAAGTTTATCAAAGAAATCATTCAAATGAATGAAATCGAGATTCCAATCACGGTATGGATTTATACTTTGTTTTATTAATACTTATCGGATTTTGCATATAATTTATTACATTAAACTAAATCAGGCATATATTTTGTTTTGTAATGTAGTATTTTGATCAATACAAGTGTCCATATTACTTGCCACTTCAATTGGAAGAACTCAAAGAGGAGTTGTGCCAATATTTTATTGAGCTAAGAATCTTATAATAAGGTACGAATACATTGTTGTGTGAAAATGGTTAATTATGAATATATTGTTTTGTGTATACAACACTGACCGTGTTATTATGTTCATATTGCAGGATCAGGACCTTGGATATATATGTACATTAGGATTGATTTACTTAGTGTTATATAGCTGATTTCTTAGGGTGTATTTTGTTACGTTTAAAAACATGTTAATATTCAATTACCATGGTGTATATATATTTTGGATATGAATTGATTATAATGGTATTTGTATATAATATTTGGTATTTGAATTACATTTGGTATTTGGATTAAAACTAATATATATTGGTATTTCTAGATAAGATTGTAAAATACCGGTTTAGGAATTCTGAGTTCTTTAAAAAATGCGGTTTAGAAATTTTTAAATTTTAGATTTTTCGATGAAAACCTATGAAAGCTTTTAAGAAAAAGCGCTCTCATAGGCCTTATGAGGCGCTTTTGATTAAAAGCGCTTTCATCAGGCCATGAGGCGCAAAAGCGCTCAACCTACTGATACGACACGCATTCGATTCACCTATGAAAGCGCTTTTGAAAAAAGCGCTCGTAAACCTATGAAAGCTTTTTGGTAAAAGCGCTTTCATAAAATCTGAGCGCTTTCGCTAAAACTCTTAGCATGCCATCTGAAAGCTTTTAAAGCCCAAAAAAAGCGCTTTCGTAGGCCCAGGCCTTGTAAGTTTATCGTAGGTCAGACCCAAGCCCGAGCCTTATAAAGTCTAGCCTAGCCTAGCCTATTTCCACCCCTACTGAAAGATAATTAGAGAACATGAAATGAGAACATAATAGAAAGAATAATTTGGAGTTGAGGAATTATTCAAAATGACATTAATTTACAATGTTACAACTTGAGGGTATATATATGCAAGGCCACAAAAGTGTTGGAATATAAAAAAAAGCTCAAACACGGGCCAATAGTCGTTTTCATCAAACATGGAAATCGATTACGGTTGTTAAAACAGAAAATAGGAAAACAAAAACAAGTTGCGGAAATCAATTTACCATATGAGAAAATCGATTTCCCTATATAAGAAAATTGATTTCCTCTTTGATAAAGCAATATTCAAAATTTCTATAAGTGCTTATTTATTAAGTTGTTTCCAATGTAATGCTTCCAAAAGCTCATACATTGCATTTGAATTACAAAGAACATCCAATATAACTTTTCAAAATTGAGTGAATGACTACTTGTTTATGGTGTGTGGTGGAGCTTGTTACAATGAGGGTTAAAACCCCCTGACTCGGCCCAACGTGAGGCGTGAGAGGATAATGTACAAGTAGGTCAAACCCGGTGAACGACCTTCTAAGGAGGGTCTACCTGTTTGTATTCTATCAATAGAGTTCCTTGACTAGGCCGCTCGAATTGGGTCGGCCTTATTGGACCATTAGGTGAACCTCGAACAATTGTCCCCTAAGTCTTTGCTTTTATTCATGAAGCTAGGATTGTGAAGCATATTAAGGCCGACCCTTTTGAGCTTCCTAATTTTTTATATTAAGGTCTTTGCATATTAGTCTTTTCTTTCATGCATGTTTTTAGATTACTCAAGTGTCGAGGGGGATCAAGGCCAAATTGGGACTACTGGCGGTGATAGTGCATATTTCTTGATATTCATTCGTTGATCGTGTGGTCGTCTGTTGCCAATATATAGGCTAAAAGTGGAAATCTTATATTCTTTTACTCCTCTTGCTCATGATATCTTAAGGAGTTACTTTCTACTACGTTCGATCTCACATTTTGTTGACTATTCCCCTAAAATTTTCTTTCTCTACTCCGAAGAATCTTTGCACGCTCATATGTCTCGACTCTTCATGTGCCATGGTTTTGTGATTATTGAAGGTAATTAATGATTTTGACTCCTATTTTTATTTAATTTACTTGTCATTTGTCGGGGTTCTTGGGAGATTGTCATAGAAAACTCGAAAGATAACGCTGCTGCCATAAATGGAGAGGTTACTGTTGGCCTAGATCTCATGGAATTTTATTGGGGTTTTGCTTTTCCAACTTTACCCTTAATGAATCTATAGTATATAGTTGATTTAAAGAAAGAACAAAAAATCCCAATTTTATATTAAAGTGAATTATTGTACTTTTTCTATGACCCTAACAAGTATGAGGAATGTGGTTTTCCTCTCCAAAAATGCTTATTTTTCTCAAGTATGTCTCCGACTTCTTTTTAACGTCTTTGAGATAAAGACTTTTAACCACATGAGGATTTCTCCTTCGTGGCTAAATCTAATGAGTTGGGCCTATGTGAAATTCTTTCGATATTGGTGTAAATATAAACAAAAGTGTCAACTATGATGCTCTTTACCGATCTTTTCAACATCCAACGTAGTTTGACTGACTTGTAAGGGGGTCCTAGTTTACTCACTCAGGTAGGTAAGAAGATATTTGAAGTGTATGTTGACAACATAAAACATTTCAAGGACTGGTACTATCAGGTCATGCCTCTCACCAAGGTCACTCATGCGAGTATCATTGGGGTTTAACCTGGCATGGCTCCAAGATGTGTTGATAAGTTCTAACCCAAAGTCATTTATAGGATGGATGAGGAACTTATTTTTATCCTACTACTATCTTTTCTTAAGACGAGGCTTATTTGAAGAATAAGCTTAGGCCTTTTAGGAAGTTCTTGACTTTGTTGATGATGTAAGACCTTTCTTTGTCGTGTCAAGGAAGCAAAAGAAATGGTACATAAATACCTTCATGTTGGTGGAGGCGGGGACAAGAGAGGAGAAACATAAATTCTTTGGTAAGGGAATAAATGACTTCCCTTTTTGCTTCACCATTCTAAATAGGATGTTCTTATTATTTTCCCTTGATCCTTTCTTGCATACAAAATGAGTTTCTATAAAAAATGGTGTTCTAGATGAGGACAACATCAAGAAATACTACTTATTCTTCTAAGTATATGATTATGTCGACCCTAGAGAAGTCCCTTCCCTTGGGAACTTGCTTCCTCAATTCCTCTTTGTTTAGAGTGACCAAAGACACAAGACACGTACAATTGGTCTTCGAGAGGACAATCTTTAGTCATCTTTGAGATCGATTGTGAAGGTTCTTGAAGGAGGTATTTTGATAGTGCTTGTTCAGTTAGTGAACCCATTTTCAAAAGTCCTCGAAATGGAGAGCCATATTCTAGGAGATCAGGTCACAATGAGGGTTTTTGTCAAATCTAGAAACTCTATGATGACTAAGCATTTTACGGATGACTACATGTATTTCTTCAATAAGGGAAAAAAGGTTCACCAAGAGCATATGGAGGAAATGTTGTATTGAATGCATAAGGCCTCCGCCATTTTGGATTTTGAAGTTGCAGACAAGGGTAAAGAATCTTGGTGCCTAAATGTCTTCAAAAGTAAAAAAGAGAGACTCATGGAGTTTCTTACTGCTCTTATTATTGAGAGGGATTTGCTTCTTCATGAGCTTGCAAGTCTGGCTAACCTCTTGAGAGAAATGTGTCATAAGGTGGAAGAGTTTAGGTGTCATTATTTGTTGGCCGAGAAATTAAAGGTGTTGATTGTAGGGATAAAAGAGAGGGATACCACCTTGATGTATGTCCTAATGGTTTGATACAATAGCAGACCTAAAGAAGTTTAAGAGTGAAGCTTGAGAAGGTTTGAAGAAGGCTCATGCAGACCTGTATAAGATAAAGTCTAGAAAAAAATGTTCATTTGTATAAGGAGTACATGAAAGTTATAGAGTTTATTTACTCTACCGTGAAAGTTACTTTTAAGAATGCTTAGAGTAAACTATAACATATGAGAAAGGCATCCTTGTTGGAGAGAAGTCTGACTCATAGGCGTTATACCTTTTTTTAATTTGTTATTAGGTCATCTTTTTTAAAGAATTTAATGTATTGTTGATGACACGATTGTTGTTGTTGTACAATTGTTTTATCTTTGTATTTGCTTCGAGGGAGAGCATTATTTTCTTGCCTACTTATCATTTTACCTATCTTTTAGGGTTATCGATGTGGTCCCAAGGTAGCACCCCTTGTCTCTGGAAACTCTCATGAGGTAGTGCTTGAAAGATTTATTTGACATCTCCGAGGAGCGTGTCTGACCAGAGTTGTGCTCTTTTTACCTTCCCCCAAGTTAAGAATTGGTTTGAGACCGACATAATAAGGCATCACCTCTTAGGTTCTAGAGTGGCTATTACTAAAAGGGGTGAACTCGGGTCTCCACCTGTAATTTTGATATTTGGTTTCCTTGACTGAGTGACTTTACTTATAAGGATTGATTGCTTTATTCATACACACTTGGTGTTTAAGACAACACCCATTTTCCTTAATTGTATGTATTTTCCACATGATAATAAAGAAATGAATTTGATGAGGAATTTGTTTATTTGCTGAAAGCGGAAATATTGCATAGTAAGTTCACTAGTATAAATATTACATTTTATGACAATTATTTCACCCCACCCAACAAAAAACTGAGGTAAATTTCCTTCACGCACGATATAATTTTTTTTCTTAAAAGAATAAAATCTAATCCCTCAATTACATACTAAAATCAAGGAGTAAACCATTCAGGGTACAAGCTTCGATTCCCAGTAACTACAATTTTTTTATTTTATTTCTTTAAAAGTGGCACATTTTTTTTAATTTTTTTTTATGTATTTATTAAATAATCTATTCCACCGATTTCTCTCATACCAAGGGGTGTGATATGTAAAATTTACTATAAAAAGATTTGTTTAGTAAGATTTAACCTAAACCTAACTCAAATATTATTTACTGTGGAAAATGGTAAACAACCGATGGTCCTCCCAAAGTCTTAAAATTAAGGGTCACTCGCAAGATCGACCAGTTGATCTTAGGACATGTGCTAAGATTTTTGAGATTTTACTAATTCTGTCGAAATCCTTGCCTAAGAAACAGTTTCCTAAGACTAAGGGAATAAGTATAACGACTTTCCACACAATAGTTCAGGTTCGACCGACAGGTAACTCGTGACCGACGGAGACAACAAACGTAAATAACTTGACAAATTTGAGTGTTCACTATATTTTGAAATACTATGGTGACTCGTGACCGACAGAAGGTAGTGAACTCAGGTCTGTTCTAATCGAAATAAGGGTCGAACAACACTTTTGTTAACTCGAAACTTGTAACAAAGAGAGCATCAACATGCACGAAAACACAAAGTGACTGCTGAAAAGTAAATATAATGCAGGTAAAAGTTTCAAAGAAAATGAATGGAACGTAAATATTTTGTATTGAAATAAAGGTGGTGATTCACGTACATCAAATACTTTCGCAAATCTTTCTTTCTGACGCTCGGAATTGGGCTGAATTTTGGAAAGTACTTTGAGTATACAAGTGAACACATTAATTTTACATTGAGATGACTTATTTATAATGTTTACAAAGTAACTGCCTAAAAACAATCCACGACTGATATTCAAAACTTGAAGAAACCACTTCACAGGATTTCGTCACCTGTTTGGCGTTTAAATAACACGAAGCTTTTGATAACTGCGATCTCAAACTTTGAATATTTCCCGCTTTTGGCTTGTAAGAATAAACCGCTCCCAACTTTGACGCTTTCCTTCATCGAGAGCAAAATAATGAAATTTCTCTAAGTCCAGAATCCTCCGTATTCTACTGGGTTCAGCTTCGACTACTTTCTTCGTTGTTCAACATTTGGTCGAATTGACTGATTTCTACGTTTTATCCCTCTAGTTGACGTACCTCTATTTCAACATCCTTGTCTTAGCATTTTTCTTGGTCATAAATTTCATTCTTCTGAAGAACCCTTATCTTTAAGGATCGACCCCTTAGCTCACAAGGGCATCTGCATTTAATATGTACCTTTGAATACCTTAAGAAATTTCAGGGTAACAAAATGCTCCCCAAAGATGCCATTTTCGAATTTTCATATTTCGATCGTATGAGATAATGGCATCTATGGAGTTTCGTATCCTCATTCGACCGAGTCGTTCCCACTACTTCAAAAAGTGGGGGTTCCTGTTCTCTTCTTTTCATGACGTGATGTAATCATGGTAATGTATCACGTTTTTTGCTTTGAGACGTGGGTCAATAAATGCTCGCCATGATTATGCTTTTAGTGGAAGACATGGCCCACCACGCTTCCGCTGCAATCTTGCTACACGTGTCCTTCGACTTGACACGATATCTAACCTAGGAAATTACAAAGATTTTGTTCCTTTTTTCTTCTTTCCTCCACGAGTTTATAAATACCCACTTTCTTGTTTTCTTGTTTTCTTGTTTTCTTCTTTCGCTTTCTTCACCCTTTTTCCAGAAAAAACCCAGAAACTCAATTTCATCATCTCAATTCATCTTCTCCAAACTTCTTCACAACTTCATCAATGGCGAATACTGACAACATAACCACCTCTCCAAATATGGAACTCAAGCTACGTCTTGTCGATGGCAAACCCTACGTGCCGGAACCCCTATTTGCTAAAGAGAAAACCAAAATCTAGAAATCTCATGTACTAATTCCTTTTACTCTTGAAGGAAAACCCTTAGCTTTTTTGGGTCCTCTTCCTGTGGACACACCCTCTGAAATATACGTAGATGATAAATGGGCTTTTCCCCACCAATACTGCAACCAAACCCATAGTCACTTCTCCAAAACCTATTACTTTGCAATACATTGATAGAAATTTTAGAACCGCCCCTCCTCTAAACTGCTCTAAATTCAACGCTTGGATGACACGCCTAGAAACTGATAAAAAGGAATACTGGGAGGCAATGGGCATTGATACACTGCTGGAACTCTCTCGCTATGGTCAACCCTACTCTAGCAACATGATATTGGCTGCTTTACATTTTTGGGAGGGTTCGACGAACACCTTCCATACTAGGTGTGGTATGATTACTCCCACTTTGCTTGATGTTACTACCATCATAGGATTGTAACCAAATGGAAAAGTTTTCAACCACACTGAGGTTGAACCTCTTCCTATCAAATTTGAAGTTGGTGAAAGTAAAAGCCCAACGTACAATAATTTCATTGACCACCATAAACAAGAATCTGGCCCCATCACTGATGAAGAACATGCAGCGTTTTTGACTATTTGGCTCTCATGTTTCATTTTTTGCTATAGGTCAATGCAGGTGGCCAAGGAGTTTTCTTACCTTGCTACTCAATTTCACAATGGTGAGAATATTTCTTTGGGCTAACTGATTTTGACCTCCTTATACACCTTTCTAACTAAAGTTTCAACCAAATAAAAAATTTTGACCCTAAGAATCCAAAGAGAAAAAATGTTTTGATCCATGGTCCTTTTTGGCTTCTATAATTATGGTTGAATGCCACTTTTGCTAAAGATCTTAAACCTTTCAAGAGTAGGAAAATAGCCTTCCCCCAAAATCAAATTCATATAGTTTGGCAACGTCTCTTGCCACTGACCCCGATCGACAAAACCTCTATAAACCCTGAGATCTTCAAACTACTGTTCAACATTAAGTTGACAAGGGTCGACTTTAGACCTTCAATGGCTCCATTTGATGATGGAAAAAGTGGCCCAGAATGGCTTACCAAATTATTCCCCCAGTGGAAGAAGAAGACAAGAAAAGATCTTTGATTTGCTAGATACGCTTTTTGACTCCCCAATTCTTAACTTATGTGATTGTCAGCCTAAATCCAGGTCTAGTTGCTTATTAGTCTAACTTGGTGGCCCGACAATTTGGGTTTTTCCAAATCTCTGTTTAATTCTCATAAATTATTGTCTGACATCATCTCTGACCAACCTTGGGAGTCTGTGAAAGAAGATGTCGACACCCTCTAGGCAGAAAGGCCTATACTTAATTTTACCACCTTTTAGCCATCCTTCTACTGTACCAAAGAATTTGAGACTTCGTGACAGTCATATTATATTACTTTTGCGGGTGACTCCGACAAAAAGATAGCTGAACTGACTGTTGTTCTTGACAATTTTCAGGGCAAGACGACAAAATGTAAGGCTACTAATATCAAGCAGATTTAAGCTTTTCGGAAATAATTTAGGGTGGTGTACTTACTAGATAATCTTCGTCGAACCATCCATGATGCGGCCCAAGAGCTAAAGGAGAAGGTAACCAAAAGTATTCCACAACTTAAAATTCCTTGTTACGCGAAAGACACATCTTTACGCACTTCACTTTGGAAAAATCAAATTTCCTCCTTTGTCGACTAGCCCGCTAGCCTTGGATTTTTGCCCACATATCCCAGATTGGTGGTATAGCTTTTGGTCAAATATTCAAAATGCTTACAAGAAGAAAGCCGACAGGGTGGTTCCGACAAAGCATTGGTTACACGACTACCCAGGTTTTATACATATTGATCTTTAATATGTGAGAGAGCTTGTTGCAGTACCCAACAGTAATAGCTTCTAGAAAGCTTAATTTCCTTTTTCATTTCGACTCATAAACTTATTTGACTCAGTTATTTTTCTTCTAACTATTCCTATTCAATATGCAGTCCCAAATGAAACTCCTGCTACAACCAGGAAAGACCGTCGACCTTACCTATCAACACCACTGACAAAGAAGGTCCTTCGACCTCAAAGGTACGACTTACACCTCTGTCCATATGCTTTTCGGATTCAGTATTTCTTACTTGGTCGACATCTTACAGTTCACCCGTATCCATACCCCCTCTGATGATGAACCAATTTCCTCTTATTTCAAGAAGAATGATTCTTATGTAAGTATACTTTTATTATATTCAACACTCTATGGCTTGCAAGATACTAATGTTTCTTTCATGTGCCAGAGTTGGAAACACTCACCGGATTCGACTGCTCCCTCCAACAAATACAAAAAGTCCAAGAGGGACAAGAAACACCACTATGAGAGGAATAACGTAAGCATTGTCTAACCAGATAACTTCGACCAATGCCATGGCTTCAAATTTTACATTTTTTTATACTCAGCCATCACCTGATGATCAGTCTCCTCAACACTCCCAAAAATCCAAAATCCACAAGAGGAATAAAACTTCCTCTTTTGAAGACAAAGTGGTGAAAAGGAAGAAAAAGAAAGCGCTTCTGGCCCAAAACCTTGGAACGAAGGTTGACGACCAAATCAAAGCAACAATTGATGTCGACGATCACCCTCTTGTCACAAAAGGAGAGGTAAAGCTTTCTTGGCTAAATGTCTTGAAGCTGACCTAAACTTAGGAACTAACAACATAATGATAAATACAACCCTCGTCACTCCGACCTAAGTCCCCATAACTGACGAAGCTAAAAATTAAGTAGGGGATACTGTTGTTGCTTCTGTCGAAAAGGGTGAGCCTGTAAATCCTAGCCCAACGCCACAGGTATTTACTAAAATTTTCACTTTTTTTTCTTTTTTGTTTTCCAAATTCATCTGGCTAACATCTGTATTATTTTCCTTAGGTCGAAGCTTCTGACCCTCAACAAAGCGTGGCAGACATAAGGGATATAGTCTGACTAGCTCATCACCATCAAACTCTCAACGTAGTCGCTGCTGAGTTTGTTGACCTGACTATTCCGGCTACTCTTAGTAACTCTGATTCAGTCACTAGTCCTACCAAATATAAGGGATATAGTCTGACTAGCTCTGACTCTAGTATTTCAGATTCCCTGCAGGATTCAGAGGCGACAAAAAATGTCACCACTTCTCAACATTCTCCTCCTCCTGAAGGCACACTTCATCTTTCTCCTGAAAAGAAAGATAGATCTCCTCCTCCTAAGCTTATGCATCAAAATCCTACTGAGGAAAAGAGAACCGACTCAGCTGACCCTTAAGGAGAAAAGAAAGTTAACCCACCAAAGCCCTCTACAAAAGAGAAGGTTGACTCGCTAGTGTCGACCGAAGAAGATATCGACGCTTTTGCAATGGAAACACTATCAAGGTTGTGCAACTTTTTGAATACTCATACTCTCTCTTCTGATTCCGACCAGTCCCAAACTCACAACGATAAACTAGGGCCTGAGGCTACAAAGGTTAAGAAATTGACGGACAAAATCTGAACTCACGCTTTGAGCCCTGATCTGCCTCACTTGCTCTATGAAGACTCAACTCTTGGCTCAGAACTTTTAGATGCGCTTACTCAGCTGAAGGGCTTTGAGACTTCTGAGTCATCTAAACTTATAATGGCAACGTTTGAGAAAATTCTTCTTTATTTACTTGAAAATGTCAATTGTGTAAAGAAGAATGAAGCATTGGTAGAGGAAAAACAGGCTTTGGTGAAGGGGAATATGGATGTGTTGGTAAAGTACAAGAAAGTGATTGAAGGATTAATGGCACAGATGAACCAAAAATGGCAAGAACTAACTCCTAGAAGGAAAAGAGCTGCTGAAATACGCAGTCGAATGGTTGAATTGTCCAAGGAAATGACTGTTTTAGGCGAAGAACTGGAACTTGTCACTAAGCGAGAAGAGGAGCTCAACCAAGTTATCGCTCCTACTCAAACAGAAGTGCACAAGATGACCATGGATGTTGTGGCCGTCAGTACTGCTACCTCTAAAATTGAAGCATAGATAGTGGCGCTTAAGGTGAGAGCAAAAATCTTTAAAGTCATGATGTACGCCTCCATAGTGAACTAAAGTCTTTCCAGAACAAATTCCAACATTTTTTATTAATGTGACCATTATTTTATGGCCTTTTTATGTAAAGTTTGAACAATGGCTCTCTAGCCGATTTTAATGTGATGCTTTTATATTTTGCTTTACATTTTTATCTTTTTCACAAATCTCATGCATGCCTAATTTGCTGGTTTCGACATAACTCTCTCCAGCTTTTGTTTGACAAATATTTACTCTTTCGAAATTGTAACTTCTTGAAGAATAGGTTTGTACCTTTTTAAGTACTTACCGTTTACCCTTAAAATCCGTCGATCTGGGGCTAATTCTTCAAGTTCATAAGTGTTATTTGAAAAGGCTTGAATTACCTTAAACAGTCCTTCCCAATTTGTGTACCATTTTCCTAAGACTCTATCACTCTTGTCCATAGGTAATATCATTTTCCAAACTAGGTCGTCGACAACAAATACCTTATCTTTCACCCTTTTATTATAGGCTTTGGCAACTCTTTACTTATGTCGCCTCAACGAATCGAGAGCTAGCATCCTCTCTTCATCCAAGTTGACTAGTTCATCTACCATCATTCTCCAATAATCTCCAGATGGTATTTCATGTTGTCTTTGAATTCTTACAGATTGAACATGTATTTAAATAGGCAACACAACATCGTGTCCATAAGCAAGTCAAAATGGCGTAGCTCCTGTTGCTTCTTTGGGAGAATTCCTACATGCTCATAAAGCCTGATCAAGTGTATTATGCCAATTTCTTGGCTTCTTTCCTACATGCTTCTTAATTAAGCTAATTATCACCTTATTGGCCGCTTCAACTTGGGTGTTTACTTGAGCATAGTAGGGAGTAAAAGTCAATAATTTAATCCTAACTTCTTGCGTAAATTCTTGCATTTTCGCCCAGTAAACATTGATCATTGGTCGGTTGTAATTATTTCTGGAAGCCCAAACCTGCATATGATGTGATTTTGTATAAAATCAATAACAGCCTCTTGGTCGACATTTGTCAAAGCCACAACTTCGGCCCATTTTGTAAAATAATCAATGCTGACTTATATGTATCTTTGTTGTTTCGATGAAGCTGGTTATGTTTCTCCTATCACATCTAAAGCCCATCCTCTAAATGGCCAAGGTTTTACAATAGAATGTAGATCACTTGAAGGGACATACTGTATGCCCCAATGCATTTGACATTCTTGGCAGCCTTTAGCAAACTCAATGCAATATTTCAACATTGAAGGCCAATACACACCTGGGCGCATCAAAAACCATTTCATTTTGTGTCCAGCTTGATGTGCGCCACATGCTCCACTGTGCACACTCGACACTGCTATATATGCCTCACTCTCTCCAAGCCATTTGAGTAATATTCCTTTAGTAGTTTTCTCAAATAATTTTTTCTTTATCAAAACATAATTGAGGGCACGATATTTAGTTTTTTGCTCTGTCGACCCCGTAGGAGAACGTAATTAATTGACCAATGGCTCACACCAATCATTATCTTGCCTATTGTCAATTATTAAAAGTTGAAAATTTTCAGCATCTATAGCCCCTAATTTAATAATTGAAAAATTTAAAGGAGATAATAAAGTTGCTCGAACTTTCTCTCTTACCTGAATAGGTTCTTCATCTTGATCTTTCGTGTATCCTGAAGCTTCTTGTGCTAAATCATTTGCTTTTTGATTTTCTCGTCGAGGTATGTGTCGAAGAATCACTTGTTCGAATTGCTTAAGCAATCTGATGGTAATCACAAAGTACATGATAAGATTCTCTTTAACACATCTATACTCTTTTGAGACTTGTTTAATCACTAATTCCGAATCTCCCATAATTTCGACGTTCCTTGCCCCCAATTCTAGCAATAGTTCAAGTCCAGTTATTAAAGACTCGTATTCTGCTTTATTATTAGTGCAAATGCCATCGATTGTATACTTGAACTCTATTGGAATTCCATTGTGAGAAATTATGATTCCTCTTATTCCAATGCCATTTTTATGGCTAGAACCGTCGAAGTACAACTTCCATAGCACTAAATCGACATAATTTTTAGGCATAGCAACGATTGAGTGGTCGACAAGGAAGTCTGCCACTATTGGCCCTTTCATTACTTTTAAAGGAAAATATGTTAAGGAATACTCTATTAACGCTAGTGCCCATTTATCAAATTCGACTGTGCAAAATTGGTTTAGACAACATATGTTTAATAATATCAAAATGAGAAGATACATACACATCAGCTGGCTTTATATATTGCTTCAGTTTAATACAAGAGAAATACAAACACATGCATAGTTTTTCTGTCACTATACCTCGTTTCAGGATCATTAACATTCGACTAAGGTAATATACAGGTCTTTCGACACCATTTTCATCTTCTTTTTCTAACATACTTCCTATAGTCGTATATGAGATTGCAATATACAACCTCATAGGCCTATTTCTAACAGGAGGAGCTAATATTGGAGGCTTCACTAAATATTCTTTGATCTTGTCGAAATCCGCTTAATGTTCCTTTTGCCAAATGAAATCCTCATTCTTCAGTCGAAGTAGTGGTAAAAAAACTCTGGTTTTTCCACTTAAGTTGGATATGAACCTCCTTAGGAAATTTATTTTACCCAATAAAGACTTAAGCTCTTTTTTGGTCGACGGAGGTTTGACGTCCATGATGGCTTTGGTTTTGCTTTCATTTACTTCTATGCCTTTTTTATGAACCACAAAGCCAAGAAAATCACCTGCTTGCACACAAAAAGCACACTTCAATGGATTCATTTTCAATCCATATTTCCTCATCCTTTCAAAGGATTTTCGAAGATGTTGCAGATGCATCGATTTATTGTTCGACTTTATTACAATATCATCAATATAAACCTGCATAAAATCTTCAATAAAATCTTGGAACATAGAATTCATTACCCTTTGATATATTGCTCCGGCATTTTTCAGGCCGAATGGCATAACCACCCATTCATATGTTCCAAATGCTCCTAGGCAACGAAATGTCGTCTTTGGCACATCTTCATATGCAATAAAAATTTGGTTATAACTAATATAACCATCAAGCATACTTAAATATTCAAAACCAGCGGCAGAATCGACTAACATTTCTGCCACAGGCATAACATATTCATCTTTAAGAGTGACATCATTTAAATCTCTAAAGTCAATGCACAATCTTAATTTCTATTTTTCTTCATGACTGGCACAATATTTGCCAACCATTTGACGTACCTTGCGATTCTTATAAACCTGCTTTTGAGGAGCCTTTCGACTTCCTCCTTGATCTTCGACATTATTGCTGGAGCAAAACGTCGAGGTGTTTGCTTTATTGGCTTATTTCCAGCTTTTATTGGCGTTTTAATTCGACCAAATCCCTGCTTAAACCAGGCATTTCATTATAGTCCCAAGAAAAACAATCTTTAAATTCTTTTAATAAAGATATTACCTCAAACTTTAGTGTTTGGTCGATGTTGGCGCTGATATAAGTTGGTCATTTCTCCCCATCTTTGCCAAGATTTATTTCTTCTAAGGGATATTGTGGCTACATCTTTTTAGGTTCCATAGGATCCTTTTCGAAGCCCAAGGGCTCATCGTCATATATGCAGTCGAAACACTGCTCATTGACGTATTCTTTGATTACTTTATTTTTATCTGGTGGTTTCGGCTCAATAGCCAAAGTAACATCTCCCTCCAGAATTTATATTTTATTGGCTTCAACAACCATATTTTCTTCGGCTTCCAGTGCCGAATTTATTTTGTTTTCGACAATATATGTTGAAATCCTTTTTAGAGCTTCAAGCTCAAACATCATTATCACTGATGTCTCCCCGGCCTGTCGGCCGGTTTTTAGCATATGGATCTTCCAAGGACTCCACATCCCATATGAACCATGGGTTCATGCAACTTTAGGGACACAAATGCCTAATCTAAATTTGCATATAGTTCCTCTGCAGGTTGGCAAGAAATAATAGTAGCCAACTTTTTGTCGAATTCCTTTACGGTATTATTTACATTGGACATAAAATACCATTGATCAGCCTCAATATTCTCCACTATACCATCTTCCCTCCAGATTATTAGACGTTGATGCATGAAAGATGGCACAGCTCCTATTCCATGAAGCCATTCTCTACCAACTACCAAATTATAACTTCGCTTTCCTTGGATGACCATAAATATGGTCGCCCTTGTCACTGAGCCGACAATTATGTTTACCTGGATCACTCCCATATTATTCCTAGTTCTGCCTTTATAGTATGATAAGACCACGTTATGGGACCTGATATCGGTGTCGAACTTACCAATTTTCATCAAGATATGGTGTGGCGTGATATTGAAAGTCGCGCCACAATCTACCAACACCTTGTTGATAGCAGTTCCTTCTACTTTTTCCCTGATCAACAAGGGCTTCAAATGGCTTCTCATAGCCATGTCGAGCCTTTCGAAGAAGGTATCTTGGTTCTAAATAGGACCATTGTTCATGACAAAGTAACAAGTTGGCTTATGTAAATCCATTTCCTCAACATCGACATCAGCGGAATCTTCCAATTCCGTCGAACAATCATACTCCGCAGGGAGAATCGACACCATATTAACCAAGATGTCGAGACTCTCTTCTGAGTTAGAAGAAAAATCATCAGTCGCCTCTTCAGAATATTTGGCAACAAGTCAGTTCACAAACTCTTTGATTTTTTCTTTGACAGCAAAGTCGACTCTTACACTGTATTGTTTCTGGTTGCTCACTTTATTTATAGCAACCTGTCTAGCGGAAGCTGTGGCTTGTCTTTTAGCCTGCTTCTTGCATTGAAAACACCTCAAGTGAGTTCTGCTCATAGGATTATTTCCCATATAATTCTCAGATATATGGATCTTCCTCTATGATGTGAATTCATGTTGGTAACTCATAGCCGACTTTCCCTTTGCATCCCTTACAGCAGCATCAGAATTTGATGCCTCCAATTTCCCTTGAGGCTTAATCCATGTGCCTCTAGGAGTAGCAGTAGAGGGAATGAAACTCTTTGGCTTTGCTTGAGAGTTTCATATGTTTCTCCTAGGATCCCTTGGGTTAGGGAACCTTTGATTATGGACTTTGGCTTTGCCTTTTCCTAATTGCAGCTTTTGAAAATTTTCAGCAGCAACTTTGTCGGTCAAAGCCCTGCATCTAGGGCACAAACAAACTTTCGAGCCCTTATTTTTGCAGCGGTACAACAAATCGATCAAGTCCTCATCTGGCCTAGGGTACACATCAGCTTCAGCTAAGCTGACATCAGCATTCTCCCCTGTACTCTCTTCAGCCGTGTCATCTGGAAATTCAATAATCTCTACCATATTGATCTCGACAGGTTCAACGAAGAGAGCCTCCTCCTACCTAAGAGGATCAGTGTCGATCTTCATCTTTATGGAAGCAAATTTCAGACAACCCTCGTGCAGCGATTTCTGAACAAGATCCCTGAAAAGAAAACATTGAGAGGTTATGTGACCAAGATAATTATGATATTTACAAAAACCTCTTTTCTGTCGTTGTTCTAATGGTGGAATTTTAGCATTAGGAGGTACTAAAATTTGACCATCTTTAACTAACAAGTCAAAAATTTCTTCATACATAGAAACATCAAATGTATAAGTTTTTGCAGGAAATTTAGAATTATTTTCGACAACAGTATTTTTCCCTTTAGAAGGAAACAAAGATTTACATTCATACACAGACCCTGATTTCATTTCAGCCACATCGACATCTGCCCCAGTTGGCGAGATATAGTTGGCCTCGTATATGGGATTTGTATCATCATAATCTATATAGGCTACTTTTTCTTTCTTAGCCTTAGCCTTAGTATGTCTAACCTTTTCTAGCCGTAAACGCTCAAGGTGTCGAACCCTATCATCTAGTTGTGACATACTCTTAACAAAATTTGGGTCTATTTTCTTTCTAATAGAATAATCTAATCCTCCAGCAGCCATTTGAACAAGTTCATGTTCTAGCACTTGGGTAAAACATCTCATCTTTAATGACCTAAATCGATTTAGATAATCATCTATGGTCTCAGCAAACCTCCTTTTAATGTTTGATAGCTCGACCAAACTAATTTTCGAATGTCCTTCATAAAATTGTTCATGAAATAATTTTTCCAACTAAGTCCATGAATCAATTGAATTAGGAGGTAATGTGGTAAACCACGTGAAGGCTGCCTTAGTGAGAGACGAAGGAAAATGCTTTACCCGTAAGCTCTCATTATTTGCCATATCACCAGATTCTGTTAAATACCTAGAAATATGTTCGACTGTCAACTCACCAGATTCACCCTCGAATTTAGTATATTTAGGAATTTTCCACCCTCTAGGATTTTCATACCGTTCCTAACCATATTTCTCTCGACAATGGTAGTTAGATTATTTTCGACAATTAAATCTTCTTGTCGAATTTGATCAAGAATTTGATCATCCTCTTGTTGTCGATTAACTAATACCCTAGGGGGTTCGAAAACAACATTTCTATGAGGCCCTGCAACTTGTCCTTGATGGATAATTTCATCTTCTATTTCCCCCACGTCTACTTTACCAGGGGGATCTAGTCAAACAGGTGACGTCTGTCGAATAGCCCCTGGGGAAGCACCCAAAAAATTACACAGACGTGTTAATTGGGCAATCACTTATTGATTTATTTCAGCGGATTGTCTATTAGTCTCAGCCGACTCTTGCACTATGGGGTTAAATACATTACCCATTTGGTTAGTCAACACATTGACTAACTCATGATTGTTATCATCTATTTGCTGCTTCAACACTTCCACCGAAATGTTAGTTAGAGGTGGCACTAGTTATTGCACATGCATTCCTCTATTTCCCCTACTGCAGATCCTTGTAAAGGAGAATTCATATTTTGCACTTTATCTGACACCACTGCTACACTTGAAGTCGACTGATATCCCGACATTAAGGAATACGACATTCCATAAGAGGGGTTAGTAGTATCAAATCGAGGCATCTCTGTGTTCGGAAAGGCATTCGTAGCGACCACAGGCCCTGGACTCACCGGTGTGGTCCGGGGAATAGGTACTGATACTGAAGCAGTTGACCCTGATACAGTTGTGTTGTTTAGTGGGGGAAATAACGCAACTTGAGTGATTACTGGGTCAGATGTACCCAAAGTTCGTGATGGAATTTCATCCACGTTCGAAGTAGTGTTTGGCATCCTAGGTGTACGTCTCCTAGTGGGTGGTCTATTATACTCTTTAGTTAGGCTTCCACTTCTAAGTCTCATACACTTATGACATTTAACAATAAAAACTTATCACTGGTCCCACTGGGCGTGCCAATTTGTTTACTGTGGAAAATGGTAAACAACCGTTGGTCCTCCCAAAGTCTTAAAACTAAGGGTCACTCGCAAGATCGACCAGTTAATCTTAGGACATATGCTAAGATTTTTGAGATTGTACTAATTATGTTGAAATCCTTGCCTAAGAAACGGTTTCCTAAGACTAAGGGAATAAGTACAACGACTTTCCACACAATAGTTCAGGTTCGACCGACAGGTAAATCGTGACCGACGAAGACAACAAACCTAAATAACTTGACAAATCTGAGTGTTCACTATATTTTGACCTACTATGGTAACTCGTGACCGATAGAAGGCAGTGAATTCAGGTCTGTTCTAAACGAAATAAGGGTTGAACGACTCTTTTGTTAAATCGAAACTTGAAACAAAGAGAGCATCAACATATATGAAAACACAAAGTGGTTGCTGAAAAGTAAATAGAATGCAGGTAAAAGTTTCAAAGAAAACGACTGAAACGTAAAGATTTTGCATTGAAATAAAGGTGGTGATTCACGTAGATCAAATACTTACACAACTCTTTCTTTCTGACGCTCGGAATTGGGCTGAATTTTGGCAAGTACTTTAAGTATACAAGTGAACACACTAATTTTACATTGAGATGACTTATTTATAATGTTTACAAAGTAAATGCCTAAAAACAATCCACGGCTGATATTCAAAACTTGAAGAAACCGCTTCAGAGGATTTCACCACCTGTTTGGCACTTAAACAACACGAAGCTTTTGATAACTGCCCACGATCTCAAACTTTGAATCTTTACCGCTTCTGGCTTCTAAGAATAAACTGCTCCCAACTTCGATGCTTTCCTTCATCGAGAGAAAAATAATGAAATTTATCTAAGTCCAGAATCCTCCATAATCGACTGGGCTTAGCTTCGACTATTTTCTTCGTTGTTCAATATTTGGTCGAATTGACCAATTTCTACGTTTTATCCCTCTAGTCGACGTACCTCTTTTTCGACATCCTTGTCTTAGCATTTTTCTTGCTCATAAATTTCAATCTTCTGAAGAACCCTTATCTTTAAGGGTCGACCCTTAGCTCACAAGGACATCTGCATTTAATATGTACCTTTGAATACCTTAAGAAATTTCAGGATAACAAATATACAACTGCTCAATACCCATAAACATTATTATTGGGGATGAATTGCAAGACATAAAAAAATATTTGGTTCTGTGTTGTTGATCTTCTAACACCAACCTTTAACATTTTTTTGTTCTTGCAATCTATCTCATATAATGGTGTTTTGTTGTTGTTATTGTTGTTGTTGTGTTGTTGTTGTTGAATAACTCTCCAATATTGTCAATCAAAGAAAACATTCTATAATATATTGCTTTTTTCGATTGACAATATTGAGAAATTTATTCCTAATAACACTTCAATTTGTTTTGAAAATATTCCTTTGTATAATTATGGCAACACAAAAAGAAATTGTTGAATGGTAAACAATTGCAAAAAGGAAATAATACTTGTTTTTTTTTATAAATTTTTTACATTCAACATTTCTTTTCAATGTAATTTGTTACCTCGATTGATTTAGAAACCGAGGGAAATCATTCCTATTTTAGTTTATTTTTTATTTTAAAAGAACTAACATTTGTCCTCAATTTTAAGGAAAATCGAGAGTAAAAGTAAGTCAGTTTTGTTTCAAAATATCTTTGGCATCCATTTGGCCTTTGTAATGAACTAAGTTATAAATTGACAATTCTCCCTCCTGTCATCTTCTTTGTATTCACTTATATTATTTCCCCTTTGGCCTTTGTAATGAACTTGATTTAATTCTTTGGAGATGTATTTTCTTAACGGGGGATATCACTTCTTTTGTGGTGAGTCTTCTTTGTACACACACATGAATGATGTTGAGCATGTGACCCATGCTTTCGACACCTTCCAGTCTTGACTTTTCATGGAAGATGTAGACCATCCCTAACCTCTTTTCCAATATCAAACACTTTAAACCATTAT
Source organism: Vicia sativa (assembly GCA_021764765.1). Classification (NCBI taxonomy): domain Eukaryota; kingdom Viridiplantae; phylum Streptophyta; class Magnoliopsida; order Fabales; family Fabaceae; genus Vicia; species Vicia sativa. The sequence continues at coordinate 162,605,153 of CM038792.1, read as the reverse complement.
TCGATTGCATACTTATATTGGTACCTTGGTGAACCTGTCGATATATCCTCGTAAGGTTTATTTCTTCTTCTATTGGATCCCACTGCGAACGATTGTTGTCTTGGGATGTCTCTTTCTACCATTAACTCATTTGTGAAATGGTCACATAGTTTCTTCCAGGAGCTTATATAACCATCATGTAAGATTTTAAACTACATCATGGTTACTCCCTTGATGGCCAAGATGAAAATTTGAACTTCACCATACTCTGCGTGGTAATAATCAAGCATAGTATCCTTGTGTTTAATATACTTATCTAGATCCCTGACCCCATCGTATGTATCTAGTTTTTTTTCAAGGGATTTGAGGATCCTACTGTCAAGGATGTTGCTTGAGAACAAATTCCTTCTAAGTTAGGTTCAATGCCTTTTCCATTCCTTCCTTAATAATGATCGAAAAAATATCTTCGATGTCGGCGACCTTTATGGGGGTGATCGCCATCTCCACCCCTAGAGTCATTATAGAGAGAGTGATGAGCCCAAGATGAATAACATTTTGGTGATCGTAAGATTCCCCAATGTTGAGGGACGATGTCACCGAGAACCACCTTAGACACAAATCTGAGATGGTTGTGCATCGTAGATTCTCGTTGTAAGTGACCTTGAGGTAGAGAAATTTATTTATCCTTTTCTACTCGTATGAGCCTTTTTGCTAGGAGGTGTAAATTTTGTTGTTGCGCCAAGTGTTAAATATTAATGATCATTTCATTTTCTCTTTACATCCATTGATTGGACTAGAGTTGTTGGAGGCTCTATAACATATATGGTTCAGTAATTTGCGCTTGCACTTGAGGTTGCTTAGAGGTTTGGCTTGAAGCATTTATTGGAAATGTTGGAAGGTCGACAAGATCTGGAAAGTGCCTCAATCCACAGGTTGAAGAATTGAAGTTGTAGAAGATAACGTGATTGAAGATGTTACAAGAACCAAACCAGATCCCCTCGCAAGAGGATGTAAGATCTTCTTTTTTTTGCAAGAGAAATTTTGTCCAAACTCTTTACATGCAACAATGTCGTTACGATGCACAACTTTCTAAGTTGTCTTGGACATTACAATTGTTGTTGAAAAGTTACTTGGAGATAAAGACGTGATATGATGGGACCACTGTGGCGGCACAACTTGTAGGATTCAATGGATTAATTGGGAAATTCGTGAGATTCAGAATTCAATTACCACATATGACACCACTATTTCAATGTAGTATAAAATATTAGTGATGTGAAGAGAATGACTTCTTCTGATGTGATGGTACGAACCTCCAACATGGTGGAGATAGAGTGTACCTACAAGACTAACACTTCAAAACTTAATTAGTGAAGTCAAAGAGATATAACTTTGTAAGAGTAAAAAATGAATACTTGTTTATGGTGCACGACAGAGATTATATACAAGTTAAAATCGCTCCCGCTCGAGCCGATGTGAAGTTTAGGGGTGTTTGATTAAATCTATCGGTTGGTGAAAAACACATTGGTCGAATTCGATGCGCAAACTTCTTACGAAGGTCTACAATATCCTATCCAGGGTATTCATTTACTAGAGTGCTTGGATTGAGTCGGTATTAAGGGGCCATTAGACCAACCCAAAGTTTTTATAATAGACTAAAAGAAACTTTTTTGAATAACTAATTTTTTTTTTCCTTTAGAACGCATGATTTTTAACTCTTAGTTCAAAACTTCAAGCCAGTTAATCCTCTTCTTCCTTCTACAAATAAAAACTTAAATTAAGTATCTAAAAGTTGTACATGTTACAAGTCAAAGTTGAATGATAGTTTCATTTATTTATTTTTGAATCATAGATTCATTTGTTTCTATTAGTTGTATTTTCTTTCCAATTTTAAACGAAGAAGAAAATATAGGTTCATGCAAGGGAGGTCTTAATTGGGGAAGCTATAACTTCACCTTAAACCTCTTAGTTGACTTCTCTCTATTCGTGTGCTTTGTTTCTTGGATTTCATCAACTCTAGTATATAATAAAACATGTATACAACGAAATATAGTAATATATAATATACTTCTAAATCTTTCAATTTCTTTTAGAATATGAAAATGAAAACGTAGTATAATTATATATATACACACACACTACCTTAATTTCTTTGAACCAACAAACTCAAGTCCAATCTTCAAAAGTTCAGCTTGTTATAGCTACAATTCAACATCGAGAAAAAAATAAAAAATTTCAAGGACAACACCTACAACCTTTGAAAGTGGAAATCAAACCCTACAAAAGCATCCTATTGCCAAACTCATATGAAAGTTGTCATCGAAGATATGGAAGGAATTTCTGGATCATCTATACCCTCCAACTCTCTCCTCTTGAATCTCTCTATTCTCAAAGAAAAGTTCAATCAAGTTGAAACTCTTGTAGGTGTTATTCTCTCCCCAAATCATCAAGACTCGTCAACTAATTCCATGGCTATATCCAACATGAACTCAACAATACAAGAAATGATAGTAACTGCCACATCTATCATGTTCACTTGCCAACATATGGCTCTTAGTTTTCCTCAAGGTACTACTTCTAATGCATGCACAAACCTAGAATTGCACAAACCACAATCTAATATTCATTCAAACTTTGGCAACAATAACACAAACATAGATCTTAGAGGTCAAGGTCAAAGCCTATTTTCTAATAATGAGTTAGAACATTTGGATTGGTTTAGTGAAAGCTATAATAGTAACATAAATTATAGGCTCAAGGATGATATTAATATTGATGATCAAAGGGTTGATCAACAAATTAGTGAAACCAATAATAGTATAAAAGAGTCCAATGAAGCTATTTTGAAGAAGAATAATTGCGATCACGATGATACGGGCTTAAAATTTGGACCATCTTATACTTGGGTCGATCTAGAATGTGACAATGAGATAGTTGAATTGGACGCGTCGGATTTATTAGCTAAGTACACACATTATTGTCAAGTTTGTGGCAAAGGATTCAAGAGGGATGCAAATTTGAGGATGCATATGAGAGCTCATGGGGATGAGTACAAGAGTAGTGCAGCATTGAGCAATCCAATTAATAAGAATAGAGAGTATTTGATGAGTATGAAAAACAAGAAATATTCTTGTCCTCAAGAAGGGTGTAGATGGAATCAAAAGCATCTCAAGTTCCAACCATTGAAGTCTTTGATTTGTGCTAAGAATCATTACAAGAGAAGTCATTGTCCTAAAATGTATGTGTGCAAGAGGTGTAATCAGAAGAACTTTTCTGTTCTTTCTGATTTGAGGACTCATGAGAAACATTGTGGTGATCTTAGGTGGCAATGCTCATGTGGCACTACTTTTTCTAGGAAAGATAAGCTTGTGGGACATGTTGGTTTGTTTGTAGGACACCACCCTATTATCAATGGTTTGTCATATAGTAGTCACACAAATTAAAGCATTAGCCATTGGTTAATTGCATATGTAGGTTGATCTATATATGTTGGTTCAAATTTAATTTTTTGTATGTATTTATATATGATTGTTGATGAAGAGTTTTCAGTTGTGGATTTTTGTATGTATTTATAAATTTGATTGTTGATGAAGAGTTTTCGGTTAGCTCCACAACGTTGTTGTTGTTATTATCATCATCATCTTAAGATGTTTATGTAATTGGATGATGAAATTCAAATTAAGTTACCAATAACAGATGTAACAAAGTATGTATATTATTTTTATCTAAAATGTTTTTAAGTTATTAATCGAATAAGGCAAGCAGACAATTTATGTCTATACAAATTCTAGATAGTTGAACTAGAAATACTTTAGGCCAAGTTAATATAGGCAGGGCTGTTCACGGAGAAAATTAAACCGAATCAAATTAAATTATAGTAAAAATTTATTTGAATTGAATCGAACTGTTTTAATGTATTTAAAATCGAATCGAATTAAAATTATTAATTTGATATACCATTTCAAAATTTTGAACCGAACCGTTAGAAGATATTTTTTTTCGAACCGAACCGTTTATTAAAAAACCAGACCATTAAACTATTATACTAAAAAAGTTAAAATTTAATTTTAGTATTTTTTTCGTTTTTCTGTTTTGGTTTGGTTTGGTTTCAGTTTCGGTTCAGTTCGATTTTAGTTTCGGTTCGATTCTAGAATTATTTGTGTAATGGTTTGGTTCACTAACCAAACACAACATTATAGTTATTTTAACCTCATTTCGGCTTGGTTCGGAGGTTCACTTCATTTCATAAATTTTTTGAACAACCCTAACTATATGAGTCTTTCTTAAGTTTACTAAAATTCATGAAACTTGTGACATTTGAAAAATATGTCGAAAGCGTTTGAAATTTGACAATTCAAAATATGATTCTTGTTTCATATTTGTGGCTACCATAATTGAATAATTATTTTTACGAGAGTATAATATGAAGTTATAATGCTTACATGATGATCACTTCATGTATCGATAATGTCGAAGTAATAATAAAAAGCCCGTCTCCGTGAAAATTGTAATTTAGCAAGATAATTATGTACAAAAAAATTAAATGGAGGGGGAATTTCGTTAGAAAAACGGTTCTAAAATGAAAATTCAAAAGATGAAATTCAAGGTTGCATAGAGTGATTAGGACTTTATTATTGAATCCTCTTATTTTTACTTGTTAATGAACTGTGGACCAGTTGAGTTTCAATTATATTATTATCTCACTGCGGATTAACATAACACTACACCTAATTTTTTGGTGTGTGGTTCACTAATTTATATGGTAATTATCTAATTCCTTAGGCTAATTCAAGGTTAAATTATGTGTTCTATGTGCTTTAATTCATTAGCAATAACTTCTTAATTCATATTCCTAGTTCATTACAAAATTGGACAAATTACCTAGCTCAAATAATTAGACTAACAATTAGAAATTTCTAATTATCTAGATCGATTCGTACGTCCGTAAGCAACAAAAGACATTAAACATAAGATCAACTTAAATAAGATAATAACATTAAAAGTAATAAACAAATCTCAAACAAACATATCATCCAACAAAGTAACAACAAGGCTCATCTCAAAAAGCCCCAATCTAGAAAAACATAGTTATTCATTGATATAATAATAAATACCACGAGTGAATAAGTATTCATCATCAAAATCTATGAAAGATTGCTCTCCAATGACTCCAATATGCTCCAAAATTGCCCCTTGAATGATCCTGACTCTCACTTTGTCTCTCTGATTCGAACCCCTTGAAAAATTAGCCAAATAACCCTTTAAATAGCAAAACTTTGTCAGCTCAAAAAGCACCACGGCGTTGTGACAATCACCATTGCTCCGCGAGAATACTAGTGGCAAAATCACACGTTTTCCTTCATTTTTCTTCACAAGTTTCACTAAGTGCCTATTTCTTCCATGTGTTAGATTTTATTATACTTTTTACACTTTACCTTTACTTTTGGTTAATATTATTCTGAATTCATCCGAATAGTGAGAATGAATCACATAATGACAATTGTCGTCACAAGTAGGGGTAGTAAAACGGGTCGTGGTCGGGCGAATCGACTTGCGCACCCGTTAAAAATTGGCGGGTTAGGTTGGGATTTTGTGCCTGCCTACCCGCCACAACCCGCCCACCCACTCATTGTAGCTCTCCCCACGCACATGTCTGGCCGACTTGCGAACCACGGTCCATTTTGTCACCCTTAGTATATAAATTGACAAGGAAAAATGTTTTATATGATTTGCTTAGTAATATTGTTTTGTGCGTGATTTTTTTTAGTTAACAATTATATGTTATTAGTTTTTTATTTTGTGTGTAGTCAAAACAGAAATAAACTCTCAATTATATCATGTGTATATTTATAGTTTTGAAAATGTATCATTCAATGCTATTTTTTTTACTACATAGTATTCTTATTTACATGATTTCTATTGCCATGTTATTTAGTACACAATTTTGTAATCGTTGTCGTCCTATTTTGCTTTTGTTTACCGAAACAATAATGTTGCGGTAATAGTACACTTACTCCAATGTCGTAACATAGGTCTACATTCTAAAGCAGAATTTAGTTTGCAAGCATGCTAATTTTATTATTATTATTATATTACTAAAATTGTAACTTTCTGATGCATTCATTACTCTAATTCATTCTATTTATTTTGTTTATAAACACAATAAAATTAGAGATATATTGACATGTATGAAGCAAAATTTGAGATCTTCAACAGCTGAAGTTATTCCATTTTAAAAAACTAAACATGGAACTTTTAATTCTTGTTCTTACATTTGTTCTTTGAAAAGTTGTATAAACAATTATTCTATAAAATAAGTAAAAAAATATAATTGAAATGTAATCAAAAAACGTATTAGTTTATTAAAATTAAAATAAATAAAAAAATTGGCGGGCAAGCACGTTGTCCATTGATCCATCACGTTGGCGGGACGAGCTAGATTTTTAAGCCCCATTTCACTTGTAGGGCTGAAGAAGATCATGCCCCCTCACAAGGATTCATGTGCAAAGTGGACACCAAACTATAAAGATTCATATGTTATGGAGAAATCCTTGTCTGTAGGAGCTCGCCTAATTCTCATAACTATGGATGGCTAAGAGTTTCCACTTCCATTGAATTTGGACGCATTCAAAAAATACTTTACCTAAAAACAACACGCTAATTCGAAAACCCAAAAGGGAAACTTAGGCCAAAAAGAGCACCCTGGTAGACAAAAAATTGGTCCAGACAAAAATAAGGGATAAAAAAATAGAATCCGCTAATTCGAAAATCCCAAAGGGCGGCTCCGGAAAAATGAGTATTTTGGTGGACTGAAAACCTGAAAGTGTGGTCTGTGTTGCGATTCTTGAAGACATCTGGAAGATAAAGGTGTTGTAATTCAATGGAAACTCTAACAGTCCCATTTCCATGTTACTTTTCTATCTTAGAAGTTGCCTCTTATAGAAATCTCATCCTTATGTATTGTAACTCATTTACGAGTTAATTTCTCATTAAATAAATTTTCTTCATCAAAGCGTTCTCAATTATTTTATTTTTTCTGATTAGTTGCAAAATATTGATTATTTTTTATAAATATTGCATTAAAACTTTTGGGAATGATAAAAAAGCATTGCAATATGGGAAATAATTTGATTTTGAAATGTTTTAAGGAAAACCAACAATTTCCAATAACGAACGCACTTGGTGCACAAGACACGAAATCTTCCGCATCAACTAAATATAACAAGCGTTGTTCCCCGGTGTTATATATCAGAGCAAGACCCGACTCAATCTACGTAATACGAGGCACAACTCTATAACTCAAGCAAATCTGCGTGGAATGCGTGATCTTAATATCATGCTTCATAAATCAACACCAATACAAAACATAGTTCCAACAATCACACCCAATCAAGAAAACATATCACATATTTTCACCATCAATCATCATAAGGCAATGAGACCAACTTCCCTAACTATATGCATGTAGTACCATAACATCATCTCTTTACCATTTAGGCTACACCATCAATTGCCACTAAGGCTACATCGTCACTTGCTATTAAGGTTACATCGTCACTTATGAACATGCATGCAATACTAACATATTATGACAACTTATGCAACAGCACAACACACATCAACAAGATAAGCCAACACGGCTCACTAATCGCACATCATTGTTCATACATTGTCACCACATCACTGCATCATGAGATTTCGTCAATTTCATCGTCATATTCACAACTTTGCAATTACAACAAAACACCAGAATAAAACAAAGTCCAAAAAATCACATCATATTGAGTGGAAAATATTTTTAGTTTTTCGTAGGTTCGAACGACGCGTCAAACAAACACCCGAGTCAAAACTTAGAGAGTTTTCAAGTTTTAAAAAATGCTGTCAAATAGTGTTACGAATTCTGTCAATTCCAAAAACACAAATATCATGAAATAATGCACAATCAAACATCCAGTAATCATTGCTATCAACATACATCAATTACCACATAATTCAAAGCATCAATTCATCGATTATAGTCAATTTCAACAGATTAAATCAACAATCTCCCATAACCCGTCATCATACAATCCCTTATAGAGTTATAACTCCACTCTTACCTTAGGTTCTTGAGTTCTCTTCCCTTCTCCAATAGAGTCTTCCCTTTAGCCCTGACTTTTCCTTTCTCTCTTATGTTTCTCACTTCTACGATTGAATGAGAATAATGATCTCTATTCCTCTTTTATCCCTTTTAGACCCCTAAATCAATATTCTCATTCTACCCTTCTTTATTTTAAATTATTAACTAGTAAAGGACCTGTGCGTGTTCGCATGGGTCGCGTAAAACCAATATAATTATTAAATAAATATTATATAGATATAATTAATATATATATATATATATATATATATATATATATATATATATATATATATATATATATATATATATATATATATATATATATATATATATATATATATATAACTAATAGAAAAAATATTTCAATCATAATTGTCATACAAATATTAATTTAATTTATTAAGTCATAATAATTGTCAGGATATATAAAAATTTGGTAATCGCTATTAAACCAAATATAGGGTGGAAAAACATGTTTGCCCCGTCGAACATGACTATAATTTTATAAATGTTTATAATTTTAATTTTATAATTTCTATTAAAAAAACATTAAAAAATAAAACTTATTATAAACAAGAAAAACATATTGGTTTAGTAACAAATTAAAATTGATAATATTTTGATTAGGTTTAATTAATCGAATAATATTATGTTGTTGAATTTGTGTAGTAATTTAAAAGTTATATGCAATAATAATTAAGAAGTCATTAATTTAATATGTGATCTCTAATATATATTTAATTTACGTAAATATTTTGTCGGTCTGTTAGAAAAATAGATTTAATTTGTCATTGAAAATATATATTTTTGTAAAAAAATTAATTGGTAAATATCGCAGTAATAAACTATAATAATGCAAAAAAATTCAATACACTCTATTATATTTAATTAATTCTGAGTTATGATATGAGTATATGTATATTAAAAGTAAATAAATATAAATTAAATAGTCTCTTCCGAATAAAAATATATTTATTAGTAGAAAAGTAAAATAAATAATTAAATAGTCAATATCTCTGAGTTCGCGCGAATAGCACGAAATATTTATAATAGTAAATAAATAAAATAATGTGATGGTGACGAAAATTATATATTTTAGTAGAAATTAGATATATTTTGATATAATTTTAACTAAATTTATTTAAAAAAATCATACTTAATTGGTTGAATATTTTTTATAAGACCAAAATGATATTGGGAAATTTGTGTATTCATCGGTATATAAAAGTAAAACATATTATTGAAAGATAAATAACATTGATTATTGAATGAAAATTTTCAAAATATTATATAAACTTTTTATTTATAATAAATATATTCTATATATACTTATTATTTATAACATATATTAATTAAATGTACAATTATGTTATTAAACTTTACAGGAAAATTGTTGTTAATATAAATAATTATTACCTTACAAAATTAGACACCTATGTAACGTGAACGTTATTTTACTAATTAGAAAAATAATTGAATGTTATATAATACATTAATAAATGAAATAATTTTTTGAAAAAATATTAAAATTGAAGTTAAATTAAAATAGATATAATTTTTTGTACTATATTTAAAAACATGTATGTATTAAACATAAATAAATACAAAAATGACCAACCTTAGAATAAGAAATTGAGACTGTCAATATTAATTATAAATTAGTATCTTTTTAATATTATTTAACTATTAAAATTTAATATACTTTTATTATTAAAATTTATATTATTATTATTTTTCAATGTATATTATAATAGAAAAATATAGAAATAATTAAATACTCATCAATAAATTCTCATTACTAAAAAAGATTTAACCAACAGTCACATTTCTAAAAATTTATCTTTAATTAATTTATAATAAATAATAATTATTATATTTTTAATAACTTTCTATTACAAAAAAATCTAATACTATAATTGATTTGATTTTATTATTATAAAAGAAAAAAAGTTGGGAGAACATTGAAAAAATAAAGTAATTAATTTATAATAAATAATAATTATTAGATTTTTAATAACTTTCTATTACAAAAAAATCTAATACTATAATTGATTTGATTTTATTGTTATAAAAGAAGAAAAAAAAGTTGTGAGAATATTGAAAAAATAAAGCATTCAAAGAAAGAAATAGATAGAGATTTAACGTATATTTATACTTTAAAATAAAAAATTTGATTATAAGTAAGCTGCACAAAATCCTCCTTTTATTGGGCATTATAAGTAAGCAGCACAAAGATTTGGAATATCATACCATATATATTCCAAAAAAAAATTATATTGTTTTGAAAACTGCTCTGCTCATTATTGAGATTATTTGGAATACGTAAAGAGAAAATAATGATAACAATAGCTTGAGTCCTTGACAGGGAATCTAATTAATGTGTTTATAAAATATTAAAAATTACAAATAATATAATTAAAATGATACAATGACATTAATGATTTACCTTGATTTTCTCAATACATTATTATAACAATACCAATTTACCGATATCTTCTATTTGAATATAAATGGGATAAAAATTACATAACTCATTCAAACAAAAACCAAAATTCTTTGAAATCAAACTCAGATTCAAATTTAAATCTAAAATCAGTTGAAAAGGCAAACAGATAATGAAAACATAACTCAATTTTTACCCATCATATATGTTTTCAGGGTTACCTAATCAAAAACACAATTATAGGTAAACATCACTTTTTGAATATAACTGATGAATGGAAACCCCAAATCCAACCAATTTTTAACAATTTCAAAAATAATTTGTATCAATTCAGAAGATATAAATTATACTGAACAATCAATATCAATTGAAATTGATAAAACAGAATAGATCAATAAGAGATAATCTAAAAAAATAAACCATAACTAAAGTATACTACAATAGACATGCCAAGTATGATGCATACAAAGTCAATTAGGAAGCAATCGAGAACGAAAAGAAATAGACATTCCAAGCTCTTGAGCAACTCAATTGAAAGCTTTTGAGAGCTGAGTGCACTTGCCGGAGCCTGTTTCTCCGAGCTGAGAATGAAGCTTCGAACCTTCCCTTGTTCTTCACCTATCTTCAAATCAGGTTCACCATCACTGAACATCGTTCTAGCCATCATAAGCAAACTAAAACCTAAAACATCATCACTATCACCATCGTTAAAATTAAATCTAAATCTAAATCAGAAACTAAAACAAAAAATTAGGTTAAAATTCAGTACCCATGAAACAAATCTAAACAATACTTGGTTTTTTGTAGACGAAAACGGAAACGGCGAGACTTTGGTGGCAGTTATGAGAGCCAAGAGAGAAAATGCAGAATTTACTGAGGGTTGTAGTGAGGTTGATGGAAGATGACACTGCTATTTGGATGGAGAGGAAGATGAAAGAGTTTGGTTTGTGAGACGTGAATACATTCATTTTGAAAGTTGTTGCATTTAAGAACAGCAACAGCATCGACGGCGCAATGATGACACAGGGAAGAGGAAGAGTTTTTCTCACGATTTCAATGTTACAATTCAAAGAATGTTTACGTGGGAAATAATTTCTTGTATTGGAAAGCATGATAAATTTGAAAAGAATAATGCAGAATTAATTATGTTACTTGTAGGAGGAAATTTGAAAAGAATAATTTCTCGTTTAATGTTGTTGTTATCTGTTGTCATATTGTGTTTTTCTTCTGGATCTTTATCTTACACTGTTAAGTGTTTGCACCGACTCACCGAGAATTAAGATCTCTGATGTCAATTGAAGGCTTGGAAAAACACTTAGAAGAGAGGTTGAATAAGTTTTTCTTACTTTTTAGATCTTTTACCAAATAACAAATAAAATACTCAAGTATTTTTATTCTGGTTCGTTTGAAACTCAAACTACTTCAGTCCACCCGCCAAAGTGATTTTGCCTCTCTCAACGAGGACTTAATCCACTATAATCAACGATTACATAGTGCACTACCCAACTGGTGTGACTAACTTCCTCTAAGACTCACTAGTCGTCTTCTCAAGGAACAAACCGCACAACCAACCGTTGTGACTAACACCTCTAAGACTCAACTAGTCCTAGCCCTCTCAAGAATTCTGAACCAAACTGGTATTCTCAAGGAACAACTATCATAATGTTAAATTCTGACTGACTGTGTACAATAATGCTTCTAGAAAAGCTATTCTTCACTAAGTGAAGTTTACACACAAAATGAAGCTCAATGAATAGTAAACTAATTTACAAAAAAATAATTCTTTGTACTTGCAGCGAGTTTACTTTGGAAATGAATTTTGCAAGCTGTTAGAAGTTGATGTGAGTTGCTCGTACAATGTTCTTGCGTGAATTCTCTTTTAATTGTTATTTCAGTATATTTGTTGAATTTCCCTTTTTGAATTTGAAGACTTTTTGTAGAGCTTTCTAGGAAAACTTTTCGTTGGAGGTGGCATGTCTTGAAGAATGGGAAACGTAATTAACTTGCTTGTCTCCACATGATTTTACTTAACCAATGAACCTTGGAAGTTGTGTCACTCAAGTACTTAGCCTTTTTAGCTTAGTGGATTTACGTTACTGTAGCAGGTTTTGTCTCTTAGAAGATAAAGTACATATTGATAAAGATCTTCTAAATATTTGCTCATCAGAACTTCTGTTGGTGCTTCCATCAGAAGTTTACTCTTGTCTGCTTTTGTTAGAAGTTACTTCTATCAGAAGTTGCGCTTTGCTTGCTTATATCAGAAGTTGCGTTGTGTTTGCTTTTATCAAAAGTTCTGTCTTCGTTAGAACTTCTAATACTTCATGATCTTCTGTTAGCCTTGTTAACATCTTCTATTCAGAATATATTTTTTGTGCTTCTTATCAGAGGTTGCGCTTTGCTTGCTTCCATCAGAAGTTGTATTTTATTCTATACTACAGAAGCTTTCTTTTCAGTGTGTCTTCCAGAAGTTCTCGCTCAGAACTTCTAAAGCGTGTTTCTATCAGTAGCTGCTATGAGCGTGCTTGATCAGAGGTTATGTCTTATATGAACTTCTAAAGTGTGTTTTTGTCAACAGTTTCTTTGAGCGTGCTTGATTAGAGGTTCTGTCTCATTAGAACTTCTAACATCATCTTCTGCTCAGCATGATATATTTTCCATTTTTGCGCTAGAGTCAGAACATCTTCTGAAATGAAACATGTACACGTCAGAGTATCATATTCATTCATACAAAATTTATTATACTTGTTATCATCAAAACTTTAATAATATATTATTAGAAACAAACTTTGTTCTAACAAGAGAATGTCTCAGTTGATTTTATCCTTTGAAAAGCTTTCTCTATTAATACCTCATAGAATCCTAATGGGTTTACATTTTGAGAGTTTTCTATGTCAATTCTCAAAGAATTTCTCAATTAGTCATTTTTGTATTCGAAAGTTTCCCTGTTATTCCTCGGAGGATCTTTAAGTTTTTTTGGTCATTTTTGTCTTTTCATTTTTTTTGTCAATTCTCAGAGAATATTTCAATATTTTGTCTCCTGGGAGATTTTCTCTTATAATACTCAAAGGATCAATTAGTTGTCATTTGTTTCATCTCTGGAGAATTTCTCTGTTAATCCTTATAGGATCTCTCAATTGTTGTTTACTTTATCCTTTGGAAGTCTTCTTTGTTAATCCTCAGAGAATCTTTCATTGTTTCGTCTTTTGAGAAATTACTTTTGTTAATCCTCAGAGAATCTTTGATTGTTTTGTCTTGAGAGTTTTCTATGTTAATACCCTAAGAATCTTTAAGTGGTTGATCTTTTGCTTTTGAAATTTTCTTTCGAGAAATATTTATGTTATTCCTTAGAGAGTTTCTCAGTCATTTACTTTTATCTTCTAATAGTTTTCTTTGTTAATCCTAAGAGAATATTTAATTGTTACATCTAATAAGAAATCTCTCTGTTAATTCTCAAAGAGTTTCTCAGTGGTTAGTTTGTCAATGGAGACAAAACCCTAACTGGTGGATGGAGGCAAACCCTTCACATCCCAAACAAGGTTAACCTTTCATGAATTCATTTATCTCACTATCTTTTTTTTAAGGATATAATTTGAGCCTTTTTGTATTTAATTATCTTCCATTGCGAATGCATCAAAACCAATGTTATTCATGCTTTTGGATTCAGATAAATTAAATAGGGACAATTGTCATACCCTAATTGTATCATTTCCCTTTGTATCATATCATATGGCTATGTGCATTTGATTTTCATCTAACGTGAGGTCCATATGTCATGGCTTCATTCATCAGCCATTTTTGGTTTTCTATCATAATCATGCATTCTGATCATTCATGTCATATCCTTTCAAATAAATCAAAGTCAATACCAAAGGGTCAAAATTCAATAGTTGACTTTGAAGACCATTTTTCTAAATTCACATCATTTGTATATCATTCATCATTTTTCATTAATAAAAGGGCTAGAGGTTAATTTTTAGTCAGAGGTCAACAAAGCTCAAAAAAAAAGTTCAAATATTATGGAAATTTTTTTGTACATCTCTTAATGGTGGGGAAAACCCCTTGAAAATCCAAACATATCCTTCAGAGATACATCTCTAAATGCACCCCAAATCAGGATGTTTTGGAGGTGCATCTCCAAAAATAATTTGTTTTCACTTTTACATTATATTTAAACATGCATCAATATTTTCGGAGATGCACCTCCGAAACACCTTGATTTGGTTATTTCAGAGATGCAACTTTGAAACCCTAGACAATGTTTTTTTTAAAATCATCAATGTTTTAATAAATAATTAGATGAAAATGATAATAAAAAATAAATTAAGAATGATAACAAATAAAAAACGATAGTAGACACAACAAATTGTTTAAAATAAAAAATAATACAATAATTGTTCATAAATTGTTTTGAAATAAAACAAAGGCATAGCCTACCGCGTATGCCTGATCCTCACTCTTTGGACCCTCCTCTGTCTCCAATATCTCATCACACACTCTGCCTCCCCGACCATCCTCTCTCCAATGTCCACAACCTCAGGACTTCCCAGGTCAATGATACTTATGTCCAAATCCTCCTGCCTAATCATTTGTATCTGATGATAGATCAACAAGATATCAATGACATGGTCATCCTCGGTCTGCTGGTTCTTTAAGATCTCCTTATGAGCTGTCCTAGGTGGATGTCTAGGAGTATCTGGTGTCATTATATAATGTGACACTATGTAGAACCATGTCACATATCTCTCTTAACATAGTGCCAATTGCTATATGCCTGCATCATCCGACACTCCCCAGGCACCAAATGATGCTCCAAGTTCTGAAATATGCCATCCAGATCTCAATGAATAGTGGTTTCAGAAGCATCCTGAAATGAAGATCTAGGTAAGTTCTTCCCATATCCAAACTGTCGCATACATCACTTCGAAAAATACCTGAACATAATGGTAGTCTCACATGCCAGCCACCCAGAGTACAATGAGATAGAGTCGAACTAGATAATCTCCTAGTGATCCTTGAACGACGTTGATAGGATGTCATCATGGACAATTCGATCCAGATACACCCTGAACGAGAGCACAACTCGGTTTCCTCTATGTAGGACATACATAGCAGCCCTTAGCATTTGGTCACTATACTGCATATCCAGCTCAAAACCATAGATGCGGTGGAACTGAGAAATGATCCAACCCTGAAAATCGAATAAGATTCATGTAAGAACAAATTATAGTTATTAATAGAAAATTGAAATTAATTGTAATAGTTAGAATGAAAATTATTTCCAGTAGTGTAGCATAGAGTGTTAGCTTTTGTGTCCTCCGATTAGAGGCTTCATTCAGCTTTTGGTACAGGTATACCAAACAGTCGGCCCTCTAGTTTCACTCCCTCATTGTATCCAAATCCATGAAGTATCGGAAGAATGTTACATCCACGTAATTGTCACTTTTGGGTCCACAAAAATGGATGGTCCAACCAAGAACATGAAGTAACACCTCACATCACCCTGACGGAGATACAACACAAATGAGTCGTTGATAAGTGCAAAAATGTCTATATTTTAAGTAGTAGTTTGGTTGCATTTAGCGATACTTTTTGTTAATATTGTTTGAATAAACCCCAAATTTGGTGTATTTGTACATATTGAGCATAATCATGTTTTTGTGTAAATATTGTATTGTTTTATAGTTTTGTATTTATTTTGTAGGTATTGGTGCATATTTGGAGCATGAGCAATAAAGTGTCGAAGACACAGCTTCAAACGCGCGATTTTGAGCAATAAAATAGAATGCACAAAACGAAAAATAAGATTTTCACATATTTCAAATAGTCATAAAAGCATTGTATTTAGTCATGGTTAGATAGGAAATTGAATAAGCTTTCCAACGCTCCAAACCGGACGCAAATCCGAGTTACAATTCTAAAGTTATGCCCGAAACAATGCAGAATTTTCTGTTGTTGCTTCTGGTGTATTTCGCCCGACGAAACTGGCAGGACAGAAATACGTTAAAAGGCGTAGAAACACATTTTTTAGGTTATGTTTTCAGTATTTTTGGTCCTAATCCATCAAACCTTCATTTTTGAGTAGAGATAGCTTAGAAAACAACTTCGGAACTTGCATACAGATGATTCGGGGTTGATTGATCATCAATTGGTGCTGACAAACCGAGAGATTTTTGGTTCATTTCTCTTCCTCTTTATGTATTTCTATTTAGTTTCTATATTCTAGAGATAGATTTACTGCTAATATTCACTTTGGGTGCTAAAGCTTAATGCCCCAACATTGTTGTAGTGTATAAGACATTGTCGATAGAGTAATATGGTTGGTCTCGCGACTTGGCGTTAGACATAACCATCGTTGTGGTTACATCTCGTGGTATCCATGATGATTTTGATGAGTAGAGTAGGTCGAGTACAACTGTTCCTTAGGTTTAAGTTTTTGATGAGTAGATTATATGCACTCCTGATGACTTTCTCCTTCCCTTTTTATGAAATTATTTTCTATTTATACTTTTTACCTTTTTCATACAAACTCATTTTAACCCAAACTCATTAACGAGAGATTTGTCGAACGAAAGTTCAATATACCAATCTTTGTGGAGACGATATGGTATTACATATGTATCACCCGGTAAAATAATACTTTACTTTTTGCTTGTCGCTTTACCGCTTCAACAATCGTCTCCCTCGAACTCAGGATCAGCTTCTGTAGAAAGGTGCTCATGATATAGGTCCTCAAGGAATGAGAAATTGGCACAAGCCCCATTTGTGGAGGAACTTTGGTTAAATGCCTCTTCTGGTTGAGCTCTTAGATAGTCGACCATCCACTCAATTGCATCATTATGATCAATCTAGGAAGGGTTTAGTAGCATCCCTATTATAGGAAGGTATAGCCGATAGGAGACGTCTTCAAGTGTGATCTTCATCTCCCCAACATGAAAGTGGAAAGATGATGTCTCCTTGTGCCACCTCTCGACAAATGCCCTCTATATGTTATGGATGATAGTGTTATGACCGGAACAACATATGTCGGCTAGTCTGGAGGTAAAAATGGCCTTTGTAAACCAAGCCTCACAAGAGTGATACAACTCTAAGATATTCTGTGCGTGGTTAACTCACTTTAGTGGCCTCCGTTCCATTAAAGATAAATAATTAATATCAGTTTTAACATATTAGTGTGTAAATCATTAAAATGAAAAGTGTAACAAAAAATAATATATTTGTCCCTTCGAAACTTATCGAGCGACATGATCGATGTAATAGATCAAGAGGGGGTGTCAGACGATCCTTTAAGAAAACCCAGGATCCCCTCCTCCTTGGGTTCCAAAACATCGGTTTCTTCGGGTTCCGGAACGTGAACCCGCTCGTGTTCTTCCTTGTAATACCTATACGAGGAAGCACTTGAAAGACAACTCCTCGAAGCAGAAGTCGATGTTCCCTTGACTTCCTTTTACGGTACCCCGACTACATCCTCGATGCCTCATAACCTACTCAACTCTCTCTCGTCGAACGGATGTAGTTTGTCTAGGCCTAACAAGTCTCAATATTTTTGGGTTCTCAGACATTTAACTAAAAAAACAAATAATTTGTAATCAAAGGGAAGAGAAAAAACAAGAACATGTTTGAAAGTAATAAAAAAAGTAAACCCATGTCTTTTTTCGGAGATGCATCTCTGAAACTCCTTAGAAGAGTTTCCGGAGATACATCTTCGAAAAAAACCTGCGACTGCCAATCCCAAAACATCAACCTAACAACACCATTTTTCACATAAAATCAAGCTTCTTACATGTTATACATAATCCCAACTACAAATACACATGCAAAGATTAAAGGGGATTGGAGAGCTTACTCAAATTTGAAGCTTTTAGTGTTGTTTCAATATGTTGAAATTTAGAGTTGGAGTAAGTTGTACCAAGTGCAAATGATAGTTAGAAAATAGAGATTTTGAAAGTATAGATTTTGGAAGTTTTTGGGGTGTTTGATAGTTAGTAAATGAAAGAAATGAGAATGAGGGGTGGCTGTTTGTGTTTGTCACTGTAAACCTCTAATTTCGAGATGTATCTCCGAAACACTCATAATTTTTTTTTAAAATTGTTTCGACTATACATCTCCGAAAATACCTCTGAAAAAATAAAATATGGTGTGTTTAGAGATATATCTCTGAACTTTGGGAGTAAAATAGAATTCCTCTAGATGTAACTAAGAAGGTGTGAGGGTAGGGAAATAAATTCCCAATATTATTCATTTGGGCTTCTTTATTAACCAAGTTCCAAAGTTATAATCCCTTCTTACTTCAAGCATCATAGTACTATCATCATTTGAAATAAGTAAAAGAAAACCATGTTTGAATTATTCATATTTTGAGTCATTTTTGTCACACTATACATCCATTTGGTTTAAGGTAACCACTTCTTTATCATCATGATCATGCACATTACTACTATTACCTGAAAATACAAAAATAAAGGGAAAAAAAGAAAGTTGTCAAGGTTAGGTTTGAATTACAAACTCAATGGGTTTTATACATTACTCGGTTTCTTCATGACCAAGATTCAATCATATATCATCATCCAAGCATACATTGTACATTATTTATGGCATATCATTCAAATATAATAGAAGGGGATTTCTTAACCCACCCCATGCTTTTCTTAGGCACCATGTGAAATTCCACATATGTCCCTCAACCGGAAGTATATTTCCAATTTGCACCTTATCTTATGTAAAAAATCTTGAGAGGGTTGGGTGCAAACCGAGTTATAATTTCGGCTCTAAACCGTAAGTATACTTTTGGTTCCTAGACGCTATTAAAGGTGTCATGCCTCTTCCCCTCCCATTACAGCATTTTAAAAAATCAAAACACACACACTCTCAAACTCTCTAAAATCCTTCTCACCAAAACCAATTTTTTTTCTCAAAAAATAAACACAAACCATCAAGAGTTATATACATATAACATTATGTTGTACCCTAAAATTTATCCTCCCATTTTTAAGTTCAATAGGTTCAAGATACATCCTCATACTCATGATTGATCAAGACAAACCTTCTCTTAAGCAATTGATCTACAATTTGGGTTTTGCTTTCCTCATATTAAATATGGTTTCTAACACCTAAAGTGGACTTCATGCTTCTTCATAAGTCTCAAATTATCTCCATCCCAAGTTTCAAGCCTCACAACTCAAGTTTGCTCAGTCAATTGCTCAGATGATTGAAAATCAATTGTATTGGACAAAAAGTCAAATATGGTCAATATACAATCAAACTTCATCATTTTTTTGTCAACATCAAGATTTTGAAGTTAAATTCATCATTTGATCAAGGGTTGATCATGATTCATCAAGGAAACTCAAGATTCATCAAAAGTCAAAAGTTACTAAATTAGGGTTTTCCTTAGGAGAAGTCAACTGAATTTTGACCAAGCATAACTTTCACATACTTCATCAGAAATTCCTCAACCAAAGCTCATTTTAAAGGAAATTAAATTCTCTACAACTTTGTCTCTTATACGTTTTTCTCAAAAAAATGCTTTATTTGAGAAATATGGGCCAAGACATTATAGGTTCTTTCAAAAGTCAACGAAAAGTCATCTTTTATCAAAGAAGTGTACATGAATGTCGACGCTTCAATTGAGATGAAATCAAAGATAGGTGTTAAAAGATGTCTTAAACTTTCTAAAACATCCAAGATCATCTCCAAATATTGAGAATTGAGCAAGATATGATTGGTGCAAGTTTGGCAATTTTGCGAAGATGCATGAAGTGAAAATTGAGCAATCTTGAAATTTTGTCAAATGGGCCTATATCTTTATGTTTGAAAGCTCTTTTTAATATGGTCAAGAACCTTTAATCCCATCCATGAGCCATCTTATCATTTATTTTATTTATTATTGATTTTATCCATTTAAATTCAAAATAGATTAAAATAAAATGCAAAGATAATGTACAAGGCGTGTGGGCTTGAGATCTGAGTTCCTTGAGGTCCAAAAAATACATTGCAAGCTGGAAAAAACGCATGAGATTGATTGGCATAAGATTGAATAAAAATTGGAAGCTTTTCATACAAAATTCAAAGATTGGAAATCATATATTTTTCAATCAATGCCATATATTTTCCTCACAAATTCTTAACCTAATCCACTCCTTATAAGTACAAGATCATGACCATATGCTTCAGACACACGGATTGCTCCACTCAAAAACCCTAAGGAAATTTCTCAAACTTTCAAGGTTTAGGGCTAACTCGAAACCGATCCTCCAACTTATTTCAGTCAATTTCAATCACTCAATCATCATCCTGAGGTTCCCCAAGAGTCGACCCAAGCACTCACACAGCCTCATAGAAAGCCAAAACCTTCCTCCCAAGTTGCACCGGTTTGGTAAACTTTTGAAACTTCAAACTTGTAATTCATGTCATATAAATGGTTTTGATGCTTATATGCATATTCATACTGATGTTTGTGATTGTTTAGAGCCATCGTTTATGAGTTTTGACGCATGAATAAGGAAACACCATTGTTAGGGCACCGAGCTCATGAAGCTTTATATCACACATTCTAGGCCGTTTCAGGCCAAATGAACACCACCATTAGATTCGTAGCACACTAATTATTGATCTGGACTATTGGTTTTTATTTTTTTGATGGATTATAGCAGGTTTTAGAAAATCCCTTAGCGGAGAGGGAGGTGGAAACCACCGCCCGTGGTGGTCAAGGGTTTGAGAGGGAAACCCTGACTCTTGTGTGGCAAAACATTGCCATCTGATTGGTTCATTTGAAAATCCAGGGCCCCAGCGCGCGTTTTGGTTTTAAAAAATCAATTTTCAGAAAACAATATTGCATATATATTTATCAACGCGTATATTATATTGGATGTATCACCACCCCAGTGGTTTAACATGCGTGTGTAGTCCTTACCCCTATCAGGTCGGTGGTTCGAACCTTCCTTTTGCCAATTTTTCCAATATTTTCTGATTTTCGCAGGATTACACATAAATTGTTTTCAAGGCAACATACAATCACCACAAGGAAGTGGCCGAGTGGTCTAATTTTGAGCCAGTGACCTTAGGGTCACGAGTTTAACACTTCCAAGGGTCATTCCTATTTTTTTAGCACTTGTCCTTTTGCTTATTTTTCCTATTTTTTTAATTTCCTTTTATTTTAATTTCCTTTTAAAAATTATTTCAATCACTTTAAAAAATCCCTAAAAAACTATTTTATTTTTAGTTTTAGGTTAATAAAATATTTATTTAGTTTTGGGTTAAATATATAAACCTCCATGTAATGTTAGCAAGATTCGCATTAGACCCCTGTAAAAACGGAGCGAAACATGGGGTAAAGCAAAAATATATACTTTACAAGGGGGTAAAATTTTCGCCTAGGGGGCAAAAGACTTAGAATTTTAATATTTCAAGAGGGCGATTAAAAAAAAGGCTAAATTGCAGTTTTGGTCCCCTTATTTTAGTATTTTCACGATTTTAGTCCTCCTATTTTGTGTTTAAACACTTTTGGTTACAAAAAACACATATGTTTCACTTTCTAAAATACGTGTTTTTTCCTTCCTTGTAACTCTATAACACGCAACTAATATTTTACTATATGCCACGTATTTTAAAAATGACACATAGGCCTTTTTTTTAGCCGAAGTAGGGATGGGAGACCAAAAGTGTTTAAAAATAAAATAGGAGGACTAAAATCGTGAAAACACTAAAATAAGGGGACCAAAACTGTAATTTAGCCACACAAAAAAATATTACCAGAGTCTAAAATGAGAATTCACTAACACTACAGGGGGATTATATATTTAACCCTTTAATTTTTAACACAAAAAATATTTTTATTTTATTTAATTTAAAATTATTTTCATAATTAATTGATAATTAATTTAGAATTTTATTTTCCTATTTAAAATCAATTCCAAAAAATAAAATAAAAATATTTTTCTGTAACACTTAGGACATTAGGTTATTTTGACATGTATTTATTTGTTTTTCATGATTATTCTCTATTTTTCTTTTATTTAAATACTAGAAATTGATGTATAGGTCGCATGGTTATTTTTGTAATAGTCGTAGATTTGCTTTCCTCGCACTTTTCTAAATTATGTAATTGCTCATGGAATGTAATGGTCTAGGTTTACTTTCCGCATTTTATTTTTTTGTATATATTAACTGTTAGATGTATGCTAATAGGATTGTATGAGAAGACTAAAAGCAACGCTAGATAACCCTAATCTCAAGATAAATATCTAAATTGAATCACTATTGCACACTTGCACCCTTAGGGTATCCTCTCTTGCTTCCTTACGAATAAACATGGTTATGTCCCTCGAACGTAGGGATATCATTAACAAAGACGCTTACCAATAACATCATCATAGTTCCTTCGGTATAAAGATCATAGTCTCTCGACGACCCTCGATGTTGCCTATGAATATATGATCTTGTCCCTTGGTTGTTTCCTACGAATGAATGATGACCGTCCCTTCGGAATGTTAAGGTATCCTTACAATGTTGCCTTCAATGACCATTCGATTACCCTACGTCTGTCCATTCACATCCAATGGATGAAGCTACCTACCAACTAAAGATATGGATAACACTATCACTAATGGAGAAGGAAAATAACAAGAACGACCTTTGAGTGGGTAAATAACTCTTAATTGATTGCTCATCAACTTAAATCATTTTCACACCTCACATTTTGACACAAATATTTTCAAACACTTCGTATACATTATTAAGGACTGATACAAGAATCATTACAAAGTTAAAGTTCAAATACTTTCAAACAAATCACACACACAAAGCAAGTTTTCAAAAGTGATCTAAGTAATTAAGAGCTCATAGATAACTACGAATGGAAAGGGTGCTAACACCTTCCCTTTTTATAACTTACCCCCCGAACTCAAAATTTATCAAAGGTCTTTCCTGTTCTTTTCACCTTTCCTTATTGGATAAAAGAAAAGTCGATAGAGACTCTTGCTAACCGCAACATTTGCAATAAAACGCAAAACAACCAAGTCAGTTCTCCTACCGTGTTACACATTCTAATGGAATCAAGTAAGAAACAATCACTACCAATCAATCAAGTAAGTGATTTAAGCTAGTTTTAGAGTTTATTTGATTTCTACTCAAATTAGTGAAATAGGATTCTAAATGTGTTATTATATCTAGTTTACATCATTATAAAACACTTTATAAAGTTTATTTGACAATCAATGCTTTTTTTGGACACATTTGGGGTATTGGGACGTTGAGGTGCGTTGTTCTGTTTTCGTAGAGGAAACAGAAGTATATTTCTGGTTTTGATAAGAACAAAGATGGAAGTACAGTTTCGATTTCTATCTACACATGTTTTTAGCCATGTTTTGGATTGTAGACATTATGCTAACATTTCTTTCTTACTTCTAAAGGAGATATGGATGAGAGACAATTACGTTTGAGGCACGACAGGGTTGCACAACATGCTTCTTGGCAGAGAGAGAGGATTTAAGCAACCCAACATCATAATGCATCTGGAGAGGCCATACCGGATGGACATTCTACTACTTCAGCCTCCGGTGAGCCTGATTATACTTCTTCTACTTCGTCCTCCCGCAGAAGACAAGATTCTTTAGTGCATCCTTCCCCGCCCGTGTCCTCCCGCAGACCCACATCCTCACCGAGGATATTTGAGACGGGATGATCGTCCAGTACACAGGTGCAACCATCTGAGGCTACACTCGGTGCTACACCAACGACACCCGAGGCATCGGTGACACCAGAGGTAGCGCAAGCCCCTCAGGTCTTTGGAGGAGGACCTTCTGATTTATCAATGCTGCCTCTTTATCCCAGCCATATTGCTAGATATATATGGGATGAACAAGTATGAAATTTACATTATTATTATTATTATGAATTTTCTTATGAATTTCAACTATGAATTTTATTATGAATTATAACTGTGAATTTTATTTTGCATGAGCGTGATAGACTAAAGGTCATCAATCATGAGCGGAAGATCAATAGACTTGTTACCCCTCACCCCCCCCCCCGAGCCATGGTTTGATGAGCTTCTACGTCTTACAGGGTTGAGAAATTTAACCGTCTAGGGGATATAACATGGTCAACTGGGGGAGGATCAATGGTTTTGTTGAGAGGTGACACCATGAAACGTCGTCGTTTTATCTACCACATGGTGAGATGATGATCACACTCGATGACGTTGCATGTCTACTTTATTTACCGATCATAGGGGCTTTCTGAGATCATGAGAAGATAGACAAATAGGAGGCCATAACTTTTTTGGTTGATAGGTTAGGAGTTACCCTTAATAGCATCCTGGTAGAGGTTGATAAGACATGTGGTTGCCACATGAGGTATATGTACTTATGTAGGGTATTCGCAGATGAGATAGCGCATG
Source organism: Vicia sativa (assembly GCA_021764765.1). Lineage (NCBI taxonomy): Eukaryota > Viridiplantae > Streptophyta > Magnoliopsida > Fabales > Fabaceae > Vicia > Vicia sativa. Next base: position 162,580,214 of record CM038792.1, on the reverse strand, counting down.
CACGAGCTGATGATGGTGATGTCGAGCAGGTTACTCTTCACAGGGGGTATGCCATGAGAGCATACCTCTTATATCTTGTTGGCACCCATATCTTTATGGACACCAGTGCAACTTACACTGACATCATATACCTGAAGTACTTTTCTGATTTTGAGGCGATCAGTGGGTGAAACTAGGGGGCTGCCTACTTGGTTTAATTGTATACCAAGTTGGATGAGGGGATTAAGTGAAAGACGAGACAGATGACCGGCAGCATGTCACTCATGACTGTATAAATTCTTTCTCTTAGTGGCCTTTGTTAGTTATTCTAATTCCGAAACTAACTATTTAATTTTATTATTTCAGAGATGGATCCTACAACACTTCCCCCGTATCTCAGGATGGTCACTTGCTCTAGGTTATACTGAAGATAAGCCTCGTGCATGTGCATACGAGCCGCTCAGAGGGAACCAGGCGATAGACTCATTCCCGATTTACCTGGACCGATTAGTGCATAAGGACATTCATTCCAATTCCTACGTCGACCACTGTGAGACGATACCGTTTGACGAGGTTTCGTTGTTTACATGTTGGTTGGCCCGCGGGACTCATAAGACTGCTCCTTATATGCTTGAGCGGGAGATGCGTCAGTTTGGGTTTACCTAGACCATTTCCCAGGATCGTGTTGTATTTTCTCCTCCGACAGTGAAGATGAGGGACATGGATGATCTATTTGATGATTTTGAGAATCATCTTGTACCTAATGAGGCCAATAGTACAGTGGCTCCAAAAGACTTGAGTTACGAGTACAACTAAATGATATGGTTCTTCAGGGTGTTCCATCCATACATGATAGAGGATGCTCCAGAGAATCCACCGATGCCAGTTCATCGGGAGGAGGAGCAGCCTAGGAGGGATCATGCTCATGACGTGTGTTCACAGTGATTTCTGGTGAAACAACCGCTAGTCCTCCAAACTATCAAACAAGCGTTATGATTGTTGTTTAATCCCTTTGGTAACTTGCAGGATCGACTAGATTGATCCTATGGGGTTATTGGTCGTTTGCATAAACTTAAACTGCTGGTTAACGTTCAAGGCTTATTTTTAGATGTTTTATATATGTCTCAAGTGTATTTCGATTATGATATTCAATAAATTAATAACGTAATCAAGCAAAACAATATAAAGATAATTTGAACATATAAGGCTTAAAGACTTCGAATTGCAGAAAGTATGTAAGTGCAGGGATGTTCAAATGACTTGTGAATATAAAAGATTTTTAAAGTAAAACGTGAAGTGTAAAAGACATGAATGTAAAAGCAAGTATGTAGAAGTTTTCTGGAAAATAATAGCATGAATGTAAAGGTTTCTGAAAAGTAAAAGGCTTCAAAACGAAAGGAAAAGCGTTTAGATGCATGGAAAATTAAATGACTTTGAATATAAATGATTTAAATGACATTTGTGCAAGATAAAGGTAAATTGGAAAGATAAAGATACGTTGTTGAAAGATAAAAGTGGTGCAATCATACGTACATCATTCGTGCATTCGTTTCCCTATCCATGTGGTATTTTGAATGTTACTGAATTTAGTACAATAGATATGACACACGAAATCCTAACACTAAGACTTCTATTTATACTATTCTGACCATAACGGTCTGACTTATGAGATCTTGCCACGTTTCGGACATGCAGAATACTATGCTTCTCTAGCCTCCACGTCTTCGAACCGTTTTCCAGCGCGCATATTCGAACGTCCATTCATCCCGCTCATATTTTGAATTTCAAATATCTGAACTGCCTTTCGATTCGAACGCGCTGCCTAACACCATGCTTCCACCATTTCGAAGCTTCTTCACAATTGCTACTCGAAGCCCCAAGTTTCAATATCTTATTCGAAGAGCTGATTCCTTCATTCCAAACCATGACATTTTCCTCTATTCTAGTGAACACTGTTATTGTTTCGTTTCGAATTCAATGCTCCCTTTTCGAACCATAAATATCAAAATCTTCAGCCAACAACGTGTTGCCTAGGTGTCGTCATATCATGGAGCGTGCGCGGAAAGGTATTGATAGATGACTCTTTCTTGACGGATCCGATGTTAGAGGTGTCCCGAAGGTCATCATGGTGAAGCTCAGGGTGCTCTGTCATATAGGAGGCAGCGGAGGGACGCCTCGAGGGTGACAGGCTGACTCATCATCTGTCATACCCAATAGTTTATGCTGATTTTAGTTTTTTGATCTTGTATTGTATCGTATTTGTATAACTATTTGTATTACTTGGATAGCATTACTTGGATTATATTGATATGCTTGGATATTTGGATTATATTTATATGCATTTTGGATAGTATTTTTGGTCTTTTATTCAATTTCTGGTTTGTATAATTTCTCTAATTATTACTTTTGTTCAAAATTTCTGTTTTGTATGCTCGAAACATATTTAGATTATTGTCTTGCACATAATAGAAAATATACTTCCGATTTGGAATCGAAAATATACATCTAGTTTTAACACAAATATTTCAAAATATGGTGCGCACCAAAAATATATTTCTGATTTTAGAGGAACATTATCAAAAATACATAGGATTTAATTAACCACCTTAAGATAATATGGCTTAAGAAATCCCCTAATAAAAAGTTGTCAAGGTTAGCATTAGCGTCCAATTTGTATTCTCACTCTTATAACAACTTATTCAAATTTGAATTAAGATATGATTGAGGACTCAAGTGAGTCAAATTCAAGTTTCATTCACCATCATCCTTAACATTGCATTACACTTACATTGTCATCTTTTTTAAAGTTCAAGATTTAGAATTTAATAGACGTGAATTTAAGTTGGCCTTTTAAGCTTGGTTTGTTACAAGTCCGCGGTTTGTGTATACATTCACCAAAAGAAAAAAAGAAGAAAAAAAAAGTGACATTCATTTAAATTTTCAATTACATTGTTATCGTAATCTTTTCTTTACAATTCAAATTTTCAGGATCAGAAACAAATGTTGAATCAATCCATAATCCTTTCATGAAGCATCACTTGGTTTACAACACATTCAAAAATAAATTGAATTGAAATAAAACAGAATATTGAATTTGATTTGAATTAAAATTGAACTTTACATTTCATTTTGAATAAGTTGTTATGAGAGTAAGAATACAAAATTACAAAGTTACAGCATTTTAAAATGAAATATAAATTTCACTCTTATAACATACCTGTACTGATTTTACAAATTTTTATTCTACTCGTTCGAAGTAATTTTTGTAGATATTAATTCAGAATGAGTGTGATTACCATCTTTATATTTGATATATTCTAACTGTAATTCGAAGGATGTACAATTCTAAATTGCAAATTAAATTAAGCACAAATAACACCACTTAGTAAAATCAAAATTAAATTATACATAAATTTAAGCATTAACCAACTACTGAAGAAAATAAAACCAAATATTTCACATGAGAAATTAGTAAACAATATCATCATCAACCAACTCTATTTTAATTATATGAATTTATAAATTAAAAAAATTTAATACAATAAAATATATTTATCATAAACTAATGAAATTTAATTTCATTAAACCGGTCCTAGATCTAAAATTGCATTCAAGAAAATAATCAACCGAGTATATAATACTAGATTTTAATCCGCAAATAATATCCACTATATTTTTAATTATTCTCCACGACAATTCTAAGATACAATGTGAACCGATGAAAAATACAATCTCCAACTATATTAGCACGATCAGAATCACACACTTGATCAAAATCGAATAATTCATAAACTCCATGAACGATCTTCTTTGCTAGTCCCTCAAATGATTTAGACAAAAAATCTTGATGAAACAAGATAGATTGAATCCAATCTTCACCTTCTTCTAAGAATCTTTTGCAACTCACTTCTTGATAATTGTGGAGCAATGTGTTAAGGCTCTTAACCGAGTTAGAATCAACAGAACGAGAAACAATGCTGATATGAAAGTTTAATTGATCATTGGACTTGAGTTTCGGGCATTGCATCTCTAGATTATACTTCTTTATGCTTTGAAGGTATTTATATTGATCTTGATATTGTGCAAACAATCCATAATAGTAAGGAGATGCTTCAGGACATGCTGATTGTGTAGACAAGGATGGAGACATGATGATTTTTCTTCTTCCAAAAGCTTAACTTTTTTATCTCTTTAGAATTCTTGTGTGCTCTTTTTTTTCTTCATATGGATGCAACCCTATTTATAGATGAAGAGGAGTATTGATAGGAGAGTTTGTTTTTGAAATTGCTTATTTTTCGATATAATGTTGTTAGATTTGCTTTATAGAGAGAAGATAATTTGTTTGGATTTGTTTTGTTAGTATTTAAATCTAAATTTTGTATCATCAATGTTTGATACGATCCATCCTATATTATTGAAAAATATAATTATAGAAAAATTTTATTCTAAAAAATTCTAAATATCATTTAATTAATTTATTAAAGAAAAAATTAAAAGAATAATCAACTAAAAATAAAAAGTTATCTTAAAATTATAACATAAATGATACATTAATTGTGATATTTTTTAATTACAAAGAGGGTCAAAAGCCTAATAACTTAATTGTTATCTTTAATTCGGAGAGACTGCAAACAAAATCTTTAATTCTGATAACAGATATGATAAGTTTTGAGTCAAATTTTCGAACGATACACTATCATATTTATTAAATAAAAGATTAAATATGTTTGTTATCCCTCTAAATATCTCAAACTTTATTTTTAGTCTCTTTAAAATTTTCCTTTAGAGAATGGTCTTTCTAAAAATTTAAATTTTAACTTTTGGTCCCTCCTGCAATTTAGCGACGGTTCTTACAACTTAGCAACGATTTTAGCAACAATTCTTACAACTTAGCGACGGTATTTGGTCATGGTTAGATAGTAAATTGAATAAGATTTCCAACGCTTCGAACTGTGCGTGAATCGGAGTTAAGGTTCTCAAGTTATGGCTGAAACAATGCTGATTTTTTCAAGTATCGATCGAAGCGCTTGACGGTGCGTGCGCTCAAAATGTGAATATGCACTAAAAATTTGTTTTGAGCATCGACAATGGTTTTGAGCGTCAGTGCGGATGGCGAAACTCATATTTAGGTCAAAAATACAATTTTTAAGTATGAGTTGTGTAATTTTTTATCCCAAACCATAAAAGATAATATTTTGGTAGGACTAGTTAGAAAATAACACTTAGAGCTTGCTTATGGAGGATCCAGAGGAGGAGTTATGTATTTCTCATCAATTGGCGCTGACAACTCGTGAGATATGTATTTCTCATTTGTTTCTTCTCTTTGTATTTCTCTTTTGTTGGGTTTGTTTATATATTTACTTTGAACATATGTATATTTTTTGATCATGGTGTTGTATAAAGCTTTATTTATAAATCTTTGTTGATGTCTTCTTTAATCTTTTTACCACACAAATCTTGATTAGGGATGCATATCTATTAGTTTTTATATTCTAGAGATAGATTTAGAGCTGACATCACTACAAAAAAACAATTTTTGCGCCTCTACGAAAGCGCTTTTAAGAAAAAGCGCTTTCGTAGGCTTTAAAAAAAATTTGCTTGAAAAAGCGCTTTCATAGGGTTCCCTATGAAATCGCTTTTTAGAAAGCGCTTTCATAGGTATTTTAAATATCTAACCTACGAAAGCGCTTTTGAAAAGCGCTCTTATAGGGGGTCTTATGAAAGCGCTTTCATAGGTGGGCTTATGAAAGCGCTTTTTAAAGCGCTTTTATAAGCCTATGATACGAAAGCGTTTTTTAAGGAAAAAGCGCTTTCGTAGGTTATTTTATATTTAAAATTGAAAACCCTAATAAATACAATTTTTGTGCTTCATTCAGTTCTGTTCATCATTTTCATCTTCGTTCTTGCGCGCAGTGTACCTCTTCTTCCTCCAGTATTCCGTCCAGCATCCGTTCTCGCCGTCGTTCTTCCTCAAGCACGTCGTTCCCATTCTCGACATCGTTCATGTTCTCTCCGCTGTTCCCGTTCTCGCCGCCGTTCCTGTTCTCTCTGTCGTTCCTGTTCTCGCCGTCTGACAAGGTTAGCTTGTGTTTTCTTCTGGTTAGAGGTTCTACACATATTACTGGTTAACACATTGACTTTATAGGCTAGAGTCTAGTTAGCTTCCTACAAAGAATGTATATAGGTTTACCCTTCTCTGGATTTTTCCAATTGTCATGAATATCCTGATGGTATTCAGATTTCTCAATAATACAGTTCAGAAATTTGAAACTAATTTGGTTCCTATGAGCAACTCATTTAATTTTCAATTGGACTTTTAATGGAGCATGATCAAATATGTGAGGTTGCAATATTTCAACATCACATTGAGGAAATTTCTGATACCACTCTGTGTTACAAATAACCCTGTCAGTTCTGGAGTATATCACACTAGTTGCATGTTTATTAGACCACTCTGTGTTACAAATACTCTTTATATCAGTCCATATTAGGCTTCTGTGGATAAGCTTATTATGAGTACAAACAAGGGTTAGGCTGAAAGCTTTCTCTCCATTCAAATGATAAAGTTCACAATGAATAGATTGGCCAGGCCTGCTTATAGTTTTAACTTCCCATCCATCCTTTCTCCATATGAACCATATTCTACCATTTTTAATTAATGAGTTTTTAAAAGAAGATTGAAATTCCAAGTATATAGATGAAGATGGAATCTATGTGCGAGGATAGATCGAGAAAATCTTATAGCATATTGTATTTATATATATGTGGATGATTTACTGTATAAAATTCTTAAGTATCACACTTGTGCTTTTCATTTTTGATTTAAAGCTTGCATTGAATTTGGTTTATCATGTTTGTTTCACTTACATTCATTCATGTACATTCATCCTATTTTTTATAATATAAGTTTTCCTTTTTTTGAATTAGCAGTGTTTCCCAGCCTAGTTCAACGTACGGCGCTCATTCTCTGCGTTTCTTTGAGTTCGATAAATTCGAGGTAAATTCCTTCCTTCTCAAATTACTGGTATTGTGATGAATTTGTCTTAAATTGCCTTTTTGTATGTTGTGTTTTCTTGATACGGATCCATTCCGTGTATACTTTGTGTTTTGACAGAAACGCAGTATAGTGTTTTGTGCACTAATTAGTTGATATGGATAAGACATGGATGTATTTCAATCGATTGTCGAAAGAATACGAGAATGGTGTTTCGGAGTTTGTTAAGTTTGCTGTTGCGCACGCTAAAGACCCCAGTCGAATGACATGTCCTTGTTTGTATTACTGTTATGGGAGCCGGGTTGACGCAGTTCAGTTGGCATCGCATTTAATTCGGTATGGAATTGATAGAAGTTATACATGTTGGAATATACATGGTGAGAAAAGTAACGGGAATATTGAATCGGGGGATAAGAGGACCTATGTTTCAAATGACGATTGCACAGATACATAAGATTATGATTGAGTCGAAGAAATTGCAGAAGCGCTTGAAGAAGATCTTAACGATTGTCCCAAAATGTTCGAGAGGTTGGTAAGCGATGCAGAGAAACCGTTGTATAATGGTTGTACAAAATTCACAAGATTGTCTGCGGTGTTAAAGTTGTACAATTTAAAAGCCGGCAATGGATGGTCGGATAAAAGTTTCACAGAGTTATTATCCCTTATGAAAGATATACTACCAGAGGATAATGTTCTTCCCAATCGAACGTATGAGGCCAAAAAGATGTTGTACTCTATTGGCATGAGCTATGATAAGATACATGCGTGTCCAAAAGATTGCGTTTTGTTTCGAAACGAGTATGCATCGTTAAATGAGTGTCCTAAATGTGGTGCCCCTAGATATAAGAAAAAGTTGTCTCCGGCAAAAGTCTTATGGTATTTTCCTATAATCCCGAGATTTAGACGGATGTATCGTAGTGAAACCGATTCAAGACACTTGACTTGGCATTCAGATGAAAGAATTATTGATGGAAAATTTCGACATCCGGCAGATTCTCCACAGTGGATGAAAATTGATAATGATTATCCTGAATTTGGAAAAGAAGCAAGAAACCTTCGCTTGGCATTGTCTACTGATGGAATGAACCCATACGGTATTCAAAGTATCTCGCATAGAACATGGCCTGTGATTCTTATGATTTATAACCTTTCATGTTGTCAGCTGTATCTATCGTCTCCGACTTATCGGGTAGTTGGCAAGGGAAAAGTGCACAACACCTCGGGAGATTTAATTCACCATAGACCGCTCCCAGATGGCTAGGGATGTCAGTTTGGACCTGTTAATGGGGATCCCCGCGGGGAACGCCCCGTTCGGGGCCCCAAAGATGGGGAATTTTCCCCCGTGGGGGCGGGGATGGGGAGAAAAATTCCCCCGAGAGCATTTCGGGGACGGGGACGGAGAATACACCCCCCGCCCCGCGGGGACCCCGCCCCGCCTATTATTTTAATATAGTTAATTTAATATATATATTTTAGATTAGGTTTTTTAGTCATTTCCTTTATGTTTATTTATAAAAAATAAATAAATAAATATTCATGTATTTATTAAGAGAGAGAAATGTAAATATTAGACCCTAAAAAAGTTGAAGCGTTTCATTTTCTTCTGCCAGACATTTAGAGTCTCACACGTTAGACTCCTTTTTTTCTTCTCCAGTCATCTTCCTCTTCCAATTCCATCTTCTCTATTTGGTGTGCTTCCATTATTCACAGCTCTTACAATTTCATCAATAAGGTTTGATTTTCATAAATTTGTTCATGTAATTATTTATAGGAAAAAATAGATTATTTCTCTTTGATTCTCATAAATCTGTTTATATTATTGTTTATAGAAAAAAGTAGATTGTTTCTCCTTGATTCTCATAAACCTGTTCATGTAATTGCTTATAGGAAAAGTTGATTATTTTGATTAAATTTAAATTAAATTGTTTAGAAATTTTAGAGTTATCAAATCATTTGCATATTAAAAAAATATAAAATAATCAAAAAATTACTCATTTTTATCTCCTTTTAAATATTTTTGTGTTCATTTTTTATCTATACTATGCATTTGTAATTAAAATAATGTCGTCGTTTTCCTTAAAAAATATTAAAATATACTTTTCCTATTTTTTATTAATATATCACACTATAATTTAATTTTCTATATTAAACAAAAAAATATTACTTTTTAAATGAATCAATATATCATGCTATCACGGTATCACCCATAAAAAAAACCAAATATCTTATATTTCTAATTATTAATGAAATAATAACATATAAACAATAATATATCATGCTATCACCCATAAAAAAAAAATATATCTTATATTTCTAATTATAAAACCAAAGCCATTAAGTGAAATAATAACATATAACTTTTTACACGAGTAAATATATCATGTATATAGGTAAATAAATGTATTCTCAATGTATATAATTAATTAATATATGTTATTATTTCTAATTGAAAAGTTACAGTAAATAAGGCATATTTAGAAATATGTGTAATGCATCATATATTTAGAAATATAAGATTTTTCTTATTAATTATTTTTTGTGTGAATTTCATGTATTTACTATTTCATTTATTTATTATTTTTTCATATATTTATTATTTTGTTCTACTTCCATGTAGCCTTTTAAAATTTGTGTTTGTGTGTGCGGGTTTTGGTAAAAGAATGGTTGGTGAAGTTCAATCATCTAATAGTCCTAATGTTGCTTTGGAAGGAATGAAGTTCCTATAGAAAGTAGTGGAGTTTCACTCACACAGAAGTTCAATCTACTCCAAATGAAATAAATATAGAAAATCAAGATCCAAGCTCCGTTGAACCCACTGCAAGTCCTAACAAAGGGATTAAAATCGATGCTTGGCCCTATTTTAAAAGGCAAAAATAGGAGGCATTTGGAAGGCTATATGCAAATCTTGTGATAAGAAAATTGGTGGTGATACAAAAATGGTACTAAACATTTATTTGATCATATTAGCATATGTCCAAAGCATAGAGAGGTCCAAAACAAGCCATGCTTAAAGTGACGAAAAAAATCCGAAAAGACATGAATCATTTGTGGTTGGAAATTATACATTTAATCAAGATGTTTCTAGGAATGAACTCGAAGATGATTATATTGCATGAATATCCCATCATGATGGTTAACCATATTGGTTTTAGAAATTATAGCCATTCTCTTCAACCTTTGTTCAAGATAGTTTCTCGCAACACCATGAAGAATGATATAATGAAGTTGTATGAAAGTGAGAAGTCAAAGCAAATGAAAATACTTGCAAAGAATAAAAGCCGCATTGCAATAACTACTGATATGTGGACCGCTAGCAACCAGAACAAAGGATATATGTCTATTACAGCTCATTACATTGATGAAAATTGGATTTTGCGAATCGGATCATCGTGTAACTTCTCCTTCCATTTACGTTATTATTATAATATAGTTATTTTATGTGATATTTATTATAATTTATTTTAGGTTCATTTATGTCCCTACGCCACATACTGCTGAGGTCATTTGTGATTTTTTGGTAGATTGTTTGATGGATTGGAATATTGATAGAAAATTGTCAACATTAACCGTTGATAATTGTAGCACCAATGATGCTCTGATTGACCATTTGATTGATAAGATGTCACCTTCTTCTTTTATTTTAAAAGGGAAATTGTTTCATATGCGTTGTTGCGCCCATATTAAACTTGATAGTGAAAGATGGCATGCAAACAATTTCTAGTTCAATTGAAAAGATTATGGAAAGTGTCGGTTTTTGGGTAGCAACACCAAAGAGGGAGGAGAAATTTAAAGAAACTTGTAATCAATTGAACATGACTTATGAAAAGAAGCTTGCACAAGATTGTAGAACAAGATGGAACTCTACTTATTTAATGCTTGCTTCTGCATTGCCTTACGAACAAGTTTTTAAACGTTTAAAACAACGCCGTGATTCCCAATATAAGTGTGCACCAAGTGAAGAAGATTGGAAAATGGCAAGAGAAATTTGTGACAAGTTGAAATTATTTTTTAGTGTCACTGAGTTGTTCTCGGGTACTAAGTATCCAACATCAAACATTTATTTTCCCAAAGTTTGTCAAATAAGATTAGCTTTAAGAAAGTGGGAAGATTCTTCTAGTGATACTATACAAAGTATGGCAAGAAGTATGATAGTGAAGTTTGACAAATATTGGAGTTTGATTAATGGGGTGATGGCAATAGGGCTGTTTTGGATCCTAGATATAAAATAACTTTGTTGAATTACTTCTTCCCACTTATGTATGGGAATAATGCTCCCAAAGAATTGGAAAAGGTAATACAAATGTGTGAAGATTTAGTTGAAGAATATCAACCAAATAATGATATGGTTCCTACAAGTAGTGAAGTTGGTGCATCAACATTGGTAGATGACATTGATGTCACAAGTCAAGATTGGGAGAAGGCTTATTCGAATATGTGATGGAAAATACTTCAACTACAAATGTCAAGTCGAATTTACTTCCTACTTGGAAGATGGTGTCTTGCTTGATAAACAAAAAGGAAAATTTTGACATCTTAGGATGGTGGAAACAAAATGGTTTGAAATTTCCAACTTTGCAAAAGATTGCAAGGGACTTTTAGCAATTCCTATCTCTACCGTTGCTTGAGTCCGCCTTTAGTACTAGTGGTCGTGTTTTAAGTCAACAACGTAGTAGGTTGAAGGAAGACACTTTAGAGGCTTTGATGTGCACTCAAGATTGGATCCGAAAAGATATAAAAGGTAATATATTTTTATCTTTTACAAGATTAATTGAAAAGGATTTTTAAATTTTAATTTAGCTATTTGTTTCTTAGGTTATTCAAAACGTTGACTCAATTCGAATGTGTGGATGAAGATATGGATGATGATGATGATGATGATAATAAGGTAATTTACATATTAGTGTTGATTACCTTTTAGTTTTTAAAGTATTTTTTTAAGTAAATATAATTATTGATTGTTTACTTTTCGTAGGAAAAGAAAGTCATATCTAATTGTGGAATGACGAAGAAGACCTTGCAAGGAGAAGTTGGAAGAGAGACATGATTGATCATTACTTGTTTGGATATTTTGCTTAATATTTTAGTTTATTTATATGTAACTTTGTTTTAAGTATTTTGATATTTCTACTTTACGTGTGTTATCAATTGAGCAAATAGAGATATGTTGACTTTTGCTTTTAGTTGACTTATTATGAAGTATTTTTTAGCTTTTCAAGCATACTCATGATGCTAAATTTTATAATTATCCCTTATTAGATTTGATGAAGTATAGTTTTTAAGCATAATTATGTTGTTGGATTTTTTAGTTGTTTAGGCATATTGTTACTTTAAAAAGTATTATAGTTCATTTTGTTGAATTTTATAGCATTTTATAGAAATTTATAAAAAAATATTATTATTTTGTGTTCCATTAGTATTTTTAATAAAAAATAATAAATGTCAAATACTAGTATTTTTTAATAACATAATAAATATGTGAATTCTTTGTGCTTTTTATTTTTATAGAAAATATAAACATTTTAAAAAAATAAAATATTAATGAATAAATGTAGGATCTATGGGGATCCCCGCGGGGAACGGGGATGGGGATAGAAATTCCCCCGTGACGGAGATCGGGGACGGGGACGGGGAATGAATTTGATGGCGGGGAAAAAGATGGGGAAGTGTCCCCCCGGCCCCGCCCCGCCCCATTGACATCCCTACAGATGGCCACATGAAGGTACCGGTTGATGTTGTTTTAGATATGAATGCATTGCTACCGGTACCTGACATTGTTGTGGAGACCACATTGCTGCGAGATGCAGTAGGATCTTTTGTGGCATGGCCATCAAACCTCATCTTCATAGATGATCAGGTATGTTGAAAACCATTATGAATCTTTAAGTATTCAACTGACAGTTCTGACCTGAATATTTTACATGGTAATTTTAGACTCCTACAAAACCCGCATCTAAGGATAAAGGGATTTTGCAGCTCGGCGAGTCTATTGTATCGCAAAGAGAGGTACTTTTAAAGTGTTAATTTTATGATCAAAATAAAAAAAAAACCGCATAACTTTGTATCTTACATAAGTCTATATGATTTTTAGGTACCTTTTCAAGAGTCACAACAGGTGAGCCAGAAAGTTGGTAGGGTTCCACCTAAGAAGAGGGTTCCTGTCCGTAAATTTGTGCCTAGATTTCGGCAGTGTCTGGAAACACTAGTTGGCACATAAGATATGATGAATGATGGAATTCGTCAAATCGATATGGATGCATGTGTCTTTGGTTTTCCATGTACCGAAACAATTGGACTAGAGGACATGGAACAAATATTTCATCATCGAGAGTTAGGCATCAGTGTGATGCACTCGTATATCCGGTAACTCGATCAATATATTATTTAATTGGTTGAACATTTTTTTAAACATTTAATTGAAATAGTCTAATATTAATTATGTTTTTATTTAAGGATGTTATTTGACAAATTGATGCGCGAGAATCAATTGTCAAATATATTTTGTTTCGTGTCTTCCTCCCGTGTCAGCGGAGCAACAATTTCTAGGGAACCGGATTCAGTAAGAGAACACTTGGTCGAAAGATTCATGACAACTGCCAGTACAGAAAGCTTGTATCTTTTGGCGTATAATACAGGGTTAGATTTTCATTCTAAGTTCCTTTTAATATTTGTATTTTTACATTAAAATTCGCTTCTAAATTGTTGCTTTAATTTATAGATGTCACTGGTTATTGCTTGCCATCGATCCCATAAAAGAAGTGGTCTATTACCTGAATTCGGTTGACGGTGATTGGACAAATTATCCGGAAATGAAGCTAATGATTGATATGTAAGTGACATTATTCTAAATATTCGTTTGTGTTTATATATTTAACTATTTCTATGTCATTGTTCTAAATAAATATTTTAATTTTGTCAGTTCAATACAAGTATTCCGATGTCAAAGGGAAGCACGAGTACCACGGTCTAAATCAAACAACATTAATTGGATCAAAGTACAGGTATATAAATTTCAACAATTTTGCTTATAATATTTATGCTACTTGATAAAACAATACATGTATATAATCTTATTTGTTTTTCTATGTAGTGCCCTCAACAACAAAACGGCATAGATTGCGGATACTTCGTTTTGAAGTTTATCAAAGAAATCATTCAAATGAATGAAATCGAGATTCCAATCACGGTATGGATTTATAACTTATTATGGATTTATACTTTGTTTTATTATTTATCGGATTTTGCATATAATTTATTACATTTAACTAAATCATGCATATTTTTTGTTTTGTAATGTAGTATTTTGATCAATACAAGTGTCCATATTACTCGTCACTTCAATTGGAAGAACTCAAAGAGGAGTTGTGTCAATATTTTATTGAGCTAAGAATCTTATAAGGTACGAATACATTGTTGTGTAAAAATGGTTAATTGTGAATACATTGTTTTGTGTATACAATACTGACCGTGTTATTATGTTCATATCTTGCAGGATCAGGACCTTGGATATATATGTACATTAGGATTGATTTACTTAGTGTTATATAGCTGATTTGTTAGGGTTGATTTTGTTACGTTTAAAAACATGTTAATTGAATTACCATGGTGTATATATATTTTGGATATGAATGGTATATAATGGTGTTTGTATATAATATTTACATTTGGTATTTGGATTAACACTGATATATATTGGCATTTCTATATAAGATTGTAAATTACCGGTTTAGGAATTACAGGTTTGCTGCAAAAAAAATGCAGGTTTAGAATTTTTTAAATATTTGATTTTTCAGTAGAAAACCTATGAAAGCGCTTTTAACCAAAAAGCGCTCATATGTAAATGAAAGCGCTTTTGGTTAAAAGCGCTTTCAAACCCTGAGAGCTTTTGTTTAGAAAAACGCTCAGTGGGCCTACCTATGAAAGAGTTTTAACCAAAAAGCGCTCTCATAGGTAGGCCTCTGCTGTATATAGCAAACAAAGAGTTGGTATTATTTTACCGGGTGATATATACCGGTTAGGTTATATCGTATCGTGTCCACAGAGATTGGTTATTGATTCGTCGTTCGATAATTCTACCGTTAATGAGTTTGAGATTAAAAGAAATGAAAATAAAAGACAAAAAGTAAATGAACAAAAAGTATAAAGGATAGACAGCTTGTCTGAAACGAATGTAAACTACCCGTCACAGACTTAAATCTACCACCCATGTCATACTCGGCCTACGATACTCGTCCGTGTCATCACATACCTCTCACAATCTAAGCTATTTCTAACCCAAATTGAGAATCCTCCTAAATCATCTCAATAGCCATGTCTGGCCTATCTCAACAACACAGGAGTCAACTGCGTCACCTCCATACCCATCTCTAGCATACTTCACCAACGCAGAGGCATTAAGTTCAGATACTCTATAGTGAATGTTAGATCTAAACCCATTCCTAGCATTCAGAAACTAACAGATAATCATCCTAGGTAAGAATCTAAGCAATCTATTTCTAGCAAAGCTCAAATCCCTAACATAAAGTAAAAACCCAAGATAATCACCGACACAAATTCGTAAAGCAAACTTTATACAAGCCAAAGGCGATAAATATACAAGAGTTATGAGTAGAAATACATACAAACCCAACAAAAGAGAAATACACAAAGAGGAGGAGAGATAAACCACAGATCTAAACTGGTTGTCAGAGCCAATCGAAGACCAATCCACCTCCAATCTTCCATGAGCAAGCCCTAATGTTGTTTTCTAAGCTAATCTAGACCAAAAAATGATGGTTGATGGAAATGGGGATCAAAAACCACCCTTAAACCATAACCTAGAAATCTGTTTTGAAAAGTATTTATAAACAAAATCCCGCAGACCGCGCTAAGCGCGCTAGCCACGCTAAGCGCGACTTACTTTATTACTTAAAACCTCCAGATCGCGCTAAGCGCGCTCAAAACCGCGCTAAACGCGCTCAAAACCGCGCTAAGCGCGAAAGTTGCTGTTTTTCTTCCAAAAAATGCGTCCTCGGAGCCGTGTCTTGGACACTTTATTCCTCCATGCTCCAAATATGCAACAAATACCTACAAAAATAGATACAAAACTATCAAACGGTACATTATGTACACAAAACACAATAAAACGTATTTACAACAAAAAGTCGGGATTATTCAACTAAATATCAACAAAAGAAGGGATAAGTGCCACAAAATGTATATACAAAATAACTACATTTTGGCACTTATCACCTACGAAAGCGCTTTTTTCTGAAAAAGCGCTTTCTTAGGCCTACTTTAAAATGCCTTTATTGCATTCTGAAGGCACCTATGAAAGCACTTTTTCAGGAAAAAAAAGCGCTTTCTTAGGCCTACCTATGAGAGCGCTTTTGGGTGAAAAGCGCTTTCATAGGTAGGCCTACGAAAGCGCTTTTTTCTAAACAAAAAGCGCTGCTAAAACCTTTAGCAGCGCCACCTACGAAAGGGCTTTTAAAGCCGAAAAAAAAGCGCTTTCGTAGGTCATTTTTGACATAGTGCATTCACTTTGGGTGCTAAAACTTAATGCCTCTATGTTGTTGTAATGTGCAAGACATTGCCGATAGAATAATATGGTTGGTTTCGCGACTTGGCGTTAGACATAATCTTTGTTGTGGGTATATCTTGTGGTGTATGTGATGATTTTTACGAGTATAGTAGGTTGGGTGCAACTGATCAATAGGTTTAAGTTTGTGATGAGTAAATTATATGCATTCTTGATAAGTTTATCTTTTTCTTTGTTTTTGTATACATTTATTTTCTGTTGTAACCTTTCTATACAAACCAACTCATTCAAACCCCAAACTCATTAACGAGAGATTTTTCGAACGACAATTCAATATACTAATCTTTGTGGACACGATACGATATAACATATATATCATCCAGTAAAAATAATATTTTACTTTTCGATATACTCATTGAGAATGAGTCTAATTGCCATTTGATAAAAATAATCTTTGTGCCTACTTGGTTTAATTTTTATTCTACTCGTTCGGAGTAATTTTTGCAGATATTCATTGAGAATGAGTCTAATTGCCATTTGTATATTTGATATATTCTAATTGTAATTTGAAGGATGTACAATTCTAAATTGCAAACTAGATTAAGCACAAATAACACGACTCAATAAAATCAAAATTAAATTATACATAAACTTAAGCATTAATCAATTACAATATAATGAAGAAAATAACACCAAATATTTCACATGAGAAATTAGTAAAATAATATCATCATCAACCAACTCTATTTTAATTATATGAATTTATAAAATATATTTATCTTTTTTTTTTTAACACAATAAAATATATTTATCATAAACTACTAAAATTTAATCTCATTAAACAGGTCAAAGATCTAAAATTGCATTCAAGAAAATAATCAACAGAGTATATAATATTAGATTTTAATCCGCAAATAATATCCACTATATTTTTAATTATTCTCCACGACAATTCTAAGATACAATGTGAACCGATGAAAAATACAATTTCCAACTATATTAGCACGATCAGAATCAAACACTTGATCAAAATCAAATAATTCATAAACTCCATGAACGATCTTCTTTGCTAGTCCCTCAAATGATTTAGATGAAAAATCTGGATGAAACAAGATAGATTGAATCCAATCTTCACCTTCTTCTAAGAATCTTTTGCAACTCACTTCTTGATAATTGTGGAGCAATGTGTTAAGGCTCTTAATCGAGTTAGAATCAACAGAACGAGAAACAATGCTGATATGAAAGTTTAATTGATCATTGGACTTGAGTTTCGGGCATTGCATCTCTAGATTATACTTCTTTATGCTTTGAAGGTATTTATATTGATCTTGATATTGTGCAAACAATCCATAATAGTAAGGAGATGCTTCAGGACATGCTGATTGTGTAGACAAGGATGGAGACATGATGATTTTTCTTCTTCCAAAAGCTTAACTTTTTTATCTCTTTAGAATTCTTGTGTGCTCTTTTTTTTCTTCATATGGATGCAACCCTATTTGTAGATGAAGAGGAGTACTGATAGGAGAGTTTGTTTTTTAAATTGCTTATTTTTCGATATAATGTTGTTAGATTTGCTTTATAGAGAGAAGATAATTTGTTTGGATTTGTTTTGTTAGTATTTAAATCTAAATTTTGTATCATCTATGTTTGATACGATTCATCCTATATTATTGAAAAATATAATTATAGAGAAATTTTTATTCTAAAAAATTCTAAATATCATTTAATTAATTTATTAAAGAAAAAATTAAAAGAATAATCAACTAAAAATAAAAAATTATCTTAAAATTATAACATAAATGATACATTAATTGTGATATTTTTTAATTACATAGAGGGTCAAAAGCCCAATAACTTAATTGTTATCTTTAATTCGGAGAGACTGCAAATAAAATCTTTAATTCTGATAACAGATATGATAAGTTTTGAGTCAAATTTTCGAACGATACACTATCATATTTATTAAATAAAAGATTAAATATGTTTTTTATCCCTCTAAATATCTCAAACTTTATTTTTAGTCTCTCTAAAATTTTCCTTTAGAGAATGGTCTTTCTAAAAATTTAAATTTTAACTTTTGGTCCCTCCTGCAATTTAGCGACGGTATTTGGTCATGGTTAGATAGTAAATTGAATAAGATTTCCAACACTTCGAA
Source organism: Vicia sativa (assembly GCA_021764765.1). NCBI lineage: Eukaryota > Viridiplantae > Streptophyta > Magnoliopsida > Fabales > Fabaceae > Vicia > Vicia sativa. The sequence continues at coordinate 162,561,569 of CM038792.1, read as the reverse complement.
CTATGCGTGAATCGGAGTTAAGGTTCTCAAGTTATGGCTGAAACAATGCTGATTTTTTCAAGTATCAGTCAGAAGCGTCCGAGCTCGCTTGACGGTACAGTGGCGCTCCCGAAATGTGAATATGCACTAAAAAATTTGTTTTGAGCATCGGACAATGGTTTTTGAGCGTCAGGCGGTGCGTGCTGGGCCGAAACTCATATTTAGGTCAAAAACACAATTTTTAAGTATGAGTTGTGTAATTTTTTATCCCAAATCATAAAAGATAATATTTTGGTAGGACTAGTTAGAAAATAACACTTAGAGCTTGCTTATGGAGGATCCAGAGGAGGAGTTATGTATTTCTCATCAATTGGCGCTGACAACTCGTGAGATATGTATTTCTCATTTGTTTCTTCTCTTTGTATTTCTCTTTTGTTGGGTTTGTTTATATATTTACTTTGAACATATGTATATTTTTTGATCATGGTGTTGTATAAAGCTTTATTTATAAATCTTTGTTGATGTCTTCTTTAATCTTTTTACCACACAAATCTTGATTAGGGATGCATATCTATTAGTTTTTATATTCTAGAGATAGATTTAGAGCTGACATCACTACAAAAAAAAAACAATTTTTGGCAGCGCCTCTACGAAAGCGCTTTTAAGAAAAAGCGCTTTCGTAGGCTTTAAAAAATTGCTTGAAAAAGCGCTTTCATAGGGTTCCCTATGAAATCGCTTTTTAGAAAGCGCTTTCATAGGTATTTTAAATATCTAACCTACGAAAGCGCTTTTGAAAAGCGCTCTTATAGGGGGTCTTATGAAAGCGCTTTCATAGGTGGGCTTATGAAAGCGCTTTTTAAAGCGCTTTTATAAGCCTATGATACGAAAGCGTTTTTTAAGGAAAAAGCGCTTTCGTAGGTTATTTTATATTTAAAATTGAAAACCCTAATAAATACAATTTTTGTGCTTCATTCAGTTCTGTTCATCATTTTCATCTTCGTTCTTGCGCGCAGTGTACCTCTTCTTCCTCCAGTATCCCGTCCAGCATCCGTTCTCGCCATCATTCTTCCTCAAGCACGTCGTTCCCATTCTCGACATCGTTCATGTTCTCTCCGTTGTTCCCGTTCTCGCCGTCGTTCCTGTTCTCGCTGTCGTTCCTGTTCTCGCCGTCTGACAAGGTTAGCTTGTGTTTTCTTCTGGTTAGAGGTTCTACACATATTACTGGTTAACACATTGACTTTATAGGCTAGAGTCTAGTTAGCTTCCTACAAAGAATGTATATAGGTTTACCCTTCTCTGGATTTTTCCAATTGTCATGAATATCCTGATGGTGTTCAGATTTCTCAATAATACAGTTCAGAAATTTGAAACTAATTTGGTTCCTATGAGCAACTCATTTAATTTCCAATTGGACTTTTAATGGAGCATGATCAAATATGTGAGGTTGCAATATTTCAACATCACATTGAGGAAATTTCTGATACCACTCTGTGTTACAAATAACCCTGTCAGTTCCGGTGTATATCACACTAGTTGCATGTTTATTAGACCACTCTGTGTTACAAATACTCTTTATATCAGTCCATATTAGACTTCTGTGGATAAGCTTATTATGAGCACAAACAAGGGTTAGGCTGAAAGCTTTCTCTCCATTCAAATGATAAAGTTCACAATGAATAGATTGGTCAGACCTGCTTATAGTTTTAACTTCCCATCCATCCTTTCTCCATATGAACCATATTCTACCATTTTTAATTAATGAGTTTTTAAAAGAAGATTGAAATTCCAAGTATATAGATGAAGATGGAATCTATGTGAGAGGATAGATCGAGAAAATCTTATAGCATATTGTATTTATATATATGTGGATGATTTACTGTATAAAATTCTTAAGTATCACACTTGTGCTTTTCATTTTTGATTTATAGCTTGCATTGAATTTGGTTTATCATGTTTGTTTCACTTACATTCATTCATGTACATTCATCCTATTTTTTATAATATAAGTTTTCTTTTTTTTGAATTAGCAGTGTTTCCCAGCCTAGTTCAACGTACGGCGCTCATTCTCTGCGTTTCTTTGAGTTCGATAAATTCGAGGTAAATTCCTTCCTCCTCAAATTACTGGTATTGTGATGAATTTGTCTTAAATTGCCTTTTTGTATGTTGCGTTTTCTTGATACGGATCCATTCCGTGTATACTTTGTGTTTTGACAGAAACGCAGTATAGTGTTTTATGCACTAATTAGTTGATATGGATAAGACATGGATGTATTTCAATCGATTGTCGAAAGAATACGAGAATGCTGTTTCGGAGTTTGTTCAGTTTGCTGTTGCGCACGCTAAAGACCCCAGTCGAATGACATGTCCTTGTTTGTATTATTGTTATGGGAACCGGGTTGACGCAGTTCAGTTGGCATCGCATTTAATTAGGTATGGAATTGATAGAAGTTATACATGTTGGAATATGCATGGTGAGAAAAGTAACGGGAATGTTGAATCGGGGGATAAGAGGACCTATGTTTCAAATGACGATTGCACAGATACATACGATTATGATTGAGTCGAAGAAATTGCAGAAGCGCTTGAAGAAGATCTTAACGATTGTCCCAAAATGTTCGAGAGGTTGGTAAGCGATGCAGAGAAACCGTTGTATAATGGTTGTACAAAATTCACAAGATTGTCTGCGGTGTTAAAGTTGTACAATTTAAAAGCCGGCAATGGATGGTCGGATAAAAGTTTCACAGAGTTATTATCCCTTATGAAAGATATACTACCAGAGGATAATGTTCTTCCCAATCGAACGTATGAGGCCAAAAAGATGTTGTACTCTATTGGCATGAGCTATGATAAGATACATGCGTGTCCAAAAGATTGCGTTTTGTTTCGAAACGAGTATGCATCGTTAAATGAGTGTCCTAAATGTGGTGCCCCTAGATATAAGAAAAAGTTGTCTCCGGCAAAAGTCTTATGGTATTTTCCTATAATCCCGAGATTTAGACGGATGTATCGTAGTGAAACCGATTCAAGACACTTGACTTGGCATTCAGATGAAAGAATTATTGATGGAAAATTTCGACATCCGGCAGATTCTCCACAGTGGATGAAAATTGATAATGATTATCCTGAATTTGGAAAAGAAGCAAGAAACCTTCGCTTGGCATTGTCTACTGATGGAATGAACCCATACGGTATTCAAAGTATCTCGCATAGAACATGGCCTGTGATTCTTATGATTTATAACCTTTCATGTTGTCAGCTGTATCTATCGTCTCCGACTTATCGGGTAGTTGGCAAGGGAAAAGTGCACAACACCTCGGGAGATTTAATTCACCATAGACCGCTCCCAGATGGCCACATGAAGGTACCGGTTGATGTTGTTTTAGATATGAATGCATTGCTACCGGTACCTGACATTGTTGTGGAGACCACATTGCTGCGAGATGCAGTAGGATCTTTTGTGGCATGGCCATCAAACCTCATCTTCATAGATGATCAGGTATGTTGAAAACCATTATGAATCTTTAAGTATTCAACTGACAGTTCTGACCTGAATTTTTTACATGGTAATTTTAGACTCCTACAAAACCCGCATCTAAGGATAAAGGAATTTTGCAGCTCGGCGAGTCTATTGCATCGCAAAGAGAGGTACTTTTAAAGTGTTAATTTTATGATCAAAATATTAAAAAAAACCGCATAACTTTGTATCTTACATAAGTCTATATGATTTTTAGGTACCTTTTCAAGAGTCACAACAGGTGAGCCAGAAATTTGGTAGGGTTCCACCTAAGAAGAGGGTTCCTGTCCGTAAATTTGTGCCTAGATTTCGGCAGTGTCTGGAAACACTAGTTGGCACATAAGATTTGATGAATGATGGAATTCGTCAAATCGATATGGATGCATGTGTCTTTGGTTTTCCATGTACCGAAACAATTGGACTAGAGGACATGGAACAAATATTTCATCATCGAGAGTTAGGCATCAGTGTGATGCACTCGTATATCCGGTAACCCGATCAATATATTATTTAATTGGTTGAACATTTTTTTAAACATTTAATTGAAATAGTCTAATATTAATTATGTTTTTATTTAAGGATGTTATTTGACAAATTGATGCGCGAGAATCAATTGTCAAATATATTTTGTTTCGTGTCTTCCTCCCGTGTCAGCGGAGCAACAATTTCTAGGGAACCGGATTCAGTAAGAGAACACTTGGTCGAAAGATTCATGACAACTGCCAGTACAGAAAGCTTGTATCTTTTGGCGTATAATACAGGGTTAGATTTTCATTCTAAGTTCCTTTTAATATTTGTATTTTTACATTAAAATTCGCTTCTAAATTGTTGCTTTAATTTATAGATGTCACTGGTTATTGCTTGCCATCGATCCCATAAAAGAAGTGGTCTATTACCTGAATTCGGTTGACGGTGATTGGACAAATTATCCAGAAATGAAGCTAATGATTGATATGTAAGTGACATTATTCTAAATATTCGTTTGTGTTTATATATTTAACTATTTCTATGTCATTGTTCTAAATAAATATTTTAATTTTGTCAGTTCAATACAAGTATTCCGATGTCAAAGGGAAGCACGAGTACCACGGTCTAAATCAAACAACATTAATTGGATCAAAGTACAGGTATATAAATTTCAACAATGTTGCTTATAATATTTATGCTACTTGATAAAACAATACATGTATATAATCTTATTTGTTTTTCTAAGTAGTGCCCTCAACAACAAAACGGCATAGATTGCGGATACTTCGTTTTGAAGTTTATCAAAGAAATCATTCAAATGAATGAAATCGAGATTCCAATCACGGTATGGATTTATAACTTATTATGGATTTATACTTTGTTTTATTATTTATCGGATTTTGCATATAATTTATTACATTTAACTAAATCATGCATATTTTTTGTTTTGTAATGTAGTATTTTGATCAATACAAGTGTCCATATTACTCGTCACTTCAATTGGAAGAACTCAAAGAGGAGTTGTGTCAATATTTTATTGAGCTAAGAATCTTATAAGGTACGAATATATTGTTGTGTGAAAATGGTTAATTGTGAATACATTGTTTTGTGTATACAATACTGACCGTGTTATTATGTTCATATCTTGCAGGATCAGGACCTTGGATATATATGTACATTAGGATTTATTTACTTAGTGTTATATAGCTGATTTGTTAGGGTTGATTTTGTTACGTTTAAAAACATGTTAATTGAATTACCATGGTGTATATATATTTTGGATATGAATGGTATATAATGGTATTTGTATATAATATTTATATTTGGTATTTGGATTAACACTGATATATATTGGCATTTCTATATAAGATTGTAAATTACCGGTTTAGGAATTACAGGTTTGCTGCAAAAAAAATGCAGGTTTAGAAATTTTTTAAATATTTGATTTTTCAAGAAAACCTATGAAAGCGAACCAAAAGCGCCTCATATGTTTATGAAAGCGCTTTTGGTTAAAAGCGCAGGCCATATGAGGCGCTTTTGTTTAGAAAACGCTCAGAGGGCCTACCTGAAAGCGTTTTAACCAAAAAGCGCTCACATAGGTAGGCCTACTGTTGCTGCGGTATAGCGGCAAACAAAGAGTTGGTATTATTTTTACCGGGTGATATATACCGGTTAGGTTATATCGTATCGTGTCCACAGAGATTGGTTATTGATTCGTCGTTCGATAATTCTACCGTTAATGAGTTTGGGATTAAAAGAAATGAAAATAAAAGACAAAAAGTAAATGAACAAAAGTATAAAGGATAGATAGCTTGTCCGGACGAATGTAAACTACCCGTACTTAAATCTACCACCCATGTCATACTCGGCCCACGATACTCGTCCGTGTCATCACATACCTCTCACAATCTAAGCTATTTCTAACCCAAATTGAGAATCCTCCTAAATCATCTCAATAGCCATGTCCGCCTATCTCAACAACACAGAGTCAATCGTCACCTCCATACCCATCTCTAGCATACTTCACCAACGCAGAGGCATTAAGTTCGGATACTCTATAGTGAATGTTAGATCTAAACTCATTCCTAGCATTCGAAACTAATGATAATCATTCTAGGTAAGAATCTAAGCAATCTATTTCTAGCAAAGCTCAAATCCCTAACATAAAGTAAAAACCCAAGATAATCACTGACACAAATTCGTAAAGCAAACTTTATACAAGCCAAAGGCGATAAATATACAAGAGTTATGAGTAGAAATACATACAAACCCAACAAAAGAGAAATACACAAAGAGGAGGAGAGATAAACCACAGATCTAAACTGGTTGTCAGAGCCAATCGAAGAGCAATCCACCTCCAATCTTCCATGAGCAAGCCCTAATGTTGTTTTCTAAGCTAATCTAGACCAAAAAATGATGGTTGATGGAAATGGGGATCAAAAACCACCCCAAAACCATAACCTAGAAATCTGTTTTGAAAAGTATTTATAAACAAAATCCCGCAGACCGCGCTAAGCGCGCTAGCCACGCTAAGCGCGACTTACTTTATTACTTAAAACCTCCAGATCGCGCTAAGCGCGCTCAAAACCGCGCTAAGCGCGAAAGTTGCTGTTTTTCTTCCAAAAAATGCGTCTTCGGAGCCGTGTCTTCGACACTTTATTCCTCCATGCTCCAAATATGCAAAAAATACCTACAAAAATAGATACAAAACTATCAAACGGTACATTATGTACACAAATCACAATAAAACGTATTTACAACAAAAAGTCAGGATTATTCAACTAAATATCAACAAAAGAAGGGATAAGTGCCACAAAATGTATATACAAAATAACTACATTTTGTCACTTATCACCTACGAAAGCGCTTTTTTCTGAAAAAGCGCTTTCTTAGGCCTACTTTAAAATGCTTTTATTGCATTCTGAAGGCACCTATGAAAGCGCTTTTTCAGGAAAAAAGCGCCTATGAGGCGCTTGGGTGGCGCTTTCATAGGTAGGCCTACGAAAGCGCTTTTTTCTAAACAAAAAGCGCTGCTAAAACCTTTAGTAGCGCCACCTACGAAAGCGCTTTTAGGCGCTTTTAAAGCCGAAAAAAAGCGCTTTCGTAGGTCATTTTTGACATAGTGCATTCACTTTGGGTGCTAAAACTTAATGCCTCTATGTTGTTGTAATGTGCAAGACATTGCCGATAGAATAATATGGTTGGTTTCGCGACTTGGCGTTAGACATAATCTTTGTTGTGGGTATATCTTGTGGTGTATGTGATGATTTTTACGAGTATAGTAGGTTGGGTGCAACTGATCAATAGGTTTAAGTTTGTGATGAGTAAATTATATGCATTCTTGATAAGTTTATCTTTTTCTTTGTTTTTGTATACATTTATTTTCTGTTGTAACCTTTCTATACAAACCAACTCATTCAATTCCCAAACTCATTAACGAGAGATTTTTCGAACGACAATTCAATATACTAATCTTTGTGGACACGATACGATACATATATATCATCCGGTAAAAATAATATTTTACTTTTCGATATACTCATTGAAAATGAGTCTAATTGCCATTTGATAAAAATAATCTTTGTGCCTACTTGGTTTAATTTTTATTCTACTCGTTCGGAGTAATTTTTGCAGATATTCATTGAGAATGAGTCTAATTGCCATTTGTATATTTGATATATTCTAATTGTAATTCGAAGGATGTACAATTCTAAATTGCAAACTAGATTAAGCACAAATAACACGACTCAATAAAATCAAAATTAAATTATACATACACTTAAGCATTAATCAATTACAATATAATGAAGAAAATAACACCAAATATTTCACATGAGAAATTAGTAAAATAATATCATCATCAACCAACTCTATTTTAATTATATGAATTTATAAAATATATTTATCTTTTTTTTTAACACAATAAAATATATTTATCATAAACTACTAAAATTTAATCTCATTAAACAGGTCAAAGATCTAAAATTGCATTCAAGAAAATAATCAACAGAGTATATAATATTAGATTTTAATCCGCAAATAATATCCACTATATTTTTAATTATTCTCCACGACAATTCTAAGATACAATGTGAACCGATGAAAAATACAATTTCCAACTATATTAGCACGATCAGAATCAAACACTTGATCAAAATCAAATAATTCATAAACTCCATGAACGATCTTCTTTGCTAGTCCCTCAAATGATTTAGATGAAAAATCTGGATGAAACAAGATAGATTGAATCCAATCTTCACCTTCTTCTAAGAATCTTTTGCAACTCACTTCTTGATAATTGTGGAGCAATGTGTTAAGGCTCTTAACCGAGTTAGAATCAACAGAACGAGAAACAATGCTGATATGAAAGTTTAATTGATCATTGGACTTGAGTTTCGGGCATTGCATCTCTAGATTATACTTCTTTATGCTTTGAAGGTATTTATATTGATCTTGATATTGTGCAAACAATCCATAATAGTAAGGAGATGCTTCAGGACATGCTGATTGTGTAGACAAGGATGGAGACATGATGATTTTTCTTCTTCCAAAAGCTTAACTTTTTTATCTCTTTAGAATTCTTGTGTGCTCTTTTTTCTTCATATGGATGCAACCCTATTTATAGATGAAGAGGAGTATTGATAGGAGAGTTTGTTTTTGAAATTGCTTATTTTTCGATATAATGTTGTTAGATTTGCTTTATAGATAGAAGATAATTTGTTTGGATTTGTTTTGTTAGTATTTAAATCTAAATTTTGTATCATCTATGTTTGATACGATCCATCCTATATTATTGAAAAATATAATTATAGAGAAATTTTTATTCTAAAAAATTCTAAATATCATTTAATTAATTTATTAAAGAAAAAATTAAAAGAATAATCAACTAAAAATAAAAAATTATCTTAAAATTATAACATAAATGATACATTAATTGTGATATTTTTTAATTACAAAGAGGGTCAAAAGCCCAATAACTTAATTGTTATCTTTAATTCGGAGAGACTGCAAACAAAATCTTTAATTCTGATAACAGATATGATAAGTTTTGAGTCAAATTTTCGAACGATACACTATCATATTTATTAAATAAAATATTAAATATGTTTTTTATCCCTCTAAATATCTCAAACTTTATTTTTAGTCTCTCTAAAATTTTCCTTTAGAGAATGGGCTTTCTAAAAATTTAAATTTTAACTTTTGGTCCCTCCTGCAATTTAGCGACGGTTCTTACAACTTAGCAACGATTTTAGCAACAATTCTTACAACTTAGCGACGGTATTTGGTCATGGTTAGATAGTAAATTGAATAAGATTTCCAACGCTTCGAACTGTGCGTGAATCGGAGTTAAGGTTCTCAAGTTATGGCTGAAACAATGCTGATTTTTTCAAGTATCAGTCAGAAGCGCCCGAGCTCGCTTGACGGTGCAGTGGCGCTCCAGAAATGTGAATATGCACTAAAGAATTTGTTTTGAGCATCGGACAATGGTTTTTGAGCGTCAGGCGGTGCGGGCTGGGCCGAAACTCATATTTAGGTCAAAAACACAATTTTTAAGTATGAGTTGTGTAATTTTTTATCCCAAACCATAAAAGATAATATTTTTGTAGGACTAGTTAGAAAATAACACTTAGAGCTTGCTTATGGAGGATCCAGAGGAGGAGTTATGTATTTCTCATCAATTGGCGCTGACAACTCGTGAGATATGTATTTCTCATTTGTTTCTTCTCTTTGTATTTCTCTTTTGTTGGGTTTGTTTATATATTTACTTTGAACATATGTATATTTTTTGATCATGGTGTTGTATAAAGCTTTATTTATAAATCTTTGTTGATGTCTTCTTTAATCTTTTTACCACACAAATCTTGATTAGGGATGCATATCTATTAGTTTTTATATTCTAGAGATAGATTTAGAGCTGACATCACTACAAAAAAAACAATTTTTGGCAGCGCCTCTACGAAAGCACTTTTAAGAAAAAGCGCTTTCGTAGGCTTTAAAAAAAATTTGCTTGAAAAAGCGCTTTCATAGGTATTTTAAATATCTAACCTACGAAAGCGCTTTTGAAAAGCGCTCTTATAGGGGGTCTTATGAAAGCGCTTTTATAAGCCTATGATACGAAAGCGTTTTTTAAGGAAAAAGCGCTTTCGTAGGTTATTTTATATTTAAAATTGAAAACCCTAATAAATACAATTTTTGTGCTTCATTCAGTTCTGTTCATCATTTTCATCTTCGTTCTTGCGCGCAGTGTACCTCTTCTTCCTCCAGTATTCCGTCCAGCATCCGTTCTCGTCGTCGTTCTTCCTCAAGCACGTCGTTCCCATTCTCGACATCGTTCATGTTCTCTCCGATGTTCCCATTCTCCCCGTCGTTCCTGTTCTCGCCGTCGGACAAGGTTAGCTTGTGTTTTCTTATGGTTAGAGGTTCTACACATATTACTGGTTAACATATTGACTTTATAGGCTAGAGTCTAGTTAGCTTCCTACAAAGAATGTATATAGGTTTACCCTTCTCTGGATTTTTCCAATTGTCATGAATATCCTGATGGTATTTAGATTTCTCAATAATACAGTTCAGAAATTTGAAACTAATTTGGTTCCTATGAGCGACTCATTTAATTTCCAATTGGACTTTTAATGGAGCATGATCAAATATGTGAGGTTGCAATATTTCAACATCACATTGAGGAAATTTCTGATACCACTCTGTGTTACAAATAACCCTGTCAGTTCTGGAGTATATCACACTAGTTGCATGTTTATTAGACCACTCTGTGTTACAAATACTCTTTATATCAGTCCATATTAGACTTCTGTGGATAAGCTTATTATGAGCACAAACAAGGGTTAGGCTGAAAGCTTTCTCTCCATTCAAATGATAAAGTTCACAATGAATAGATTGGCCAGACCTGCTTATAGTTTTAACTTCTCATCCATCCTTTCTCCATATGAACCATATTCTACCATTTTTAATTAATGAGTTTTTAAAAGAATATTGAAATTCCAAGTATATAGATGAAGATGGAATCTATGTGCGAGGATAGATCGAGAAAATCTTATAGCATATTGTATTTATATATATGTGCATGATTTACTGTATAAAATTCTTAAGTATCACACTTGTGCTTTTCATTTTTGATTTATAGCTTGCATTGAATTTGGTTTATCATGTTTGTTTCACTTACATTCATTCATGTACATTCATCCTATTTTTTATAATATAAGTTTTCTTTTTTTTGAATTAGCAGTGTTTCCCAGCCTAGTTCGACGTACGACGCTCATTCTCCGCGTTTCTTTGAGTTCGATAAATTCGAGGTAAATTCCTTCCTCCTCAAATTACTGGTATTGTGATGAATTTGTCTTAAATTGCCTTTTTGTATGTTGCGTTTTCTTGATACGGATCCATTCCGTGTATACTTTGTGTTTTGACAGAAACGCAGTATAGTGTTTTGTGCACTAATTAGTTGATATGGATAAGACATGGATGTATTTCAATCGATTGTCGAAAGAATACGAGAATGCTGTTTCGGAGTTTGTTCAGTTTGCTGTTGCGCACGCTAAAGACCCCAGTCGAATGACATGTCCTTGTTTGTATTATTGTTATGGGAACCGGGTTGACGCAGTTCAGTTGGCATCGCATTTAATTAGGTATGGAATTGATAGAAGTTATACATGTTGGAATATGCATGGTGAGAAAAGTAACGGGAATGTTGAATCGGGGGATAAGAGGACCTATGTTTCAAATGACGATTGCACAGATACATACGATTATGATTGAGTCGAAGAAATTGCAGAAGCGCTTAAAGAAGATCTTAACGATTGTCCCAAAATGTTCGAGAGGTTGGTAAGCGATGCAGAGAAACCGTTGTATAATGGTTGTACAAAATTCACAAGATTGTCTGCGGTGTTAAAGTTGTACAACTTAAAAGCCGACAATGGATGGTCGGATAAAAGTTTCACAGAGTTATTAGCCCTTATGAAAGATATACTACCAGAGGATAATGTTCTTCCCAATCGAACGTATGAGGCCAAAAAGATGTTGTACTCTATTGGCATGAGCTATGATAAGATACATGCGTGTCCAAAAGATTGCGTTTTGTTTCGAAACGAGTATGCATCGTTAAATGAGTGTCCTAAATGTGGTGCCCCTAGATATAAGAAAAAGTTGTCTCCGGCAAAAGTCTTATGGTATTTTCCTATAATCCCGAGATTTAGACGGATGTATCGTAGTGAAACCGATTCAAGACACTTGACTTGGCATTCAGATGAAAGAATTATTGATGGAAAATTTCGACCTCCGGCAGATTCTCCACAGTGGATGAAAATTGATAATGATTATCCTGAATTTGGAAAAGAAGCAAGAAACCTTCGCTTGGCATTTTCTACTGATGGAATGAACCCATACGGTATTCAAAGTATCTCGCATAGCACATGGCCTGTGATTCTTATGATTTATAACCTTTCATGTTGTCAGCTGTATCTATCGTCTCCGACTTATCGGGTAGTTGGCAAGGGAAAAGTGCACAACACCTCGGGAGATTTAATTCACCATAGACCGTTCCCAGATGGCCACATGAAGGTACCGGTTGATGTTGTTTTAGATATGAATGCATTGCTACCGGTACCTGACGTTGTTGTGGAGACCACATTGTTGCGAGATGCAGTAGGATCTTTTGTGGCATGGCCATCAAACCTCATCTTCATAGATGATCAGGTATGTTGAAAACCATTATGAATCTTTAAGTATTCAACTGACAGTTCTGACCTGAATATTTTACATGGTAATTTTAGACTCCTACAAAACCCGCATCTAAGGATAAAGGGATTTTGCAGCTCGGCGAGTCTATTGTATCGCAAAGAGAGGTACTTTTAAAGTGTTAATTTTATGATCAAAATAAAAAAAAACCGCATAACTTTGTATCTTACATAAGTCTATATGATTTTTAGGTACCTTTTCAAGAGTCACAACAGGTGAGCCAGAAAGTTGGTAGGGTTCCACCTAAGAAGAGGGTTCCTGTCCGTAAATTTGTGCCTAGATTTCGGCAGTGTCTGGAAACACTAGTTGGCACATAAGATTTGATGAATGATGGAATTCGTCAAATCGATATGGATGCATGTGTCTTTGGTTTTCCATGTACCGAAACAATTGGACTAGAGGACATGGAACAAATATTTCATCATCGAGAGTTAGGCATCAGTGTGATGCACTCGTATATCCGGTAACTCGATCAATATATTATTTAATTGGTTGAACATTTTTTTAAACATTTAATTGAAATAGTCTAATATTAATTATGTTTTTATTTAAGGATGTTATTTGACAAATTGATGCGCGAGAATCAATTGTCAAATATATTTTGTTTCGTGTCTTCCTCCCGTGTCAGCGGAGCAACAATTTCTAGGGAACCGGATTCAGTAAGAGAACACTTGGTCGAAAGATTCATGACAACTGCCAGTACAGAAAGCTTGTATCTTTTGGCGTATAATACAGGGTTAGATTTTCATTCTAAGTTCCTTTTAATATTTGTATTTTTACATTAAAATTCGCTTCTAAATTGTTGCTTTAATTTATAGATGTCACTGGTTATTGCTTGCCATCGATCCCATAAAAGAAGTGGTCTATTACCTGAATTCGGTTGACGGTGATTGGACAAATTATCCGGAAATGAAGCTAATGATTGATATGTAAGTGACATTATTCTAAATATTCGTTTGTGTTTATATATTTAACTATTTCTATGTCATTGTTCTAAATAAATATTTTAATTTTGTCAGTTCAATACAAGTATTCCGATGTCAAAGGGAAGCACGAGTACCACGGTCTAAATCAAACAACATTAATTGGATCAAAGTACAGGTATATAAATTTCAACAATGTTGCTTATAATATTTATGCTACTTGATAAAACAATACATGTATATAATCTTATTTGTTTTTCTATGTAGTGCCCTCAACAACAAAACGGCATAGATTGCGGATACTTCGTTTTGAAGTTTATCAAAGAAATCATTCAAATGAATGAAATCGAGATTCCAATCACGGTATGGATTTATAACTTATTATGGATTTATACTTTGTTTTATTATTTATCGGATTTTGCATATAATTTATTACATTTAACTAAATCATGCATATTTTTTGTTTTGTAATGTAGTATTTTGATCAATACAAGTGTCCATATTACTCGTCACTTCAATTGGAAGAACTCAAAGAGGAGTTGTGTCAATATTTTATTGAGCTAAGAATCTTATAAGGTACGAATACATTGTTGTGTGAAAATGGTTAATTGTGAATACATTGTTTTGTGTATACAATACTGACCGTGTTATTATGTTCATATCTTGTAGGATCAGGACCTTGGATATATATGTACATTAGGATTGATTTACTTAGTGTTATATAGCTGATTTGTTAGGGTTGATTTTGTTACGTTTAAAAACATGTTAATTGAATTACCATGGTGTATATATATTTTGGATATGGATGGTATATAATGGTACTTGTATATAATATTTACATTTGGTATTTGGATTAACACTGATATATATTGGCATTTCTATATAAGATTGTAAATTACCGGTTTAGGAATTACAGGTTTGCTGCAAAAAAAATGCAGGTTTAGAAATTTTTTAAATATTTGTTTTTCAGTAGAAAACCTATGAAAGCGCTTTTAACCAAAAAGCGCTCTCATATGTAGCTTATGAAAGCGCTTTTTGGTTAAAAGCGCTTTAAACCTATGAGGCTTTTGTTTAGAAAACGCTCAGAGGCCTACCTATGAAAGCGTTTAACCAAAAGCGCCATAGGTAGGCCTCATTGCTGTATAGCGGCAAACAAAGAGTTGGTATTATTTTTACCGTGATATATACCGGTTAGGTTATATCGTATCATGTCCACAGATTGGTTATTGATTGCTGCTTCGATAATTCTACCGTTAATGAGTTTGGGATTAAAAGAAATGAAAATAAAAGACAAAAAGTAAATGAACAAAAAGTATAAAGGATAGATAGCTTGTCTGGAACGAATGTAAACTACCCGTCACAGACTTAAATCTACCATCCATGTCATACTCGGCCTACGATACTCGTCCGTGTCATCACATACCTCTCACAATCTAAGCTATTTCTAACCCAAATTGAGAATCCTCCTAAATCATCTCAATAGCCATGTCTGGCCTATCTCAACAACACAGGAGTCAACTGCGTCACCTCCATACCCATCTCTAGCATACTTCACCAACGCAAAGGCATTAAGTTCAGATACTCTATAGTGAATGTTAGATCTAAACCCATTCCTAGCATTCAGAAACTAACAGATAATCATTCTAGGTAAGAATCTAAGCAATCTATTTCTAGCAAAGCTCAAATCCCTAACATAAATTAAAAACCAAAGATAACCACCGACACAAATTCGTAAAGCAAACTTTATACAAGCCAAAGACGATAAATATACAAGAGTTATGAGTAGAAATACATACAAACCCAACAAAAGAGAAATACACAAAGAGGAGGAGAGATAAACCACAAATCTAAACTGGTTGTCAGAGCCAATCGAAGAGCAATCCACCTCCAATCTTCCATGAGCAAGCCCTAATGTTGTTTTCTAAGCTAATCTAGACCAAAAAATGATGGTTGATGGAAATGGGGATCAAAAACCACCCCAAAACCATAACCTAGAAATCTGTTTTGAAAAGTATTTATAAACAAAATCCCGCAGACCGCGCTAAGCGCGACTTACTTTATTACTTAAAACCTCCAGATCGCTAAAGTTCTTTTTTCTTCCAAAATGCGTCTTGAGCCGTGTCTTGACACTTTATTCCTCCATGCTCCAAATATGCAACAAATACCTACAAAAATAGATACAAAACTATCAAACGGTACATTATGTACACAAAACACAATAAAACGTATTTACAACAAAAAGTCGGGATTATTCAACTAAATATCAACAAAAGAAGGGATAAGTGCCACAAAATGTATATACAAAATAACTACATTTTGGCACTTATCACCTGGCTTTTGAAAAGCGCTTTCCTACTTTAAAATGCTTTTATTGCATTCAAGGCACCTATGAAAGCGCCAGAAAAACGCTTTCTTAGGCCTATGAGGCTTTTGGTGAAAAGTGCTTTCATAGGTAGGCTCTGGCGTTTTTCTAAACAAAAAGCGTTGCTAAAACCTTTAGCAGCGCCACCTACGAAAGCGCTTTTAAGCGCTTTTAAAGCCGAAAAGAAGTGCTTTCGTAGGTCATTTTTGACATAGTGCATTCACTTTGGGTGCTAAAACTTAATGCCTCTATGTTGTTGTAATGTGCAAGACATTGCCGATAGAATAATATGGTTGGTTTCGCGACTTGGCGTTAGACATAACCTTTGTTGTAGGTATATCTTGTGGTGTATGTGATGATTTTTACGAGTATAGTAGGTTGGGTGCAACTGATCAATAGGTTTAAGTTTGTGATGAGTAAATTATATGCATTCTTGATAAGTTTATCTTTTTCTTTGTTTTTGTATATATTTATTTTCTGTTGTAACCTTTCTATACAAACCAACTCATTCAAACCCCAAACTCATTAACGAGAGATTTTTCGAACGACAATTCAATATACTAATCTTTGTGGACACGATACGATATAACATATATATCATCCGGTAAAAATAATATTTTACTTTTCGATATACTCATTGAGAATGGGTCTAATTGCCATTTGATAAAAATAATCTTTGTGCCTACTTGGTTTAATTTTTATTCTACTCGTTTGGAGTAATTTTTGCAGACATTCATTGAGAATGAGTCTAATTGTCATTTGTATATTTGATATATTCTAATTGTAATTCGAAGGATGTACAATTCTAAATTGAAAACTAGATTAAGCACAAATAACACAGATTCAATAAAATCAAAATTAAATTATACATAAACTTAAGCATTAATCAATTACAATATAATGAAGAAAATAACACCAAATATTTCACATGAGAAATTAGTAAAATAATATCATCATCAACCAACTCTATTTTAATTATATGAATTTATAAAATATATTTATCTTTTTTTTTTAACACAATAAAATATATTTATCATAAACTACTAAAATTTAATCTCATTAAACATGTCAAAGATCTAAAATTGCATTCAAGAAAATAATCAAAAGAGTATATAATATTAGATTTTAATCCGCAAATAATATCCACTATATTTTTAATTATGCTCCGCGACAATTCTAAGATACAATGTGAACCGATGAAAAATACAATTTCCAACTATATTAGCACGATCAGAATCAAACACTTGATCAAAATCAAATAATTCATAAACTCCATGAACGATCTTCTTTGCTAGTACCTCAAATGATTTAGATGAAAAATCTGGATGAAACAAGATAGATTGAATCCAATCTTCACCTTCTTCTAAGAATCTTTTGCAACTCACTTCTTGATAATTGTGGAGCAATGTGTTAAGGCTCTTAACCGAGTTAGAATCAACAGAACGAGAAACAATGCTGATATGAAAGTTTAATTGATCATTGGACTTGAGTTTCGGGCATTGCATCTCTAGATTATACTTCTTTATGCTTTGAAGGTATTTATATTGATCTTGATATTGTGCAAACAATCCATAATAGTAAGGAGATGCTTCAGGACATGCTGATTGTGTAGACAAGGATGGAGACATGATGATTTTTCTTCTTCCAAAAGCTTAACTTTTTTATCTCTTTAGAATTCTTGTGTGCTCTTTTTTTTCTTCATATGGATGCAACCCTATTTATAGATGAAGAGGAGTATTGATAGGAGAGTTTGTTTTTGAAATTGCTTATTTTTCGATATAATGTTGTTAGATTTGCTTTATAGATAGAAGATAATTTGTTTGGATTTGTTTTGTTAGTATTTAAATCTAAATTTTGTATCATCTATGTTTGATACGATCCATCCTATATTATTGAAAAATATAATTATAGAGAAATTTTTATTCTAAAAAATTCTAACTATCATTTAATTAATTTATTAAAGAAAAAATTAAAAGAATAATCAACTAAAAATAAAAAATTATCTTAAAATTATAACATAATTGATACATTAATTGTGATATTTTTTAATTACAAAAAGGGTCAAAAGCCCAATAACTTAATTGTTAACTTTAATTCGGAGAGACTGCAAACAAAATCTTTAGTTCTGATAATAGATATGATAAGTTTTAAGACAAATTTTTGAACGATACACTACCATATTTATTAAATAAAATATTAAATATATTTTTGATCCCTCTAAATATCTCAAATTTCATTTTTAGTCTCTAAAATTTTCCTTTAAAGAATGGTCCTTCTAAAAATTTAAATAATAACTTTTGGTCCCTCCTGCAATTTAGCGACGGTTCTTACAACTTAGCGACGATTTTAGCAACAGTTCTTACAACTTAGCAACAGTTTTAGCGACGGTATTTACAACTTAGCGACGTTTTTTATTTAGCAACGACATTAGAGACCATTTTAGTTACGATTTTGTCATGAGGGACCGAAAATTAAAATTAAAATTTTTAGGAGGACCATTCTTTGAACGAAATATTTAGAGGGACTTAAAACGAAATTTGAGATATTTAGAGGGACAAAAAACATAATTAACCCTTAAATAAATAGCATTGATAAAACAAATGTAAACAACGATAGGTCAATTTTTTTAATAAAAATAAAGACCATTGATAAAGAAAATAGGTACACAAAAAATGGGGACTACACCAAAATCCAATTAAAACGAAGAAAATTTTAAAAATGGTTGACCGAGTCATTTGTTACAAAATTTATCCTTATGTCCAAGTGGATGGCATCAAAAATGGTTAGTGAGGGAGTGTTTAGGTCAAGGCTTGCAAAAAAGTCGACACAACAATTCACTTCTTTATAAATATGGGTTAGTAGAAAAGACATGTGAGTAGTAATAACCAATACAAGAATTCCACAACTTTCGAAGTTGCCACAGGACAATGGAAGAATTCTTGTTTGCTTGAAACCCCCAAAGAGAAATCAGTTCCAATCCACAATTTATAGCAACCCTTATCCTTTGCAGTGAGGATAGCACGAATAACACCACTCAACTAAGCCTGAAAGGACGAAGAAATATTAAGATTTTATGCAAAAGCTAGAAAGAAATCACTTGAATTATTCTTGAAAATTCTGGCACAAACATACTTGGAAGTGACATGATCAAAGGCACAATCACTATTGCATTTGATCCACTCAAGGATAGGAGGTTTCTAGAGAACATTATCGGAACCCGAGGAGGGTTAAGCACCACTTTGAAAGCTTTGAGAAGGAAGAAATCTTGGATGGAGGAGTTAGAGGTAAGCTTAGAGTAATTACTAGAAGCTATAATTTATGTATGAATCTGAAATAAAGAAGAAAGAGTATTCAGAGAACTATGGTTGATAACTGCATTAGTTCCTAGTCTTCTAAATGTTCCAAAAAAATATAAACAATAGTTTCTCGGAAAACTAAGGATCATTGCCCAGAGTTTCCGACCTTGCAAAGAAGAAGAGTTTCCGCTAGAGAATTAGGCCTCGAAGCAAACTTACAAATGTTAAAAATGAAATTCTAAGGTAATTGGCAAAGTTTCACGAAGAAAATGATTAGTGGTGGACTTAGAAGCCTTTTGGCAAATAGGACACCTAGATGCCAAAGACACCCCATGATTCATGAACTGATCGTCGGTTGAAACTTTATTTAAAAAAAGCTTCCTAGTAAAAATAGATTTGTAGGGAAAGATGTCTGGACACAAAATATCATTCGCCAAGAAGTGCAACAGAAGGCATGAGCTTTAAGGACATACGCCTTCTTAAGACTCGTCACACCAGAAGATAATAGAGGCCAAATCATTTAATCAACGATCTGAGAATCGCTCAGGTTAAGCTGGGACAACGTCTAGTAATTTTTTCATTTCCCTTTTTACTACATCACTCGAGATGTGGTTGATTCTTCTTTGATATTCTCTAGAGTTTTTATATTCTTTCTCTAACCTTATTCTATGCATACAAATAAAAGGACTTATAGCTTTTAAATCAGAGATTTTGTCTCCCAAGGCAGTTGGATATTTTTTCAAAACTTCTAATAATTTCTTCCTTTAACCACCATTTAGGTTGGCATCTATTATTAAAATGTGATCTATATCGTTGCCTAGAAACTCATATCTCTAGAAACTCATATCTCAAATTTTTGGGTAGGATTTTAAGTCTAACAAAAGTTTTCTTAAGGCACGACATGTGGTTTGGAGCAAATGTCAGACATTCTCCTATATTTTCATCTACATAAGGTTAACACCAATTACCATCTTCGAATATAGGAGGCGTTGAGATTTTCAAGACTTCAGTGTCCCGAGGTGGTTCCTTTTCCATTTCTTTTACACACTCATCAATGATATCCAAGAAACAACATGAATCATCAATAGCAGGTGCTTCCATAAACTTGGAAAGGATAAATTTGATATGATTTTTGTACTTAGGATTAGTTTCGTTTTCATGTTATCGTTGTACGATAGTGGTAAGTATTTACTTTTCTTGTGCGTTTTTGTTTGAACCATACATTTTTTCCGTTTTTAAAACTTGTTGATTCATTCATTCTTGGTTATTGCCTTATGCTCTTTAGGTTTCTCTGACCTTTGTTTGAGGACAAACAAAGTTTCGAGTTAGGGAGTGTGATAAGTGTCAAAATGTTGATATTTTTGTGTAATAAATCCCAACTTTTGTGTGAATAATAGTATAATATCATTCTTTTATAAATACTATTCTTTTGATAGTTTTATCCCAAATTTTTTAGGATTTATCGCATGGTTGAAGCACAGAGCGTTTGAGATCGAATAAAGCTTCAAAGATACGATTTTGAGTAATAAAAGAGAATACACAAAGAAAAGAATAAGCTTTTAAAATATTTAAAATAGTCATAAAATCATGGTATTTGGTCATGGTTAGACAGTAAATTGAATAAGATTTCCAACGCTACGAACCGTGCGTGAATCGGAGTTAAGGTTCTCAAGTTATGGCTTAAACAATGCTGACTTTTTCAAATATCAGTCAGAAGCGCCCCGAGCTCGCTTGACGGTGCAGTGGCGCTCCAGAAATGTGAATATGCACTAAAAATTTTGTTTTGAGCGTCGGACAGTGGTTTGCCAAGCGGTGCGGGCTTGGCAGAAACTCATATTTAGGTCAAAAAACAGAATTTTTAAGTATGAGTTGTGTAATTTTTTATCCCAAACCATAAAAGATAATATTTTGGTAGGATTAGCTAGAAAACAACACTTAGAGCTTGCTTGTGGAGGATCCAGATGAGGAGTTCTCATCAATTGACGCTGACAACTCATGAGATGTGTATTTCTCCTTTGTTTCTTCTCTTTGTATTTCTCTTTTGTTGGGTTTGTTTGTATATTTACTTTGAACATATGTATATTTTTTTATCATGGTGTTGTATAAAGCTTTATTTATAAATCTTTGTTGATGCCTTCTTTAATCTTTTTACCACACAAGTCTTGATTAGGGATGCATATCTATTAGTTTTTATATTCTAGAGATAGATTTAGAGCAGACATTCACTTTGGGTGCTAAAACGTAATGCCTCTATGTTGTTGTAACGTGCAAGACATTGCGAATAAAATAATATGGTTGGTTTCGCGACTTGGCGTTAGACATACCTTTGTTGTGGGTATATCTTGTGTTGTATGTGATGATTTTTACGAGTATAGTAGGTTGGGTGCAACTGATCAATAGGTTTAAGTTTGTGATGAGTAAATTATATGGATTCTTGATAAGTTTATCCTTTTCTTTGTTTTTGTATACATTTATTTTCTGTTGTAACCTTTCTATACAAATCAACTCATTTAAACCCCAAACTCATTAAACGAGATATTTTTTGAACGACAATTCAATATACTAATCTTTGTGGACACGATACGATATAACATATATATATCACCCGGTAAAAATAATATTTTACTTTTTGCTTGTAGTTTTACCGCCGCAACAAAATGGAGCCATTGCCGGGGATTGATTTTATTGTATTGCATTGCGATAGTTCGTTAGCTTATGAGTTTTTGTTGCACCCCAAAATTTTCCCTCCTATCTTGATTTTATCTGGCTTATGCTTCACATTCATCTGCATACGCTTCCATTAGGTCATTAGCGTTAAACAATCATTCACTCATCGCATCTACATCATTTCGTCGTATTTAAATTGACCAAAAGTCAATTTAGATCGAAATTTGCATCGTTTTATAGTTGTAAGATACCCGATATTCCACTCCATTCATTTTTATCTCCTTACATGATTCTTGCATCATGCTAAGTTGTTTATATGTCGATAATATAGATATTTCAGTTTTATAAACAGACTGCTAAAAGCGATTCAATACTGTGCGGAAATTAGTGGGAAAATATTTCAAGTTTTTCGCCTTTAACTCACTGCTTTATGAATCTACGTTTCGCGTAAATCATGAAAATGCGTTGTCTCTGATTTTTCGGTACATTTTGAAGCCTCGTTCTTAATCGTAAGTGTTTTACAATCAGGTTTTCTTTATTATCACACTTCACCATCGAACCACTGTCGCTCACTCTCATCAACATAAACCACCATCTTCAAAAATAAACTCATCGTTAACGCCCTCCATCCTCCCGTCATGAACCTGTCTCCTTCTCCCTCCGCGAGCTCATATCTTTCCATTCCTTTCCTCACACTTTCGTGAACAACATCATCCAACCACGTCTCAACCTCTCTCTCTGATTCATCACCGCCTAGCCTCACCGTCTCACTCCATCTCCTTCCTTGTTCACGCCGATACTCCCTCCTTTATCAACATAACATAACACAGTAACCGTCATCCAACTGCTAGTTCTCTTTCAGTCACCTGTACCTAAACTCCATCCCTCTCTCCTAAGCGCTCTATATAATCCCTCACCAGTTCGCTAATCCACACGAAACACCCTTCACCGTTTTATTTTATGCAAGTTTCGGTTGCAGTTAACTCGTCGCCAATTACTCCTTTCCGTTCAACTCATCAAGAATCACCGATCCTCCGCTCTTCAATTCAGCAACAACAACAACAAGTTCCGGCAACACGGATTTTGCGATATCCTGAAGTTTCAGTAAGATATGTTTCCTTTAAATCTATTGAACTGAATCTTTGTCGAGTTTTGATGATGAATAACTACAGTAATACTGATATGAGTTGATACAACTATTTGTGAACTTTGAATTTGTTGCGCGAAATTTTGTTTGAATTACATTGTCGTTAAGTTTCTATTAAGATTAATATTGATAATACTAATGATAAACTTAAGCTGTGATTATGTCGATATCACCATTGTCGAATTGTTTTCTTTGAAAAAATGAATGGATGATGTGTTGTTTACTTGCTAAGGTGATTGAACCTAGGGATAGTTTGACGGAACCTGTTTGATATTGTCATATACCATAGGTTAAGACGATGACTTTATCATGATTTTAGAGTTGATTGGAACGATGAATTGGATGTTGCTATTGTGGTTTGCTATGTTAATTTGAATAACTCCTCTCAATGTCAATACTGCTTCATTTCAGACTAGGTGATGACATTGCTCTCAATTTTGTTGATAATACTATGTTAGAGTTAAGAAATGAGGCGATGTTGGTTTTAGTTTATGAAACTTTGAATGAGGACTTTGATGATGAACCTTTTGTTTGTTCAATTTGAAGTTTTCTTGTGGTTTTGTGAGTGTTGAAGTTGGAATAATACCTTATTGTCAAAACTATTTTTGATTGAGTTGCTTTGTTTGAAATCTTGAATGGTTCTAATTTTGGTTTATGTTTAATTTTTGTGTTAATAACAATTCCATTTGGTGTTCAATTACCTTGTAAATTATAATGTGTTTTGTTTGATGTGTGCAAGCTCCTCAAGACAGATCAAATAGTCGGTTCTCTCTCTTCCCACCTTTATCTACGCTTAATTGATTAAGTTAGTATTGATTTACTTATTTAATTTTGTTATTACAAAATGAATTAGTTTACTAATTAATTTTTGTTAATTCAATCAATTAAGATAATCAACTCTTGGTTAATCAATTTCGTCTTATTTTAGCGCTGCTTTTAATTAATTAACTAAAAGTCGACTTAGTTATTTAATTTGGTTATTAAAAATTAATTAGTTTTGACACTATGTAGAACCATGTCACATATATCTCTCAACACCGTGCCAATTGCTGGATGCCTGCATCATCTGACATTCCTCAGGCACCAAATGATGCTCCAAGTTTTGAAATATGGCATCCAAATCTCAATGAAGAGTGGTGTCGGAAGCATCCTGAAATGGAGATCTCCGTAAGTTCTTCCCTTATCTAAATTGTCGCATGCATCACTTCAGAAAATATTTGAACATAATGGTAGTCTCACATACCAGCCACCCAGAGTACAGTGAGATAGAGTCGAACTAGATAATCTCCTAGTGAACCTTGAACGATGTTGATAGGATGTCATCATGGACAGTTCGATCCAGATACACCCGGAACAAGAGCACAACCTGGTTTCCTCTACGTAGGACATACATAGCAACCCTTAGCATTTCGTCACTATACTGCATATCCAGCTCAAAACCATAGATGCGGTGGAACTAAGAAATGATCCATCCTTGAAAATCGAATAAGATTCATGTAAGAACAAATTATAGTTATTAATAGAAAATTGAAATTAATTTTAATAGTTAAAATGAAAATTATTTCCAGCAGTGTAGTAGAGCCTATTAGCTTTCGTGTCTTCTAGTTAGAGGCTTCATTCAGCTTTTGGTACAGGTATACCAAACAACCGACCCTCTAGTTCCACTCCCTCACTGTATCCAAATCCATGAAGTACCGGAAGAATGTTACATCCACGTAGTTGTCACTTTTGTCCACAAAAATGGACGGGCCAACCAAGAACATGAAGTGACACCTCACATCACCCTAGCGGAGATACAACACAAATGATTCGTTGATAAGTGCAAAAATGTTTATATTTTAAGTAGTAGTTTGTTTGCACTTATCGATAATTTTTGTTAATATTGTTTGAGTAAACCCTAAATTGTGTGTGTATTTGTACATATCGAGCATAATCATATTTTTGTGTAAATATTGTATTTTTTATAGTTTTGTATTCATTTTGTAGGTATTGGTGCATATTTGGAGCATGAGCAATAAAGTGTCGAAGACACAGCTCCAAACGCGCGATTTTGAGAAATAAAATAGAATGCACAAAGCAAAAAGTAAGATTTTCACATATTTCAAATAGTAATAAAAGCATGGTATTTAGTCATGGTTAGATAGTAAATTTAATAAGCTTTCCAACGCTTCAAACCGGACGCAAATCCGAGTTATAATTCTCAAGTTATGCCCGAAACAATGTCGAATTTTCTATTGTTGCTTCTAGTCTGGCAAGACAGAAATACGTTAAAATGGGTAGCAACACATTTTTTAGTTTATGTTTTCATTATTTTTTATCCTAATCCGTCAAACCTTCATTTTTTAGTAGAGATAGCTTAGAAAACAACATCGGAACTTGCATACGGATGATTCGGTGTTGATTGATCATCAATCAGTGCGGATAATCCAAGAGATTTTTGGTCCATTTATCTTCCTATTTATGTATTTCTCTTTAGTTTCTATATTCTAGAGATAAATTTAGAGCTAATATTCACTTTGGGTGCTAAATCTTAATGCCCACACATTGTTGTAGCGTGCAAGACATTGTCGATAGAGTAATATGGTTGGTCTCGCAACTTGGCCTTAGACATAACCTTCGTTGTGGGTACATCTCGTGGTATCCATGATGATTTTGACGAGTAGATTCGGTCGAGTACAACTGGTCCTTAGGTTTAAGTTTGTGATGAGTAGATTATATGCACTCCTGATAACTTTCTCCTTCACTTTTTATGAAATTATTTTCTATTGATACTTTTTACCTTTTTTATACAAACCCATTTTAACCTAAACTCATTAGCGAGAGATTTGTCAAACGACAATTCAATATACCAATCTTTATGGACACGATATGGTATAAACTATGTATCACCTGGTAAAATAATACTTTACTTTTTTCTTGCCGCTTTACCGCTTCAACAATCTTCTCCCTCGAACTCAGGATCAGCTTCTGCAGAAAGGTGCTCGTGATATAGGTCCTCAAGGAATGAGAAATTGGCACAAGCCCCATTTGTGGAGGAACACTGGTTAAATTCCTCTTCTGGTTAAGCTCTCAGATAGTCGACCATCTATTCAATTGCATCATTATGATCGATCTAGGAAGGGTTTAGTAGCATCCCTATGATAGGAAGGTATAGCCGATAGGAGACGTCATCAAGTGTGATCGTCATCTCCCCAACATGCAAGTAGAAAGATGATGTCTCCTTGTGCCACATCTCGACAAATGCCCCCTGTATGTTGTGGATGATAGTGTTGTGACCGAAACAACATATGTCGGCTAGTGTGGAGGTAAAAAAAGGCCTCTGTAAACCAAGCCTCACAAGATTGTTATAACTCTACGATATTTTGTGCGTGGTTCACTCACTTAAGTGGCCTCCGTTCCATTAAAGATAAATAATTAATATCAATTTTAACATATTAGTGTGTAAATCAATAAAATGAAAAGTGTAACAAAAAATAGTATATTTGTCCCTTCGAAACTTATCGAGCGACATGATCGGTGTGATAGATCAAGAGGGGGTGTCAGACGATCCTTCAAGAAAACCCGAGATCCCCTCCTCCTCGGGTTCCAAAACATCAGCTTCTTCGGGTTCCGAAACGTGAACCCACTCGTGTTCCTCCTTGTAATCCCTATACGAGGACACACTTGAAAGACAACTCCTCGGAGCAAAAGTCAATGTTCCCTTCACTTCCTTTTGCAGTACCTGTAACACCCCTTCTAAATAACCCGCGAATATACCAATTAAATTAGATTAATATCAGAGTAACATGGAAACAGGGATGTCACAATTAAAAATGAAATACAAAAGTTTCAACTTCAAACAGTATTCATGCTCAACTGAAGGAAATAAATAAAATAGATTATACAAAATCAATATCATGTTCTACACAGCGGAAAATGTCTCAAAACCGAAATAACTTCAATTCATAAGTATTCCCAAGATAAATTAAAACAATGGAGTATCAAATAAACTCAGCAAACAAACGTTTCCCCCAGTGTTACACTATCAGAGCATGACACTGACACACGCGGATAAAACTCAACACAGCTCTATAAGCCATCCTCACCGACTCCTGAGTTGCTAACTTTAATCTGAAATCATTAAAGTAAGGGTGAGATTCCTATCCAATATAGAATGCATTATACGTTCTTTAAATACAACAGAACAAGTCGATATATTAGTCCACTGTCATTAACATAATCATAGTTCATTTCACACTTTCATTTCACACAATGATTATGCAAATATAACAATCAATGGAAATTGCAACACTGGAAACCATCCTAGCATGTTACGATCCCATATGCAATGCAGACTCTATGCATGTGGTACCAAACGTGAACCAAGTTCACCCACTGTTCCATTACACTCGGAAAATAGCATCAATCCATGATTCGCCCATAACCACTGGGTCAAGAATCCAGCCTCACTACCTCTGTTTCCTGGTAAGTTTATTGGCTCTGCAAGTTCAATTCCACACAATGGGAATGAACCATAAACAATGCTTATGCATGCACCATAAAAGCATGCAACATCAATTCAACGGAATTTGATCACAACATAATTCCACATAATGCCAACATCAATACATCACATGATAACAACTCAATCATAGTGGATAGCATGCACAACATATAAGTATCAGTTCTCGTTCACCAAATCGGAACACTTTACAACCAATTCTCCATCATTCCCAAAATACCAAAGTTTACAAAAATCGGGGATTCGACTCTTTTTAAAATAGTTTTCATAAAATAATAATTTTCATATTTTATAAGGTATTATTTTTAATTTAAGAAATACTTCAGAAAACGGCACTCAAATCGGAGTTACGGTTTATAAAATATGAATTTTTGAAGTTTTAAGTATTTTGAAATTCAACACAGTGGTAACCGGTTCCTCCCTGGGAGAACCCAGTTCCCACAATTCTTAAAAACACTCCCCCTGGAATTTTGTATGGGGACCCCGGATCACCCATATGGGAAACCGGTTCCCACGTTGAAAAATGGCCAATTTTTGAAAATTTGAACTGGGAACCCGGTTCCTCCCCAGGAGTAACCGGTTCCCGCGACCTGCAGAACCCAAAACTTGATATTTTGACAGCATTATGTATCCCATTCATTCCTATTCATTCCCATACGAATTATAGCATTAGGAACACCAAAATCCAACCAATACAACAACACATAACATGATTTCATTATTCTTATTAATCATATAACACACTAACGGTTCCAATTCTTATAATCCGACACAAATAGGGATAAATCCTACAAACCTAGGATTACCTAAATCAAGTTTCCTAACATACCCAATCATCCAATTGTATTCCAAAACCCATAAGGCATCATAACTGAATGAAATCACCCCTTACCTCGCGATGATTCTTCAATTTCTCGACGTTTGGCTTTTCCTCTTTTCTCTTCTCTTCCCCAATCTCACGTATGATGAATATTCCAAATAACCTTCTTTTTCTCTTCTTTTCCTTTTAAAACTCCTTTTATTATTCTAATAAAATAAACAAATAGTAATTAGTAAGAGTAGAATATTTTACTCCTCACACCCTCTAATTACTCTTCACACCACCAACTCCTCTTTCCTTTAATTAATTTAATTACTCCAATAATTCCCAATATTAATGATTAAACTCTTAATTAAACTAATAATTAAAAATTCTAATTATTTCAAATATTGAATTATTCGGGGTGTTACAGTACCCCGAATGCATACCGGACGCCTCATAACCTTCTCAGCTCTCTCTCGTCGAACAGATGCAGTTTGGCTAGGCCTAACAAGTCTCAATATTTTTGGGTTCTCAGAAATTTAACTAAAAAAACAAATAATCTGTAATCAAAGGGAAGCGAACAAACAAGAACATGTTTGAAATTAATTAAAAAAAAGTAAACCCATGTCTTTTTTCAGAGATGCATCTCGGAAACTCCTCAGAAGGGTTTTCGGAGATACATCTTCGAAAAAACCTGCGACTGCCAATCCCAAAACTTCAACCTAACAACACCATTTTTCACATAAAAGCAAGCTTTTTACATGTTATATATAATCTCAACTACAAATACACATGCAAAGATTAAAGGGGATTGGAGAGCTTACTCAAATTTGAAGCTTTTAGTGTTGTTTCAATATGTTGAAATTGAGAATTGGAGTAAGTTGTATCAAGTGTAAATGATAGTTATAAAGTAGGGATTTTGAAAGTATATATTTTGGAGGTTTTTGGGGTGTTTGATAGTTAGAAAATGAAAGAAATGAGAATGAGGGGTGGTTGTTTGTGTTCGTCACTGTAAACCCCTAATTTCAAGATGTATCTCCGAAACATTCATGATTTTTTTTATAAAAAAATTCGACTATACATCTCCGAAAATACCTCTGAAAAAATAAAATATGGCATGTTTGGAGATATATCTCTGAATTTTGGGAGTAAAAATAGAATTGCGCTAGATGTAACTAAGAAGGTGTGAGGGTAGGGAAATAAATTCCCATATTATTACTTTGGGCTTCTTTATTAACCAAGTTCCAAAGTTAGAATCCCTTCTTACTTCAAGCATCATAGTACTATCTTCATTTGAACCAAGTAAAAGAAAACCATGTTTGAATTAATCATCTTTTCAGTCATTTTTGTCACACTATACATCCATTTGGTTTAAGGTAAACACTGCTTTATCATCATGATCATGCACGTTACTACTATTACCTGAAAATACAAACAAAAAAAAAGGAAAACTAGAAAGTGGTCAAGGTTAGGTTTGAAATACAAACTCAATGGGTTTTATACATTACTCGGTTTCTTCATGACCAAGATTCAATCATATATTACCATCCAAGCATACATTGTACATTATTTATGGCATATCATTCAAATATAAGAGAATGGGATTTCTTAACCCACCCCATGCTTTTCTTAGGCACCACGTGAAATTCCACAAATGTCCCTCAACCGAAAGTATAATTCCAATTCGCACCTTATCTTATGTAAAAAAAGCTTTAAAGGTTTGGGTGCAAACCGGAGGTATAATTTCGGCTCCAAACCGTAAGTATACTTCTGTTTCTTGGACGTTGTTAAAGGTGACAAGCCTTTTCCCCTCCCATTACAGCATTTTGAAAAATCAAAACACAAACACTCTCAAACTCTCTAAAACCCTTCTCACCAAAACCAATTTTTTTTCTCAAAAAATCAACACAAATCATCAAGAATTAGATACATATAAACATTATATTGTACCCCAAAATTTTCCCTCCCATTTTTAAGGATAATAGGTTCAAGATACATCTCCATACTCATGATTGATCAAGACAAACCCTCACTTAAGAAATTGATCTAAAATTAGGGTTTTGCTTTCCTCAAATTAAATGTGGTTTCTAACACCACAAGTGGACTTCATGCTTCTTCATATGTCTCAAAATATCTCCATGCTAAGTTTCAAGCCTCACAACTCAAGTTTGCTCAATCAATTGCTTAGATGATTGAAAATCAGTTGTATATGTCATCAAGGAAACTCAAGATTCATCAAAAGTCAAAAGTTACTAAATAAGGGTTTTCCTTAGGAGAAGTCAACTGAACTTTGACCAAGCATAACTTTCACATACTTCATCAGAAATTCCTCAACCAAAGCTCATTTTAAAGGAAATTAAATTCTCTACAACTTTTTCTCTTATAGGTTTTCCCAAAAAAAATGCTTTATTTGAGAGATATGGGCCAAGACATTATAGGTCCTTTCAAAAGTCAACAAAAGGTCA
Organism: Vicia sativa; assembly: GCA_021764765.1. Classification (NCBI taxonomy): domain Eukaryota; kingdom Viridiplantae; phylum Streptophyta; class Magnoliopsida; order Fabales; family Fabaceae; genus Vicia; species Vicia sativa. Next base: position 162,530,694 of record CM038792.1, on the reverse strand, counting down.
TCTTTTATCAAAGAAGTGTACATGAACGTGGAAGCTTGAATTGATATGAAACCAAAGAGAGGTGTTAGAAGACATCTTAAACTTTCTAAAAAGTCAAAGATAATTTCCAAATGTTGAGAGTTGAGCAAGATATGATTGGTGCAAGTTTGGCCATTTTGAGAAGATGCATGAAGTGAAAATTGAGCAATCTTGAAATTTTATCAAATGGGCCTATATATTTATGTTTGAAAGATGTTTTTAATATATTCAAGAACCTTTAAGTCCACCCATGCGCCATCTTAACATTTATTTTATTTATTATTGATTTTATCCATTTAAATTCAAAATAAATTAAAATAAAATGCCAAGATAATGTACAAGGTGTGTGGGCTTGATATATGAGTTCCTTGAGGTCCAAACAACACATTGCAAGTTGGCAAAAACGCATGAGATTGATTGGCATGAGATTGAATCAAAATTGGAAGTTGTTCATACAAAATTCAAAGATTGGAAATCAAATATTTTTCAATCAATGCTATATATTTTCCTCACAAATTATTAACCTAATTCACTCCTTATAAGTACAAGATAATGGCCATATGCTTCAGACACACGGATTGCTGCACTCAAAAACCCTAAGGAAATTTCTCAAAATTTTAAGGTTTAGGACTAACTCGAAATCGATCCTCCAGCTTGTTTTAGTGAATTTCAAGCACTCAATCATCATCTTGAGGTTCCCTAGAGTCGATCCAAGCACTCACACGGCCTCAAAACAAGCCAAAACCTTCCTTACAAGTTGCACCAGTTTGGCAAACTTTTGAAACTTCGAACTTTTAATTCATGTAATATAAATGGTTTTGATGCTTATATGCATGTTCATACTGATGTTTGTGATTGTTTAGAGCCATCGTTTGTGAGTTTTGATGCATGAATAAGGAAACACCATTTCTAGGCCACCGAGCTCGTGAAGCTTTATATCACACATTCCAAACCATTTTAGGCCAAACGAACACCACCATTAGATTTGTAGCATACTAATCATTTGATCTGGACTATTGGTTTTTATTTTTTGATGGATTATAGCAGGTTTTAGAAAAACCCTCAAAGGAGAAGGAGGTGGAAACCACCGTCCGCGGTGGTCAAGGGTTTGAGAGGGAAACCCTGACTCTTGCGTGGAAAAACCTTGCCATCTGATTGGTTCATTTGAAAATCCAGGGGACCAACGCGCGTTTTGGTATAAAAAAATCAATTTTCAGAAATTAATATTGCATATATATTTATCAACGTGTATATTATATTGGATGTATCACCACCCTAGTGGTTCAACATGCGCGCGTAGTCCTTACCCCTATCAGGTCGGTGGTTCGAACCTTCTTTTTGCCAATTTTTCCAATATTTTCTGATTTTCGCAGGATTACACATAAATGTTTTTCAAGGCAACATACAATCACCACAAGCAAGTGGCCGAGTGGTCTAATTTTGAGCCAGTGACCTTAGGGTCACGAGTTCAACACTTCCAAGGGTCATTCCTATTTTTTTAGCACTTGTCTTTTTGCTTATTTTTCCTATTTTTTTCAATTTCCTTTTATTTTAATTTCCTTTTAAAAATTATTTCAATCACTTTAAAAAAACCCTAAAAAATATTTATTTTTAGTTTTAGGTTAATAAAATGTTTATTTAATTTTGGGTTAAATATATAAACCCCCATGTAATGTTAGCGAGATTCGCATTAGACCCCTGTAAAAATGGAGCGAAACGGGGGTCGGGTAAAGCAAAAATATATATTTTACGAGGGGGTAAAATTTTCGCATGGGGAGCAAAAGACTTAGAATTTTAACATTTCAAGGGGGCGATTCAAAAAAAAACATTATCAGGGTCTAAACTGAGAATTCGCTAACATTACAGGGGGATTTATATATTTAACCCTTTAATTTTTAACACAAAAAATATTTTATTTAATTTAAAATTATTTTCATAATTAATTGATAATTAATTTAGAGTTTTATTTTCCTATTTAAAATCAATTCCAAAAAATACAAAAAAAAAATATTTTTCTTTAACACCTAGGACATTAGGTTATTTTGACATGTATTTATTTGTTTTTCATGATTATTCTCTATTTTTATTTTATTTAAATACTAGAAATCGATGTATAGGTCGCACGGTTATTTTTGTAATAGTCGTAGATTTACTTTCCTCGCATTTTTCTAAATTATGTAACTGCTCATGGGATGTAATGGTCTAGGCTTACTTTCCGCTTTTACTTTCCGCATTTTATTTTTCTGTATATATTAACTGCTAGATGTATGCTAATAGGATTGTATGACCAGACTAAAAGCAACGCTAGATAACCCTAATCTCAAGATAAACATCTAAATTGAATCACTATTGCACACTTGCACCCTTAGGGTATCCTCTCTTGTTGCCTTACGAATAAACATGGTTATATCCCTCAAACATAGGGATACCATTAACAAAGACGCTTACAAATAACATCATCATAGTCCCTTCGATATAAAGATCATAGTCCATCGATGACCCTCGTTGTTGCCTATAAATATATAATCTTGTCCCTTGGTTGTTGCCTACGAATGAATGATGATCGTTCGTCAAAATGCTAAGGTATCCTTACAATGTTGTCTTCAATGACCATTTGATTATCCTACGCCTTCCCCTTCACATCCAATGGATGAGGCTACCTACCAACTAATGATATGGATAGCACTATACCTAATGGAAAAGGAAAATAACAAGAACGACCTTTGAGTGGGTAAATAACTCTTAATTGCTTGCTCATCAACTTATATAATTTTCACACCTCACATTTTGAAACAAATATTTTCAAACACTTCGTATACATTCTTGAGGACTATACAAGAATCATTACAAAGTTAAAGTTCAAATATTTTCAAACAAATCACACACGCAAAGTAAGTTTTCAAAAGTGATCTAAGTAATTAAGAGCCCGTAGATAACTATGAATGAAAACGGTGCTAACACCTTCCCTTTTCATAACTTACCCCCGAACTCAAAATCTATCAAAGGTCTTTCATGTTCTTTTCACCTTTCCTTATTGGATAAAAGAAAAGTCAGTGGAAACTCTTGCTAACTGCAACATTTGCGATAAAACGCAAAACAACCAAGTCAGTTCTCCCACCATGTTACACATTCTAATGGAATCAAGTAAGAAACAATCACTACCAATCAATCAAGTAAGTGATTTAAGCTAGTTTTAGAGTTTATCTGATTTATACTCAAATTAGTAAAATAGGATTCTAAATGTGTTATTATATCTAGTTTACATCATTATAAAACACTTTATAAAGTTTATTTGACGATCAATGCTTTTTTTTGGACACATTTGGGGTATTGGGACGCTGAGGCGCATTGTTCTGTTTTCGTAGAGGAAACGGGAGTATATTTTTGGTTTTGATAAGAACAAAGATGGAAGTATAGTTTTGATTTCTGTCTTCACATGTTTTTAGCCATGTTTTGGATTGTAGACCTTATGCTAACATTTCTTTCTTACTTCTACAGGAGATTTGGATGAGAGAAAATCACGTTTGAGGCACGGCGGGGTTGCACAACATGCTTCTTGGCGGAGAGAGAGGAGTTAGGCAACCCATCTTCATACTGCATTTGGACAGGCCATACCGGATGCATATTCTACTGCTTCAGCCTTCGGTGGGCCTGATTATACTTCTTCTACTTCGTCCTCCCGCAGCAGACGAGATTCCCTAGTGCATCCTTCCCCGCACGTGTCCTCCCGCAGACCCACATCCTCACCTAGAATATTTGAGAGGGGATCATCGTCCAATACACAGGCACAACCATCTGACGCTACACCCGATGTTACACTAGTGACACTTGAGACACCGGTGACACTAGAGGCAGCGCAAGCCCCTCAGGTCTTTGGAGGAGGACCTTCTGATTTATCACTGCTGCCTCTTTATCCCAGCCATATGGCTAAATATATATGGGATGGACAAGTATGAAATTTACATTTTTATTATTGTTATGAATTTTCTTATGAATTTCAACTATGAATTTTATTATGAATTCTAACTGTGAATTTTATTTTGCAGGAGCGTGATACACAAAAGGTCATCAACAATGAGCAGAAGATCAACGACTTTACCCCCGAGTCATGGTTTGATGAGCTTCTACGTCTTACAGGGTTGAGAAATCTGACCGTCCATGGATATAACATGGTCAACTGGGGGATGATCAACGTTTTTGTTGAGAGGTGGCACCATAAGACGTCGTTGTTTCATCTACCACATGGTGAGATGATGATCACACTCGATGACGTTGCATGTCTACTTCATTTACCGATCATAAGGGCTTTCCAAGATCATGAGAAGATATACAAAAAGGAGGTCATAACTTTTTTGGTTGAGAGGTTGGGAGTTACCCTTGATAGTGTCCTGGCAGAGGTTGATAAGACATGTGGTTGCCACATGAGGTATAGGTACTTGTCTAGGGTATTCGCAGATGAGATAGCACATGCACGAGCGGGTGATGGTGATGTCGAGCAGGTTACTCTTCACAGGGGATATTGCCATGAGAGCATACCTCTTATATCTTTTTGGCACATAGATCTTTATGGACATCAGTGCAACTTACACTAACATCATGTACCCGAGGTACTTTTCTGATTTTGAGGCGATCAGTGGGTGGAACTAGGGGCTGCCTACTTGATTTAATTGTATACCAAGTTGGATGAGGGGATTAAGTGAAAGACAAGATAGATGACCGGCAGCATGTCACTCATGACGGTATAAATTCTTTCTCTTAGTGGCCTTTGTTAATTATTCTAATTCTGAAACTAACTATTTAATTTTATTATTTCAGAGATGGATCCTACAACACATCCCCCGTATCTCAGGATGGTCACTTGCTCTAGGTTATACTGAAGATAAGCCTTGTGCCTGTGCATACGAGCTGCTCAGTGGGAACTAGGCGATAGATCTGTTCTCGATTTATCTGGACCGGCTAGTGCATGAGGACATTCATTCCAGTTCCTACGTCGACCATCGTGAGACGATACCGTTTGACGAGGTTTCGTTTTTTACATGTTGGTTGGCCCACAGGACTCATAAGACTGCTCATTATATGTCTGAGCGGGAGATGTGTCAGTTTGGGTTTACCTAGACCATTCCCCGGGATCCTGCTGTATTTGCTCCTCTGATAGTGAAGATGAGGGACATGGATGATCTATTTGATGATTTTGAGAATCATCTTGTACTTGATGAGGCCAGTAGTAAAGTGGCTCTAGACGACTTGAGTTACAAGTATGGCTATATGATATGATTCTTCAAGGTATTCCATCCATACATGATAGAGGATGCTCCAAAGAACCCACTGATTCCAATTCATCAGGAGATCCTAGAGGAGGAGGATCCTAGGAGGGATCATGACGTGTTTCCTAGGTGTCGTCATATTATGGAGCTTGCGCGGGACGATATTGATAGATGACTGTTTCTTGACGGATCCGATGTTAGAGGTGTCCTGGAGGTCATCATGGCAGAGGCTCGGGGTGCTCTGTCATATAGGAGGCAGCGGAGGATGTCTTGAGGGTGACATGTCGGCTCATCATTCGTCATACCCAATAGTTTATGCTGATTCTAGTTTATTGGTCTTGTATTGTATCGTATTTGTATAACTATTCGTATTACTTGGATATCATTACTTGGATTATATTGATATGCTTGGATATTTGGATTATATTGATATGTATTTTGGATAGTATTTTTGGTCTTTTATTCAATTTCTGATTTGTATAATTTCTCTAATTATTGCTTTTGTTCAAAATTTATGTTTTGTATGCTCGAAACATATTTAGATTTCTGTCTTGCACATAATAGAAAATATACTTCCGATTTAGATTCGAAAATATACGTCTAATTTTAACACAAATATTTCAAAATATGATGTGCACCGAAGATATATTTCTAATTTTAGAGAAACATTATAAAAAATACATAGGATTTAATTAACCGCAATGAGATGAGATGGCTTAAGAAATCTCTAATAAAAAGTTGTCAAGGATGGCATTAGCATCCAATTTGTATTCTCACTCTTATAACAACTTATTCAAATTTGAATTAAGATATGATTGAGAACTCAAGTGAGTCAAATTCAAGTTTCATTCACCATCATCCTTAACATTGCATTACACTTACATTGTCATCTTTTTTAAAGTTCAAGATTTAGAATTTAATAGACGTGAATTTAAGTTGGCCTTTTAAGCTTGGTTTGTTACAAGTCCGCGGTTTGTGTATACATTCACCAAAAGAAAAAAAGAAAAAAAAAGTGACATTCATTTAAATTTTCAATTACATTGTTATCGTAATCTTTTCTTTACAATTCAAATTTTCAGGATCAGAAACAAATGTTGAATCAATCAATAATCCTTTCATGAAGCATCACTTGGTTTGCAACACATTCAAAAATAAATTGAATTGAAATAAAACAGAATATTGAATTTGATTTGAATTAAAATTGAACTTTACATTTCATTTTGAATAAGTTGTTATGAGAGCAAGAATACAAAATTACAAAGTTACAGCATTTCAAAATGAAATATAAATTTCACTCTTATAACATATTTGTACCGAATTTATAAATTTTTATTCAACTCGTTCGGAGTAATTTTTGCAGGTATTTATCGAGAATGAGTCTAATTACCATCTGTATATTTGATATATTCTAACTGTAATTCGAAGAATTCTAAATTGCAAATTAGATTAAGCACAAATAACACTACTCAATAAAATCAAAATTAAATTATACATAAACTTAAGCATTAATCAATTACAATGTAATGAAGAAAATAACATCAAATACTTCACATGAGAAATTAGTAAAATAATATCATCATCAACCAACTCTATTTTAATTATATGAATTTATAAATAAAAAAAATTTTAACACAATAAAATATATTTATCACAAACTAATGAAATTTAATCTCATTAAACAAGTCAAAGATCTAAAATCGCATTCAAGAAAATAATCAAAAGAGTAGATAATAATAGATTTTAATCCGCAAATAACATCCACAATATTTTTAATTATTCTCCACGACAATTCTAAGATACAATGTGAACCGATGAAAAATACAATCTCCAACTATATTAGCACGATCAGAATCAAACACTTGATCAAAATCGAATAATTCATAAACTCCATGAACGATCTTCTTTGCTAGTCCCTCAAATGATTTAGACGAAAAATCTTGATGAAACAAGATAGATTGAATCCAATCTTCACCTTCTTCTAAGAATCTTTTGCAACTCACTTCTTGATAATTGTGGAGCAATGTGTTAAGGCTCTTAACCGAGTTAGAATCAACAGAACGAGAAACAATGCTGATATGAAAGTTTAACTGATCATTGGACTTGAGTTTCGGGCATTGCATCTCTAGATTATACTTCTTTATGCTTTGAAGGTATTTATATTGATCTTGATATTGTGCAAACAATCCATAATAGTAAGGAGATGCTTCATGACATGCTGATTGTGTAGACAAGGATGGAGACATGATGATTTTTCTTCTTCCAAAAGCTTAACCTTTTTATCTCTTTAGAATTCTTGTGTGCTCTTTTTTTTCTTCATATGGATGCAACCCTATTTATAGATGAAGAGGAGTACTGATAGGAGAGTTTGTTTTTTAAATTGCTTATTTTTCGATATAATGTTGTTAGATTTGCTTTATAGAAGATAGAAGATAATTTGTTTGGATTTGTTTTGTTAGTATTTAAATCTAAATTTTGTATCATCTATGTTTGATACGATCCATCCTGTATTATTGAAAAATATAATTATAGAGAAATTTTATTCTAAAAAATTCTAAATATCATTTAATTAATTTATTAAAGAAAAAATTAAAAGAATAATCAACTAAAAATAAAAAATTATCTTAAAATTATAACATAATTGATACATTAATTGTGATATTTTTTAATTACAAAGAGGGTCAAAAGCCCAATAACTTAATTGTTATCTTTAATTCGGAGAGACTGCAAACAAAATCTTTAATTCTGATAACAGATATGATAAGTTTTAAGTCAAATTTTCAAACGATACACTATAATATTTATTAAATAAAAGATTAAATATGTTTTTTATCCCTCTAAATATCTCAAACTTTATTTTTAGTTTCTCTAAAATTTTCCTTTAAAGAATGATTCTTCTAAAAATTTAAATTTTTAGTGCCTTAAGAAAACTTTAGTTATACTTAAAATCCTACCCAAAAATTTGAGATATGAGTTTTTAGGAGGACCATTCTTTAAAGGAAAATTTTAGAGGAACTAAAAACGAAATTTGAGATATTTATAGGGACTAAAAACTTATTTACACAAATATTACTTTAAATAAAATGTGTAAAGATATATTCTTTCTTTACAATATTGCTATAATTCTAAATTTTGGCTTTCCACATTCTTTTCATAAAAAATTTAGATGCAAATTAAATTTCTCACTATTTTTCCTCAACAACTTCCCACTAAATTTTGATTGAAAACCAAAATAAGCTTCCCACAAAAATCGGATGCATTTGTCTTTTCTATATAAAGAGAGTTGGTGCTTCAATTTCAATCATATTGAAAAATATTTATTGCGTAATTTTTTTCTTCAATTTTCTTTACAACTAACTAGTGACACGTTTAATGCTTAATATAGATGATGTATATGAAACTAAATAGATTTGCCTATAGATGATGTACCTCATTTATGTGTCTCTTATAAAAAGGACCCAAGAAAAGTAACTACTTGTCTCTTACAAATAGGAATAGAGGTAGTATAAACTAAAATTAAAACAAATGAAATTGAAAATAAAAATGGAAAATGGTGGCCTCATATTTAATGATTGGCCAAAATAAAAAAACACAAATAGTATTGAAAAGAAAATATTCAAAAAAGGAAATTGGCAAAAATGAAGTTGTGAGTGAAATTTTGAGAAATTGTGTGCTATTGTCTGTTAAAGACAACAACATAATTTTTTTCCGATAATTGTTGGTTTGTAACTATCCAAATCATTGTTGATCTCTTTCAAGTGTAAAATTGAGGGCTATTTAGAAGTGAGAAAATTAGGTTAAATGTTTGAATAAAGAAATTGTCCTAAGAGTAAAAAAAGCTCAAAATTAAGAATCTGGACATATTTGTGTCCAAGTGCAAAAAAGGGTTAAAAAGATCAAATAACCAAAAAAAACTAAAGTGCATCAAGTGAGATTCAAATCCATGATCTCATATTTGCAAGTCTTACTTCTTATCAATTATGTCAATTCATTTTCTTGAAATAAAATGGCATATATAAAGGTCGTATATATTTTTAAATAATATACATTTAAAGAGAATTTTATTCAAAGATATATATATATATATATATATATGAATACTACCCTTATTAAGAATAAATTAGTTTTAAAAATTAAATTTGTCATTTAGTCTATTTTTATTTAAACTAACATTTGTTAAAGAATACAAGCGTAGTAAAGTAGATATAAAACCCAAATTTGAAAAAGATTTAAATATTTGAAGCGGACAGGTAAATTTGGGGTATGACAAACTTATACTTCTTCACATCAACACTTTACTCTTTGTCTTCTTTATCAGATAGATCTTTCTTACTTTCACAAAACATGTTTTCATCGTCAGAATCATCTTTCTCATCACTAGTAGATTCCTCTTCAGATACAATCCCTTGGTAGTTTTTATCAGACATAACATTTTGAGATTTTTCAGGAGTCTCAATAGAAACAGACTCATTGTCAGCCTCATCTTCTAGAGCATCAGTTTGCTAAAATGATGTTCCAACATCTTCTTCGACATCAGTCATTTTCTCAATGATTAAATCATCAACCACAATATTTGTGGATTTCATCATGACTTTGGTTATAGAGTTAAATGCCCTATAACTTGCTTCATACATAATCTTCTTCCTACCTTAGGGATTATGATGTCCAAGATTTTGGTGTCATATCTTGACTTCATCTTCTTTAGACATTAAACATGTGTAGGAATTATACGTTTCTTGTGGTATCCGCAAATAACAATTGTATTTAGTCTTAACTTTCCTCATCAACACGTCATTCTTCTCATTTGTAACCAAACATTCAAAATATGTGAAGTTCACAATTATACCTTGATTACATAATTGACTAATACTGATCAGATTAGTAGTCAATTCTTTCACAAGAAGCACATCATCTAGACTAGGAAGTCCAGTACAATTTAATCTTCATATCCATTTAATTTCACCTTTAGCTCCATCATCAAAAGTGACAAAACTAGTAGAAAAAGACTTAGTGTCCACTAAATACTTCTTGACCTGTATTATATGTCTAGAAAATCCATTGTTAAAGTACTAGTCTTTTCTAGATGAAGCTCAAAAAGAAGTATGGGCTATAAGAAAAGTATCAACCACCTTAGGTTTCCTTTCCTTTCTAGTTTTAACCATCACATGATTAGCCTTATGATATTTTTTATGTTTACGATAACCATACAATCTATAGTATAATGGTTTTATATGACCATATTTACCACAATAATGACATTTCCAAGGCTAAAACTTGACTCTGGTTTGAGTTTTCTGAAGTCTGACATGATGTTGTAACATTTGGTCAGACACTATGAGCTCATTCTTCTCTTTAGCATGAACTAATTTTGTTACTGGGTTTTTTATTATTATTTAAAGACTAATAATTAAAACAATACCATTAAGTGTTCTACCTCCTTCCCCAACTTGAAGAATTTCATGCAACATATTAGGTTACCTCATTTTGAAGATCAGAGACAGTGACATTTTCTCTTTTTCAACTTGTAGTAGAGCTATGGTTCTCTCCTACTTATCTCATGTCTTGCACTCCTTTTCACATCTAACACAAAGCTCTTTGTAGGAAGCAACCAATTCTTCATAAGAGATATCCTTATCATAGAAACCTTCATCATATTCATACCTACCAGTGAAGGCTATAACATGCTTAGCAGTTTCATCATCAGGTTCACCCTTAGAATCATCATCGAACAAGCCCTTCATTTTTTTCTTGAGGTATGTAGGACATTCTGATCTGACATGACTAAATCCCTCACATTCATGGCACTGCATGCCTCTACCTTGATTTGACTTCTCCTTTGTTCATCATTTTCTCTAAACCTCACTATTCTTGTTGATGTTAGATGAGACGTTCTTGATATTTGGTCTTGACATCCTATCCATATTCTTCAACACCTTATTGAATTGCCTCCTAAGAAGCACACTATCATTAGAAATTCCTTCATCAATATCCAAGTTAAATTGATCCTCTTCATCTTTAGTGTTGGATACAAAAGCTATGCTTTTGTTCTTCTTTTCAGATTTATCACTAATAGTCAATTCAAACATTTGAAGTTACCCAACAAGTTTATCCACTCTCATGTTATCGATAACTTGTTCTTCTTCAATGGTTGTTACCTTCATGTTAAATCTCGTAGTTAGAGAACTGGGAATTTTTCTAACTATTCTAACATTTTATCTCCCAAGGCACTAGATGAATTGGCAATATCAAGAATATTCATGTGAAAATTGTAACACCCTTTTCTAATCCCCAAACAAATTATAATATAATCAAAGTAAAATAGCATGCATACATGCAAAGGCTGTCACATGTCATTTTACATACAATAGAAAACAAACAATACAAATTCAACATACACTTGGTCATAATTATAACACCTATTTAAAACTACATGCTTCTTTAAATTATGCATATCATAGAGGAATATTTCTTCAACTTCATTTCAAGTCATATATAATCAAGTCATATGAATCCAAACATCGGCACCAAGGCCACACCACATGTTATATCAATATACAAATTAAATCAAATGAGAGTATATAGCAATATCTCATAACAAACATGAGTTCACATAACCTCGTGTTACATGACCATAGCAATGACTCACTATCTAAGTAAAACGGATAAATCGAGTTAAACTCTTCACATAGTCTCATGTGAAGCACCACTATCCTCAAAACCTGCACAATATCGCATGGAACATCACATACAATAGAAGGGTGAGAATTCATATCATTATGAATACATATAATATAAACAATGTATATAACACACCTATCCAATAGAATTCATCACACTTCATATAATTGTCTATACATATATAAACAATGTATATAACACACCTACCCAGAAGAATTCATCACACTTCATATAATTGTTTATACATGTATTCTTCAAGTACCAACACAATTATATCCAAGCATATCATCACTTATATTTATGCATTCCATGTAAACATCACATAACAACAAATGTGACTCCAATGCAACTCAATGTGACTCATGCATGTGTTGCCATCGTGAACATCAAGCTCACCTTGCTCCCAATTCAATATCTAGAACCAGAGTCACGCTTCCGATCCGGGCAAGACCAAAGTCCACCAATATGAACATATATTTCACCGCTTCTATTTCCACACAAGGATCAAATCAACCAATCGGTGTTCAACCTTCCCATGAGTTCATGTGCAATTAATAAACAACATATGCAATTAAGATTATCACCAATCTTAATTATTCAAGCATATCACAATAATTCAACACCTTGAATTATCCACCTTTGCACAAACAAACATGTATCATGGTATCATCAACAACAAAAAAATACACACAGTATTCACCATCACCACACACATCACAAATAACATATAGCATCTCCATCATCACACAATCATGAATATCATATAGCATCGATACTAACACATGTTATTCATATTTCACCAATTTCATGACATACATATAAACATCTACATGTCACTTATACACAAATCACCTAATGATCCAATCATCCAATGCCAACAAACTTAATTCTATCTTATAGGTTATTGTATTAGCGTTCTAACAATTTGAACGGCACCTAAAACAGAGTTACAGTTCAAAAGTTATGACAGTTACAAGAATTGTCAAAAATTGATGTTTTTGAGTCGACGCAAAGGTTTTATGAGCCGACGCAAAATTTGAGTCAACGCAAGTCCTGTTTGCGTCGACACAAACTGGTTTGACATCACTTCCCAGCCTTGCAGGCTTCTATGCGTTGACCCTCATTCATTTTGCGTCAACGCAAACTTCAAAAATAAGGTTTTTCTGCATTTTTTTCTTAAAATTCACACGAATCTTCTCCTAATAAACACCATAATTCACCACAAAAATCATTCATGTCAATTTTAGCAACAACCTATCATTCTAACATTAGAGTACTCATTCTACTTCATTCAACACATTAATTTCTATCAATTTCATGGATTTCTACACAAACCCTAACATGTGAGATTCTTAGATCTAGAAATAGAAATCAAAAACAACACCTATCATGTTACTACCCATTGCATACCATACATACCCATAATAACAAGGATTCTTCCCCTTACCTCTTAGGTTGAATACTTTAGGTTTGCCTCTTCTCCTTCTCCTTCTCTTTTCTCATTTTCTTCTCTTGAGATTTTCTCATCTTCTATTGTTTTTCACAAATGAATCTCAAATTATAATTCCCTTACTAACAAGTATAATTTAACTAATGAGATTAATTTCTCACACCTCCTTATTACTTATATTCATTATAGTTAGGCCCAATAGTTTATTTCTATTATCATACTTAATGACCCAATTTCCCCAAAATAGTCACATAAACACAAAACCATATAATTTAATTAATTATCATATCTCATAATAATTAATTAAAATAATAAAATAATATAGTAAATAATTAAATACTATTTAATAAAAATCTAGATGTTACAAAAATCATGAATACACCCATCATCCTTCATCCTGATATTCTCAAATTTGTGGTGAGAAGTTGAAGTCTTGTCATTTTAACTTTGGCGTCCCTTCATGAGGGGTTCTGATAATTTCGCAAGCATCTTTGGCCACAATACATGTGTTTATTAACCTAAATATTTTTTGTCAACTCCATTGAATAGGGAACTCAAAAGATTTGGATTTTTCAAGAGCAAGTTCATCTTCACCCTCTTCTGGCTTCAAAGTCTCATTTCCATCTTTGTCCTTCATAACAGGATGATCCCAACCCTTTATGACAACTTTCCAAGTTTTGTTATCCATAGATTTTAGGAATGCCACCGTACAATCCTTCCAATAATCATAGTTGGTGCCATCTAAAATAGGTGGTCTGTTAGTATTTCCTCATTCCTTTTCCATAGTACCAGAAAATATATTTCTTGAAGCTCACCCAAAACAAAATGGGGTGCCTACTCTGATACTAATTTAAATTCCGGTGTTGACAGTCCAAATGTTGTACACTATAGCGTACCCATGTTCTGGTATAATATGTTGAACCAGATGTCACGACATTACATAATTGACAGTTAAAATAAGAAATAATGTAGGAAGTAAATAACACAGTTAATTGTTAACCCATTTCGGTGTAACCTCACCTACATCTTAGAGCATTCAAGCCAATAAGGAAATTCACTATAACATTATTAGTTTGAAGTTCCAAATAGCCCATGTTATGCAAACTTCTCACCTAATCACTACCTATGCAATTTCTACCTAGGAAGTCCTAGATATAAGACCCCTCTTACTTTCCTTCAATCACAAACCATTGACAAACTAACAATGATAGACAAAAGATAGAAGACACTCTTCAAAGACAAAAAAAAATTTGTTATGCTTAAAAGCTTATGACTAATTAACAAATATAACTTGACACACAATCCACTCTTTCTTAAAAGCTTGTGATTGATTGGCGAATTACAACTCAAACTCAGTCCAACTCTAATATCAAAGTGATAATAGAGTGTACATAATGAGAAATGAACAATGAACAAAATAAAAACCCTAATCCTTATTTCATGCGTACGGTTTCTTCCCTTTGTATTAGGTTTAGAAAGTTCTTATAAAAAGACCCTAGCAAGCATGGGTTTTGGGCTCTTCATGCATATCAAATATTTCAGCTGCAAAATCTTCTCCACAAAAATAGGAACAAAATATAAAGTTTCCTAAAAAGTATCCAAGATCATTTTTATAAAACAAATCCACTTCTGGTATACAACCATTGTTCCTAAAATAACCATCCTTGGACTACAATAATATGAGAACTAAAAAACATATGTAATCTCATATTTTAAAAACAAATCTTCCAAGAAGTAAAACCTAAACCTGCACAGATGTTCTAGAATAACATGTGACGACATCGTGCTCAACATATGTTTGTTGTGATGTTTGGCCAACATGTCACAACATCTTGCTGAGATACGTGTTTTATCAAAATTATGGTCAATCATAAAACCATAGACCTAACAGCCTTGAAAATTCGTCTTACCATGACCTTTGCCTTGTTTGTTAAGAAATCGACCATTAGATGGAGGAGTGTTTGTGTTTTCCATGAGAATCTTGGAAGATTCATAAGGAATAAAATAAGACAATGAGGGTTCTTGCTTAAAGATAGATGAGAAAACCTTGGTGACATCAAGGAGAGTTTCAATCATGAGTATATGTGATTTGACACGTTTAAGTCATCATCAAGACCTTCCAAGAAACAAATTACATATTCCATGTCACATTGCTTCTTGGTGGTGGTATGAGCTCTAAATGTGCAATGTGGAAGAATTATAAGAGTTTCTAAATCTTTCCAAAGAGTCTTTAACGGATTAAAGTATGCAATTACTAATTTGTCTCCTTGCCTTGTGGAATGAATTTGTTGCAGAAGATCAAACAAACGAAAAATAATCACTTTTGGAGAACTTATTTTGCAAATCCGTCAAGAGTTGTGCCACATTATCAACATAAATTGTTCTTTAAGAGATGTCAGAAGAAAGCAATGTAAACATCCAAGAAAGCACTATATCATTGCATCTTTCCCATGTATCAAAGAAAGGGTCGCCTTCCTGGGGTGTGGTGAGTTTTCTATTGATGAACTTGCTCTTGTTCTTGCTCAAAAGAGCTTTTTTCATCGAACGACTTCAAGATTCGTAATTGTTGTTGTCTTATGGGATAAGTTTCATGAACATGATTCGCCGCTGTTGAAGCTTAAATGAAGAATCGGTGAAGGAGATGAAGAAGATGAAAGATATTCTATTTACTCACACTATTGATACTTTAATAAAACATTGAGAATGACATAGGATATGAATACTTGGCTTAGCCAGTTGGAGTGAATACAAGAAACATATACAACATGGCTTGCTTGAGACTCAAGTAACAAACTAATCTCAAGTAACAAACTATATTAAGCCTCTCAAATGATGCCTAACTAATTTAACAAAAATACAATCAATATAATTAAGTAAGGGTTAAATATGTTAGACGTCCTTATAAATATTTCACTTTTTTGTTTTTAGTCCCTCTAAAATTTTCCTTCAAACAATGGTCACTGCAAAATTTTTTGTCCATATGTTTGCTCCTTCCCGTTAAAAATGACTAACGTTTGCATACGTGGCTAGTCAAAGGTCAATTTTTTTGGACACGTGGCCAGACACGTAGGATTTTCGTTAATTTAAATAAATGAAATACAATAACCCTAGATCCCAATCCCCACATTTGTTTCCTTCGTCTTCTTCCTTTCCTTCATCGCATGTGTTTTTGCAATCTTTTCCTTCGTTTCAGCGTTA
Source organism: Vicia sativa (assembly GCA_021764765.1). Taxonomy (NCBI): domain Eukaryota; kingdom Viridiplantae; phylum Streptophyta; class Magnoliopsida; order Fabales; family Fabaceae; genus Vicia; species Vicia sativa. Next base: position 162,514,089 of record CM038792.1, on the reverse strand, counting down.
TTCTTCTTCTTATGCTCATGGCATCTTCCTCTAGGCGTAGAAAATTAGGTTCATCTCATTACACAATAGGTAAAAACCTCGTTCAAGGGAGAAAGTGTGCTTGTAAAGTTCGTATGATATCGTACCATTGCAAGCATGGACCTAACAAAGGAAAGCTCTTCTGGAGATGCCCATTCTGGAAAAGCGAGGAAACTTGCAATTTGTTCATATGGGATGAAGACCTAGCGACAGAAGAGGATGTTCATGAATCTGTTCATGAGGATGTGAGCACATTGACGGAGATGCAAGCAATGTTGAAAGAGCTTTATGAATCTTCATTTAAGAAGAACAAGAAATGTAAATTGAAGTTAATATCCCTTAAATATGAAGATGAAGGCTGAGGCTTTTTCTGGAAAATTGAAGTTAATATCCCTTGTAGTGTCAATGATGATCAATATTTACTTGATAGTGAAATGTAAATGTTGATCAATAGTTGTTGTTGAAAAATCTAGTGTTTATGTTTTTTTGTTAAAGTTGCTTTTCATGTTCTCCAATTATTATGCAGTTGGTACTCAAATGTATGTTCACAGTGTATTGTTGTAATGTTTTTAAGGACCTATTGGTTTTAATGTTGTTATAAAGACCTATATTGGTGTTTTAATGTTGTTATAAAGACTTCTAATGTTGTTTCAATTACCTGTAATGTATTATTAATAGATCACATACATGGATGCATCAGTTGTTGATTAACAAAAGTTAACACATTACATCATTTGTTGATTAACAAAAGTTGACACATTACTTCAGTTGATAACAATAGTTTACACATCAGAATACCATTACATTACATAAGTTTACTCATTACATTAACCAAAATATGAATCAAAACATAAACAGATGACTTCCTAGTTCCACATTCACTCTGTAAAGCCCTTGCAAATATCTTCCCAATTTTTTGAAATCTTTACACCACCAATGAAATCAATTGTGGTCTCACCATCATCTTTATTAATGACCAGTCGATTTTCATGTTCTTTACCAGGGCCATGTATGTCTCTTGATTTGAGGGTCATGAGTCTGTCACTCTGTCTCTTTGCTACTTGGGAAGCCAATTCATTCTTTTTCTTTAACTTTTTAGTTGGAATCGAGCTATTAACCTAAGACATCAAATAATGAATAAAATGAGTTTGATATGCTCACAAGATCACTTTTACTTGGCACTGGTACAAAAGTTGGTGGTTTGAAGGCATTATTGACACATACTTTTAGTTGTTTACCAAAGAATGTCCTTGGCTTTGAATGATTTATTTTCTTGGAATTTCCTTTGACTAAGTTGTGTTTCTTGGGCTTGCCTTTGAATGAGTTATTTTTTCTAGGCTTTCCTTTAACTCGGTTGGTTTCACAGGTGAGTTATCAATACTCAGTGGTTGAATGTCCAAGACACCTTCACAACTCATTATTGCTTCCAAAGTATCAGAATCACAATCATAGTACTTGTCAAATACACTAGCAGAACTTTCTTCAACACCAGGTTGTTCAGCACCATGTTGTTCAACAGCAGGTTGTTCAGCACCAAGTTGTTCAGCACCAGGTTGATCAGCAACATTTTCCTGACCAGTTTTTTTCTTCTTTTTCTGAGGTTTTTGTTGCTTTTTCTGTGTGGTAGTCTTACTTATGCTTGCAATGACAAAACCCTTAGGCCTCCCCTGATATAAAACATACTTTAGTTATAGAAATTTACTTTAATTTAAACAAAGTTATTTGACATAGATAGAGTAAGAAGAATACCCTTTTTTTGTTGCCACATTAGATGCAGCAGTCTGACTGTCTTGGGTAGGCACTTCATGCCTTACATTCTCAGGTGGAACAAGCACAATTTGCTAATTTTTCTTGCAAGTCCTAGCATTATGACCAATTTCAAGACACCTTTTCCACCTATGACTGGTATTTTTTCTTTTCCATTTATGTTTGTTTTCCTCATCAGGTTCTATCCTACGAAGTTTCTTGGGCTTGCCTGGGCCACGCTTGTACATGGCTGGCAATATAATTGGATCAGAGGTCCTAGGCTATTGTTTTTACCATTCAAGGGTGTGATGACCTCATTATAATATCTCTCATAAGTGCTCTTGTCATAGACTTCATTAACATATTTTATAGGGTTGTCTGCCTTCCTATAGATTGTTGCCACACCATGCCTGCATGGTATCCCCACCAAGTCCCAGAAATTACATGTGCAAGATGTTTTGGCCAGTTCCACTACAAAACTATCGGTAAAAAGAACATGTGTGACTTGGAAAGTTAACCTACCTGCATATGTTGCAGTCTAGCTAGCACTTTTTTCAATTTCCCTATCCAATCTCCTAAGTGGTTTGACCATTACAAGTCCTTTATACTTATCTACCTTTTCCCTAAGGGTTGAAAACCTACCCATCAAGTAATTCCTTATCCATTCAAACATAGTCAATATTGGTTTGTCCCTTTGTAACAAAATGGTTGCATTGAAATATTCACTTAAATTTTTCATGAGGACATCACACTTAGAATAAACAGGAAAGGCATGCTTACACAACTTTGACTTTGGAATAACCTCTAACCATTCATATGCTTCCAACTTGACATCTTTGATTTCAAGCATTTTAGCTTCATGTGCTTCAAAATTAGTGGCCTTTGCAGAAGCCATCATCAAATCTCTAAATAATGTTCCTCCTCTGAACTTCTTCTTGAAGTTTGCATACAAGTGACGTAGATAAAATATGTGTTCCAACTCTGGGTACTCTTCTTCAAAGACATTGACCAGACCCTATGATACAAAAACATTAAAAAAGTTGAGTTAGCATGAATTATAAAACCACTTGTAATCTCAAGAATGTTAAAATGTTGCACACTTACCTTTTGATGATCAGATATAAAACACCATCTCCTTTGTCCAATATCTTCAATAAGCAATTTCATAAACCAACTTCAAGTATCCTTGGATTCAGTCTCCACAACTCCAAAAGCAATAGGTAGGTATTTATCATTAGGGTCTCATCCAACTGCAATTAGTAATATACCACCATACTTGTTTTTCAAATGACAACCATCTAAACCAATAAAATGTCTTCAAGCTTTTGTCAGGGCTTTTTTGGTTCCATCAAAGCACAAATATCATCTTTAAAATCTAGGTTGTAGCCCAGGAGCAGGGGTGATAGTGTTTAACTTAAAGGTGTTTCCAGCTGAGGCCCTTCTTAACTCAGCTCCATATGACCATAATAAGCTATATTGCTTGCTAGAATCCCCTTCTACTATTTTTCTTGCCAACTGCCTTGCCTTGAAATCTCTACATCCTGGAATTTCAGCTGCACACTTAAGCCTTACATATGATACCACCTCATTTAACTTCATTTTTGTATTATTCTTCAAGCCATCAACAATCACCTCTACAACCCATTCTGCTTATGCACTTTTGTTGAAGAAATGTCTTCCATACTTATGCTTGTGAAACAATGTATTGATCCTAAAAGTTGTGGTCTTCAAAACCCTACTACACAAGACAATATAACATGTCTTTTGTCATTACATACCACCCTACACCTATCAACATCATTCTTTTCAAACTTTAATTCCCTTCCATTCAACACATTATGCTATAGGATAACGTTCTTAAATTGTTTCAGTGAAGAAAATCCCATCCCTACCTTGAATTTAAAATTCTTACTTAGACCATCATCTTCTTTGAACCTAATTTCATTGGGTCTATCATCACAACTATCATCATCTTCCCCATTATCCAGTTCATCAGCCATGTATTCTTCATCAATGACATGCTCTTTACCCATCTCATTTGTGATAAGAGTGTCATTTGGTTGCTCACTTGATTCAACACCAACACCATCACTATGTCCAGCATCAACTCTTTGTTTCAAACCTGCTTCAACACCTTCATCAACACCTTCTTCAAGACCACCTTCATCAGATTCGTTCATATTTTCCTCCTCACTATCATTAAAGTGCACATCCTTCAATGATTCATCGCTAGATTCATATTCAACTCCTTCCTCAACCTCTTCTTGATGCTTAGTCCCCTTGCCTTTTTCTATAACCTTGTCCATAAAAGTTGCCTCTCCTGTAACTGGTTTTTCCTCAGTATATATCTCAACATCAATATTATTCACATATGCAAACACACCTAGCTCACAAGCATCTCCATCATCCTTAAAGGGTTTCAAATCTTCTTCAAAGATGCCACCATCATGTTTCCACCACATTTTCATTGTACTAGCATTGAACTCACTATCAATCCCTTTAATTAAATCACATGCTTCAAAATATGACCAGGGATTTGGATCTTGACCACTAAATGCAAACACTTCTCCACCCTCATATCTTAAGTTGGGGTCTTTTACAAATGAACCCTTTGTGAAAAAACAACGTTAGAATTACCCATTGTCTGTACAATAACAAATAGTGAAAAAAATTCAAAATTAGGGCAAAGGGAAATAGGGTCAAATACGACAGCATTATAATTTTACACTATGAAATACAAGACAACCATGGGACCACAAACTTTTAATAAACAAAGTAAGAAAGGGACAAACTTGTGAATGGGATGCACGAGGTAGATGAAGATGAAAGGGAACCACCGATTAAAGAAACAACCTTTCGCCTGTAGAATCAGTGTAGAATCAGAGAATCACAAACACAATGGGACCACCGATTAAAGAAACAAGATGAAAGGGGACCACCGTGGTGAGTTAGGAATTAGGGCATCGTTGAGAACGAATATGAAGATTGAGAGTGTTTGTTCTTTCGTTTTCAGCGTTTTGACTTGAAAACTTAGTGTGACAACGTTTTGTATCCCAAACCACGTTGGAATTTCTTTTATAAAAAAAATGTCACATCTTAAAAGCCACGTAAGCCTCCGTCAGTGAAAACTAACGGAAGGGACCAAACATATGGACGGAAAACTTTAAAGGGACCATTGTTTGAAGGAAAATTTTAGAAGGACTAAAAACGAAAAGCGTAATATTTATAAGGACAAAAAACTTATTTAACCCATTAAATAAATGGTAAATCATATTTATATTTAAAAAGAACAATATATAAGTTTTATTTAAAATGTATGTTTCAGAAGATGGAATTGAGTTTTAGAATGAATATGATTGTCTGAATTTTATTTGTGCTCAATTTTTTTAGTTTCATATGTTTCACAGTTTCACTTAGTAAAATGTCAGAAGCGCGTATCATTTCGTTGGAAGAAATCTTTACTTCTACATCATCAATTTTTTTACGCATTGGAATTGTGGTGTTAAATGTGGGAAAGGGTTTCTATTTCTTGCGAATTTTCATATTGAATTCTTCAAATACTTTACATCTCTTTGATGTTTTATCAAAGATTTTGTCATTCGACAATTACAATTGAAATTTAGCGCTTTCTCTAAATAGTATAGATGAAATAACAAATTATTTATTAATTAGAAGTGAGTTACGAAAACTCGTTGAATATATTTGTAAAAAATCTTTGTTAGTGTCGTGAGAAAGTGCTCATGTTAAGAAAATTTTAGAAACGATACAAATTTATTAGAGTAGTCGACCATGGTCGATATTGCCGCTCATAACAATATGTATACACATTCATTAAAAATTTAGTTTCAGTTAATAAAATTTTATCACTAATTAAAATTTGATCAAATTAAATATTTAATTAATGCAAACATGTATTATAATGGCACAAAATAATAATTTCTTTAACATTATGAATATTATTTTATTTTTAATTTAATTTTTTTATTTTAGTATCTTTAACTTGCACCTTAAGAATATTACAAATTGACATGGCCCTAAATACTTGTGTCATTGTTTTGGAGTTTGTTTTAACATTTATAATAGTCTAACAAGCTGAACAAAAAGCAATTAAGAACGAGAATTCTATATACAAACATATTCAAGTAGGCAATCAAATCTTAGAACCTATTTTTCTTTGCTTACAATCAGATTATTATGATTTTACCTAAATCTTATGCTTTTAAATATTTAATATTTGAACTATAATCTTAACTTAACTTATAGCGTATTTTACCAATAACTTTACGTGAAATTCTATATTGCAAAAATATTTAAGATTTAGTTTACAATCTACTCATAATCAAAACATATCAGATTGTGCAAAGACTATAAACTCATATTTTTAAATAATTATAATTGGTAACCGTTATTTTTTTCTTGACCTTTTAGCTTATTTGCATTAATCTATAGTTTTTTTGTAAAAGTTTATTCAAATAGAAGGACCGGTCTTGGACCCGGTTCAACAAGACCCATGTCCCATGTCTCTAATAAATAGAAGTTTCAAAAAAAAAATTATAAATTATAAATCTGAAATAAATATTTCAATATTTCATTTTTAAAACTTAATGAGTAGTTAAGCTAGTTTATGTAATGGTAAAAATATTATATTTTTAATTAAAGATCAATAGTTTAATCATTGGTGCCTACACATTTATTATTTAAATGTATTATTTTTTTAAAAAATTTTAAAATGTAATATTATTTTTCTATCTTTTTTTTTATTGGAGCAATTTTAAAAATTGGCACAAAGTCTCTAAATTGTCAGCGACGGCCCTGTTAAATAGCATTTATAATTTATCTTTTTTATTTTAATTTTATTCGTAAGGTTGATTAAGTGAATCAAATGTGATTTATTCTAAAAAAACAACCATGTTTTATAAAATAGCTATTTTTAAAAAATAAATAATTAACTAGTTATCCTTATTATTATTATTTTTAAAAAAAAGTCTTTATACCCCTAGTTATTTAACTAGTTTTCATCTACTCTTTTTACTTAAAAAAATAAATAATTCAACTTTTATTTTTATGTTTTATTTTATTTATAATCCAATTTTCTCATTAATTTTATCATTAGTCAGAAGAGAGTTTCTATATATATATATATATATATATATATATATATATATATATATATATATATATATATATATATATATATATATATATATATATATATATATATATATATATATATATATATATATATATATATATATATATATATATATATATATATATATATGAAGTAGATTGAACCAAATGACTCATTTTAAAATTAAAAATTAATATTTTATAGTACATAATACTATTATTGGTAGAATAACTAATTTAAATGTTATTTTAAACAGAAATTTTCATCAAAAAATCTGTAAAAAACGTTCAAATAAATTGCTAAGAGTTTTTTCAGAATTAAAAAGTAATCATTGCATATAATTTTAATCAACACTAAGGAAATAACACTATATTTTAATCCACAAATAATTCCCACGATATATCGAATTATTTCTCAACAACAATTTTTAGATGCAACGTGAATAGATGAGAAACACAATCTTCAGCTCCATTAGCAAGATCAGAATCAAACACTTGATCGAAATCGAACAATTCATAAACTCCATTAACAATCTTCTTTGAGAGTCCCTCAAGTGATTTAGATGAAAAATTCAGATGAAATAAAATAGATTGAATCCAATCTTCACCTTCTTGAATGAATGTTTTGCAATTCACTTCTTGATAATTGTGGAGTAATGTGTTAAGGCACGTGACAGAATTAGAATCTTCCGAACGAGAAACAACATTGATATGAAAATTTAACCGATCATTAGCCTTGAGTTTTGGACATTGCATCTCTAGATTATACTTCTTCATATTTTGAAGGTATTCATATTGATCTTGATATTTTGCAGACAATCCGTAGTAAATTGTTGGTTCTGAAACATGGTGATTAAACCATAAGATATATATATATGATGCATAAAATAAAAATGGTTTATAATTTAATACATCAAAATAATTGTTGTAATTAAAGCATACCTGGTTGTGTAGAGAAGGATGGAGACATAATTATTTATCTTCTTCTAAAAGCTTTACTTCTTTATCTCTTAGGTTTCTTGTGAATATTTTTTTCATATGGATGCAACCCTATTTATAGATGAGTAGGAGTAAGAGTAGAGGGTTTGTTTTTTAGAATGCTTATTTTTTTGATATATTGTTAGTTGTTGGGATTGCTTTATGGATAGGAAGATATTTTATTTAGATTTGTTTTGTTATTTAAACCTAGAGATTTTTACTAATTCAAAAAGATCGTAAAGATTTTTCTTAATTAAAAAAAAATCGTAAATATTTTTACAAGAATAAATTCTAAAGATCATTTAATTAACTTACTAAGAAAAAATTTAGAAACAAATTCATTAATTAACTAAAAGTAATGAAAAATAAAATTTGGTAGAACATAAACGAAATCTTCAAACTAACAAATAGGGGGCAGTTTGCTTTAACTTTATAAAAAATAAGAATTTTTTGTATTTTCAAAAATGATTTGCATAAAAATGTTTTTTAAATTATTAAGCTTTTTTAATTTATATTTATAAATTAAAAGATTAATTTTCACATCTATATATATATATATATATATATATATATATATATATATATATATATATATATATATATATATATATATATATATATATATATATAATCATAATCTTTTAGAAGGAGCATCTTAAAAATAGCTTTTATAAAAGTTCATTTGAAATAATTTTAAATTTAAGTGATTTTTAAAAGTTTAATATTAAAAAAAATTATATCAAAAGGATAAAATACTTTAAAATTGTTAAATTATAATTTATGTGTGTGGAAGAAGGGTCAGATGTGAGTCAAAGCATATTGTTTGAAGGAAGTCATTGTCCAGTCGAAGAGCTTGTGGTTCGAAGCAGACTACACATATTTGATTTATTTTGGAGTTAGATATAGTTTTGATTTAGATCTAAAATAGAATAGATTTAATTTAGTTCCAAAATAGGTATTTTCGACTTTAACAGTTTTGGTTTTGTCTAATCTAAATCTATAAATAGAATGAGTAATCCTTAATTTTTGTAATCAAGTCATTCAAAGAATTTTTGCAGTTGCAAAGTGAATAAAGAAGTTTTCCACATATGGTGGGCAGAGAGTTACTCTGCAGAAAATCATTGCTCTTCTTTCTTTATTTTATAGTTTTTCATTGTCATTGTGTGGTGATATCAATCTTGTTAATCAAGATTGGTAGAAAATTATCATAGGTTTTGGTGGATTTCCAACATAAGGTATCAAAAGCTCCGGTTAATCGATTCAAGGGAAGTAACGATCAAGAACGATTAAAGAAGAAGAATTCACAATGGCAGTGAGTTATGGGAATGCAATATCCAGCAACTCTATCAATTCTGAAAGTAGACAACTATGAGAATTGGTGCAAATAAATGAAAGTTTTACTCAGGTGTCAATGTATTTGGGATCTTGTAAAAGCAAGAACACATAGAATTGGGGAAGAAGAGTTATAAAGCCCTTTTTATAATTCACCAATGTTTGAGTCCAGACCACTTTGAAAAGGTTAGTGATTCAGAATCTGCAAAAGAAGCTTGAGAGATCCTTGAGAAATCTTTTGGAGGCGCTGAAAAGGTGAAAGAGGTGAGGTTACAAACTCACAAGAGAACGTATAAATTACTTCAGATGGAAGATAGTGACAGCATATCTAATTTCCTCAACAGGGTTACAAAACTAGTAAATCAGATCAAGACATGTGGAGAAGCATTAACAACAAGAGTTGTTGTTTCAAAGATTTTGAGGTCTTTGGCCCCTAAGTTCGACCATATGGTGGTGGCTATAGAGAGGGGAAATATTTGTCGAAATTAACAAAGGAAGAGCTTCAATGAATTCTTGAATCTCATGAGCAAAGGATAAATGAAAGAGATGCAGGCAAGTCAAAGAGTGATGTGGTTTTGCATACACATTCATCAAAAGAAACCAAAGTCGAAGCAAAGTGGTTTGACAGAGGTAGAGGTGGATACAACAATTTGACTGGTCGAGGAAGCCAAAATGAAGGAAACGTGTCAAATTAGAGAAGACCATACCAAGGCATCCAAAGAAGTGGTGTTGCAAATAGAGGAAGAGGTGGTGGTAGAAAGCTTGACAAGAGTCACATTTAATGTTACAATTTTCAGAAGTATGGTCAATATTCGAGTGATTTTCCAGAGAAGCGAAAGAATCAAGAAAGTGATACAAAGTTCGCTAAATATGAAGAAGAGGTGTTATTAATGGTCACAACAAGAGATGAAGAAAAATTCAAGGATCAGTGGTACTTGGATTCAGGATGTTCATCACATATATCTGCAAGAAAAGATTGGTTTGCCAATCTAAAGCCCTCAATGAAGAACATGGTGAAGGTTGTTCTCAAATTCATATACTTTGATGTATGTGGACCAATACAGGTTGATTCGTTTGGAGGTTATAAATACTTTGTCACATTCGTAGATGATTTTAGTCGAAAACTATGGACTTACCTGATCAAGAAGAAAAGTGAAGTGATCGAGGAATTTGCCAAGTTTAAGTCTATGGTCGAAAGAAAAAGTGGTCTAAAGCTTAAAGTTTTGAGAATTGATGGTGGTGGAGAGTATGTGTCAAAATATTTCCACAAGTTATGTGAAAAATAAGGTGTTGTGCATGAGGTGGTTCCACCCTACACTCCACAACATAATAGAACTACATCAAGGAAGAATTGAACCATCAAGAAAATGGTTTGAAGTATGTTGAATGGCAAGAATTTACCTTTAAGAGTTTGGGGGTGAAGTTGTGTCTACTGCAACTTATATTTTGAACAAATGTCCGACGAATAAACTAGAAGGAATTACTCCAGAAAATATTGGTCTGGTGTAAAACCTAGTTTGAGTCATCTTAAGGTATTTGGATCTATTGCACATAGACATGTGCCCGATCAATTGAGAAGAAAACTTGATGACAAGTAGATTCAAATGATTCTAGTAGGATATCATTGGACAGAAGGTAACAAGTTGTCTGACACAGATAACAAGCAGATTGTGATCAATAGGGACGTAATAATAGATAAGCTTAAAGAATGGGATTGGACTTAAAATGTCAAGAAATATTCAGTGAGAATTTTACTTGAAGAACTAGAAACTCAACTCGGGAAAGAAGTTCGACAAGAGGAACTAGCAGTTATACATCAACCAAGAACAAGTACAAGCAGGCCTCAGAGAACAAGACGCGTGCCTGCAATATTTCAAGGTTGTGTGGTTACATCATATGATTGCAATATTCAGTATGCTTTCTATGTAGATGTCAAACCTGTCAATGTAGCTGAAGCAATGAAAGATTCAAAGTGGGTGAAAGAAATGAACGAAGAAGTGAAATCCATCAAACACAACAGCACTAGGTCACTTGTCGAATTGCCTCAAGTCAAGAAGGAAATTGATGTCAAGTGGGTATACAAAGTGAAGATGAATCCCAAAGGGGAAGTAACTCGACACAAAGCAAGGCTATTGGCGAAAGGATTTCTCTAGAAAGAATGGTTTGACTTCGATGAGGTTTTTGCACTTGTGGCTAGGATCGAAACAATCAGGTTGGTTGTTGGCTTAGTAGAAATAAATAGTTGGCACATATGTCATATGTGTTCGCGTTAAAAAGTGACGCGCGAGGGAATTGAATCGGAATTCAGATTCTCTGGCTCGAAACGATTTACGCGTTTGATTTGTTTATAAAGATGTCGTGAGCATCAAGCTTTATTATTTCCAACACAAGAAAAATGATTATGAAAAAGCGGAAAGCTGCAATACCCTCAATTGATATGATATGCATTACGACTAGCGCGAACTAGACGCAACGCGTTAGGGAGATTCCGGGCAATGGGCTTTGTTATATAAAGGGAATAGATGTGGCACCCTAAATATATATAGTTATCTATAGCTTTATATATGAATAGTTTGATATGTTTGTGTGTTTTAAATTGCTATTTCTATTGTTGGGAAAGTTTCTCCTTTGAATTTTAAGAAAGGTAGATTAGGGGATCCTCAGAGCGGCATTAGGATGAGCTATTGTGCTTAGAGAGCAATTGGAGTTGTCTTTTATAAATCTTACATGAGGTTGATTGATTAAAGTAAGAGGAACCTAGTTAGGCTAATTGTTATGTTATAACTGAATAGTTATATAAACAAGTGTGTGATGTGTATTCACAGGAGTTTATGAAGGAAATATAAACAAGTGTATAAAACAAGCGTTTAAAGCAAGTGTAACTTGGATATTTACTAAGTTGTGTACAAGGAAAATAATATGTACACGAAGGGGTGATTATGTACAAGGAAATGAATATGTACATAGGAGGGTTGGGACTTACACCGTGAGGGAGACCCATTGGTTTAAGAGCAGTTTCACCGGGAATAATGCTTCTCTTAATACCAATGAATTTTGGTGTATAAACAAGCGGATGAAAATAAACGAAAGATGTTTGTTTATGCTTGAATATTTATAAAGATGATTGAATATGTACAAGGAAATTAATATGTACATAAAGGATTGAGACTTACACCGTGAGGGAGGCCCATGATCAATTAAGAAATTCAAGGAGAAACCAGGTTTGGTTTATCTTTAAATTTAATTAATCATGGAAGAAAAGGTGTGTAAGTTTGTTGAAATGTTTTGAAAAAGGTTTTGAAAATGATTTTGAAAAGTGAAGTATATTCACAAGAAGTTTTGAAAAAGATTTAAGTTTGAAAGTTGGAAAGAAAACATCTTGAAAAGTATTAAGAATTACTTAAAATGTCTCATTTTTAACTTAATAAAAATATAACCAAAAGAAAATATTTTTGGATTTTTTTGACATAATCATAAAATAGGCATATTAAATGACAAGTGTGCAAAAAATCATCTCAAAATGAGAAGTTTTGATTAGTTTTTGAAAATGTTTTAAGTTTGTTAGAAACTTGAGAAAAAAAGTGTTTTTGGTCTTAAGGAGGTTTGAACCTTGTACATTTGGCTTAGAAATGAAGATTTTCCATTGAGCCATTTGTTTGACTTGTCATTTAATTACCTTGTTTAGAAGGAATTTTGAAGAAAATGAAAGTTTGAAAAATGTCCAGAAGTTGGACTTCTGAACCCTGGACCTTTGGCATGGGAAGTGATTTGAAAAGCGCGCTGACTACCACTGGGGTGGCTATACATCCGTTTATTTATTTTATTCCATGTTATTATATTATAAACAAACTATTTTGAATTTTCTGAAAACAAGAAAACGCGCATATCTCCATCTTCGTCTTCCTCAACCTTCATCAATCCATGGTTTCTTCATTTCTCAATGAAATTGGAAAATGTAAATATCAAAGTTGCTCGTTTTAAACTCAGGAACATGATGGTGATGTTTAATTTTATTTATTTTGAGCTTAAAATGATTAATTTTAAACGTGACCAGATGAACCCTAATTTTGAAAATCAACATGAAATCGTGTTGGTGCAACAAATCAAACAATTGATTGAGGGTTTATGATCCTCAAAAGTGCAGAAACATAATGGCATGGTAACTTTTGAACTGTAATTCAGAAATCAAAGAGTTCAAAGTTGAACAACTTACCTCTTATAAGTAGAAATTGAATTCTTGCTTAGAGTGTTTTCAGTTGTGTTTTGATGATGGTTATAGCTTCACTGGACCTTATGGAAGGTGTTTAAATGTTATGCTTGCTTTGAAATGGTCTGGAACACTCTACCCAAGTCCAACTGCACCCACTTGATGGGAGTTTCGAATTTGGAATTTGAGTTGTTACAGATGTGATCTAAGTGTCTGGATCACTTCTATGAAGTGTATGGATGATGTATAAAGTGCTAAATCATAGCTAGCTCGAGCAAATTATGATATGGCAAGTTAAGGCATCATTTGCAAGCTTTTGGTATTTTGAAACATGATTCTGAGTTTGGACAGCTTTTCTGGTGGTTTTAAGTCTTAGACAACTTCTAATTGATGTTTATAACATGTTAGAAACTTAAATTCACTCAGATTTTGCAAGGTTTGAAGATTGCAAAATTTCCCCTCTTTGAACTTTGAAACTTGAGATTTAAGAAAGAAAGAGAGAAAGCTTGGTTATGATAGCTTTAGTGTGGTTTGAATTTGAAGAAATGACCTCTATTTATAGGCCAAGAAGTCTGAATGATATGGCATGGCTATCATTGAGAGAAACTTGCAACTTGCTTAAGAGGTAAGAAGGAATCTTTTGCATTTAATGCAAAAGTTACTTTCCTAACCATGGTTAATTTTTTCTCTTTGATTCAATCCTCTTCTCGATCATTCAAAACTGATATTTATCAGTTATAATCTACCTCTAGCTTGTGACAAGGCTTCTAGAAGGGAGATTTATGAAAAAAGACTTATAACTTTGAAGCATGAACTTGAAATTCCATAGTTTTGGAGCTCTATGTTTCAAAATCAAAAGTATAGCTAGACAAAGTGTTTTTGCAAGTTTCTTGATTTTTTATGATCATGATGATTATTTGAAAATTTTTTATGATTGAAAAAGTTTAGTCTTGAAAAAGTTGACCAAAAGTCAAAGTTTGGCTTTTTTTTTAGCAGATGAATTTTCATCAGATGGTTCAGAATTTGTCTGATGAATAACCATGGATTTTGTGGTGTTTTGAATCTAGAAATTAGGTCAAGATGTTGCATTGAAGATGTTAAGATCAATCTTCAAGCAAATAGGTCATCCATTGAGCAGAAAGTTAATGATTCACTATCTTCGATCAAAACCCTAATTGGTCGATTCAAGGTAGATCATGAGAAAAAGTTGGGAATCTGAAGATCAAATGTTGATGATTGGTTAAGATAGATCATTTGAGGTGAGTGGAAACTCAAACCCTAATTAATCACATCTTGAACAGATGAAATTTTGAAGAAACCCTAACTTTGACTTCTAGAAACCACGCACGATCTATTATGTTCTGAACTGTTAGTGATGCAGTGATGCATATGTAAGGTGGTATCTTAGATCTAAAATTGGGGTATGACAATATGGACATGAAGTGTGCATTCTTAAATGGACCATTGGACGAAAAAATTTATGTTAAACAGCCAGTTGGGTTTGTGAAACATAACAAAGAGAGAAAGGTGTACAGGCTTCAAAATCTTGCAATCATGCAGGCATGCGTCTTGTTCTCTGAGGTTTGTTTGTACTTGTATTTGGTTGATCCATAACTGCTTGTTCTTCTTGTCGAACTTCTCTTTTGATTTGAGTTTCTGTTTCTTCAAGTAAAATTCATACTGAATCTTTCTTGATATTTTGAGTCCAATCCCATTCTTTAAAATCATCTATGATCACATCCATGCTGATCATAATCTACTTGTTCACTGGGTCAAACAACTTGTAACCTCATGTCGAATGATATCCCACGATGATCATTTGGCTCTACTTGTCATCAAATTTTCTTATCAATTGATCTGGTACATGTCTATGTGCAATAAATCCAAATACCTTCAAATGACTCAAAGTAAGTTATACACCAAACCAACATTCTTCTGGAGTAATCCCTTCTAGCTTCTTCGTTGAACATATGTTTAAAATATAAGTTGCAGTAGACACAGCTTCACCCCAAAACTCTTTAGGTAAATTCTTGTCTTTCAACATACTTCGAATCATATTCATAATGGTTCAATTCTTCCTTTCTACAGTTTCATTATGTTGTGGAGTGTAGGGTGGCACCACCTCATGCGCAATCCCTTCTTTTTCACATAGCATGTCGAAATCTTTTGACACATACTCTCCACCACCATCAGTTCTCAAAATTTTGATCATTCGACCACTTTATCTTTCGACCATAGACTTAAACTTGGCAAATACCTCAATCACTTCACTTTTCTTCTTGATCATGTAAGTCCATATTTTTCGACTAAAATCATCTATGAACGTGACAAAGTATTTATAACCTCCAAACAAATCAACCTAGATTGGTCCATATACATCAGAGTATATTGCTTCGCTTGCACACATGCCTCACACAATTCATTTGGAATGTCAATTTCTGAAAAATTCTGAAACCATATTTTTCCTCTTTAAATCTCTGATATCTCTGAAGTTAAGATGTCCTAGTCGATAGTGCCATATCCATTCGTCTCTACTAGCTGCAGTCGAAAGGCACTGGTGCTCCATCATGTTTAGTTCTATTTTGAAGGTTCTATTATGGGACCTAAGAGCCTTCAAGATTAATCTTGCACTAGCTTCGACGACTCTCATCATCTTGTCTTCGACAATCTCTTGGTAATTCTTTTCGACCAATTGACATATACTAAGCAAGTTGCTCTTCATGCTTAGAATGTATAACACATTCTAAATTACTGACCTTTTGCCATCTTTTTTCATGATCATAACATCTCTAATACCTTCAGCTGCTAGAGTATTGTCATTTGCAAATTTCACATGTTCTTCATTGAGGTCTTTAGATTGACAAACCAATATTTCCTTCCAGACATATGTGATGAGCATCCTGAATCCAAGTATCATTGATCCTTGAATTTTTCTTCATCTCTTGTTGTGACCATCTGCAACATCTCTTCTTCTTCATGCTTAGCGAACTTTGCATCACTTTCTTTATTCTTTCGCTTCTCATGACAATAACTTGAATAGTGACCATACTTCGGACAATTGTAACAATAAATGTGACTCTTGTCAGGCTTTTGACCACCGCCTCTTCCTCTATTTGCAACACCACCTCTTTGGTTACCTTGGTATGGTATTCTCTAATTCGACATGTTTCCTTCGTTCTGGTTTCCTCTACCAGTCGAATTGTTGTAGCCACATATATCTCTGTCGAACCAATTTCCTTTTCCTTTGGTTTCTTTTACTGAATGTGCCTAAAAAGCCACATCACTCTTTGACTTTCCTGCAGTTCTTTAATTCATCCTTTGTTCATGAGATTCAAGTGTCCCTTGAAGCTCTTCCTTTGTTAATTTCAACAAATCTTTCTCGTCTTCTATAGCCACCACCATGTGGTCGAACTTAGGGGCTAAAGATCTCAAAATCTTTGAAACAACAACTCTTGTTGTTAATGCTTGTCCACATGTCTTGATTTTGATTCACTAGTTTTGATTCATATGCTCTCTTGTGAGTTTGTAACCTAACCTCTTTCACCTTTTTAGGGCCTCCAAAAGATTTCTCAAGGATCTCCCAAACTTCTTTTGCAGATTGTGAATCACTAACCTTTTCGAAGTTGTCTGGACTCAGACATTGATGAATTGCAAAGAGAGCTTTATAACTCTTCTTCTACAATTCTGTGTGTTCTTGCTTTTCTTCTTCTGAACTGTCTTCTTTAAGCGCTTTTACTCCATCCTTACAAGATCCCAAAGATCTTGACATCTAAATAAAAGTTTCATCTGTTTGCACCAATTCTCATAGTTGTCTACTTTCAAAATTGGTAGACTTGTTGGATAATTCGCATTCCCATAACTCACTGTCATCGTGAATTCTTCTTCTTTAATCGTTCTTGATCGTTACTTCCCTTGAATCGATTAACCGGAGCTCTGATACCAGATGTTGGAAATCCACCAAAACCTGTGATAAATTTCTACGAATCTTGATGAACAAGATTGATATCACCACACAATGACAATGAAAAAATAAAGAAAGAAAGGAGAACAATGATTTTCTGCAGAGTAACTTTTTGTCCACAAACTATGGAAAACTTCTTTATTCACTTTACAACTGCAAAGTTCTGTGAATTACTTGGTTATAAAAATTAGGGGTTACTCCCTCTATTTATAGATTTAGGTTAGCCAAAGCCCAAAATTATAAAAAGCCTAAAATACTTATTTTTGAACTAAATCAATTTTATTTTATTTTATATCTAAATCAAAATTAAATCTAAATCTAAAACAAATCAAATATGTGTAGCCTATTTCAAACCGTAAGCTCTTTGACTGAACAATGACTTCCTTCGAACAATCTACTTCAATCTACCTCTAACTCTTTGACACACATAATTTCGACACACATAAATTATAATTTAACGATTGTTTATTTTCTTCTAAAAGCTGCACTTCAATATCTCACCCAACAAAAATATTTTATGCAACTTTTTATAGATGATGGGGAGTTTTATTTTGAGATTGCTTTATGCATAGGAATATCTGTTTAGATTTTTATATATTTTTCGTATGATTATAAACAAAACTGGGCTCAACCAAATGACTCAATGTTAAAAAAATCAATTAACAAAATTAACAAATAATCATCGCATATTCTAACTATATGTAGACGATAACTCTAAGTTACAGAGTAAATCAATGATAATCATAAGGACCAAGATATTAATCCTTAATATTAACTAAAAATTTGCATTTAAGAAAATAATCAACACAAAGCGAATAATGTTAGATTTTAATCCACAAATAATATCCACTATATATTTAATTATTTTTTCGTGACAATTTTAAGATTCAAAGTGAAAAAATGAGAAACACAATCTTCAGCTCTATTAGCAAGATCAAAATTAAATATTTGATCAAAATCGAATAATTCATGAACTTCATACTTAATCTTCTTTACAAAAATGTATAAAATTAACTGTCAACTCTAGTGTAGGAAAATCATTCCTCTGCATCAAAATAATAGTTGTAATTAAAGCATATCTGGTTGTGTAGACATGGATGAGACATGATTATTTTTCTTCTTCTAAAAGCTTGACTTCTTTATCTCTTTAGGTTTCTCGTGTGTACATATTTCCATATCTACTCTTGTTATACTTTATTTATAATCCAATTTTATCATTAATGAGAAGAGAGTTTCTGTTTTAGAATGCTTTTATAATATCTATTTAGATTTTATATATATATATATATATATATATATATATATATATATATATATATATATATATATATATATATATATATATATATATATATATATATATATATGAAGTAGATTGAACCAAATGACTCATTTTGAAATTAAAAATTAATATTTTATAGTACATAATACTATTATTGGTAGAATAATTAATTTAAATGTTATTTTAAAGATAAATTTTCATCAAAAAAATCTTTAAAAAACGTTCAAATAAATTGCTAAGAGTTTTTTCAGAATTAAAAAGTAATCATTGCATATAATTTTAATCAACACTAAAGAAATAATACTAAATTTTAATCCACAAATAATTCCCACAATATATCGAATTATTTCTCAACAACAATTTTAAGATGCAACGTGAATAGATGAGAAACACAATCTTCAGCTCCATTAGCAAGATCAGAATCAAACACTTGATTGAAATCGAACAATTCATAAACTTCATTAACAATCTTCTTCGAGAGTTCCTCAAGTGATTTAGATGAAAAATCCAGATGAAACAAGATAGATTGAATCCAATCTTCACCTTCTTGAATGAATCTTTTGCAATTCACCTCTTGATAATTGTGGAGTAATGTGTTAAGGCACGAGACCGAATTAGAATCATCCGAACGAGAAACAACATTGATATGAAAATTTAACCGATCATTAGCCTTGAGTTTTGGACATTGCATCTCTAAATTATACTTCTTCATATTTTGAAGGTATTCATATTGATCTTGATATTTTGCAGACAATCCATAGTAAATTGTTGGTTCTGAAACATGGTGATTAAACCATAAGATATATATGATGCATAAAATAAAAATGGTTTATAATTTAATACATCAAAATAATTGTTGTAATTAAAGCATACCTGGTTGTGTAGAGAAGGATGGAGACATAATTATTTATCTTCTTCTAAAAGCTTTACTTCTTTATCTCTTAGGTTTCTTGTGAATATTTTTTTCATATGGATGCAACCCTATTTATAGATGAGTAGGAGTAAGAGTAGAGGGTTTGTTTTTTAGAATGCTAATTTTTTTGATATATTGTTAGTTATTGGGATTGCTTTATGGATAGGAAGATATTTTATTTAGATTTGTTTTGTTATTTAAACCTAGAGATTTTTACTAATTCAAAGAGATCGTAAAGATTTTTCTTAATTAAAAAAAATCGTAAATATTTTTATAAAAAAAAATTCTAAAGATCATTTAATTAATTTACTAAGAAAAAATTTAGAAACAAATCCATTAATTAACTAAAAGTAAAAAAAGAAAAATTGGAAGAACATAAACGAAATCTTCAAACTAACAAATAAGGGGCAGTTTGCTTTAACTTTAAAAAAATAAGATTTTTTTGTATTTTCAAAAATAATTTGCATAAAAATATTTTTTAAATTATTAAGCTTTTTTAATTTATTTTCATAAATTAAAGACAAAGATTATGGAGTAAGTTGATACCTTATATATATATATATATATATATATATATATATATATATATATATATATATATATATATATATATATATATATATATATATATATATATATATATATATATATATATATGATTTTTGAAATTTCGATATTCAAAAAAACTTATATCAATAGGATAAAATATCCTAAAATAAAACTTAAAGAATTACTATTTAAATTAATTTTTTAATTAAAGCTTTTTTAAACAATATTATTTGTAAAAAATTTCAACAAAAATATAGCATTAAAAAACTATTTAAAGAAAACTTAAATAAACGGATTCTAATTAGTTGTGGTTGTCGTGGTGTGAAGTAACCACAGTTTGTTCTTTAACATAAAGTTGTGAATAACAGTATTTATGTCGATATCATTTTATCGCGTCTATATTCATGGGCGCGAATAGTTTTTGAAATATTCACTACAATTTTCGTTAAAAACAAATTCATTAATCTTTTAAAATTTTATAAGAGGGGGAAAAGCAAAAAACCGAAACTTATCTAAATCGTCCAAAGTTTTGTGTTGAGAAAGATAAAACTCCATGAAAGTACTATGGAAGCTCAAGAAAGAAGAAGAAGTGAGAACAATGAATAGAATTGTGACGGTATGAGTCTTGTTTTCATGATGTCAAAACCCCTACATTACCCTAAATATGATATAAGTCTCTGTGGACAAGCAAGATGTGCATCATTGGCATAAAACTTGAAGAAAATAAGCGTTTGGCAAGAAATCTTGAAGATGCGTTGACGAATCGCAAGTGACATTCTGGTATAACAAACTCAGATGTCTTATAGAGATGTCGAGACATCTGATCTGATATTAACAAACAGACAAGGTATAACAGTGCAGGAAAACATAAATAACACATCAAAATTGTTCACCTAGTTTGGAGCAACTCTCCTACATCTGGGGGCTACCAAGCCAGGAATGAAGTTCACTATCAGCAGTATCAATTCGGAGCGAAACTTCCCCGTTTACAACTCCTCACTTAATCACTACCCAATAACCCTTCTACCTAGGTTCTCCCTAGATATGGAATATCCTCATTCCACTTCCAATCATCGCAATGATGTTTAGCCGTCAACACTTCAACCACTGCATCAACAGCTTTATTTCCAACAAATCTTCAACACCTGAAAAGTAGAAGACACTTTTCTATCACAAACTACCAAAGATTTAAAGTCTCTTGCTTCTAACTTAGTACACACCTTGGAGTTACTTCAAAGCTTCCTCCAAGAACATAACTCAACTCATTACTTCACACCTTCTGAGTGAGAACAACACCCCCACTTGCCTATAGGCTTCGAGGTAAACTTGGTGACCTTCCCACAACTCACGAGGATCACTCTGCCAACTCTCCTAGATAATGGTTACAAATTCAGCCCTAAAAACTACATCATGATAAATCACGGCTGGTTACCTAAACTAGGTTACAAATCGTTATTTATAACTTATACCCAACTGGATTTGGGCCTTCAAACAACAACATGTCAACTGTAACAAACTGCATAAAACTTCTGCTACAATAAAGGTCTTCAACATTTATTTTCCTAAATGTTCTCCTTGATTTCAGATTGAGTCTCCTTGAATCTTTTAGACCTTTAAATATGCTCTATATATTATGCATAATATTCTCCAAATATTTTGCATAAAATCATAACCAAATCTCATTATTTAGTTCAGCACGCGTGATGTCGAATGCTCCTTCATATGACATCTGCTTCGACATATTGTTCCAGATGTTTAAACATAGCATGTATAACCTGCAATTCCCACACCAGGATGTCACGACATCTTCACTGCAGAAGCATGACAGCAGATCTGTCATGTGACTTCTTGTTCAACATCAGTTCAAAAAGATGTTAGAATGTCTTCCTTAACATTAGCTACAATCCATTTCTTAGCAGAATGACAAGGCTTCTTTCACAGCATTAGCTCCACCTGTGATAGCATAATATTCCTAAATATTCTACATAATTAAAATTATAAATCATTCCAAAGTTCATGTTGTGCAGAGCATGATGTTGAATGGCTTTTCAAAGGACATGTTGTAACACCCCATTTCTATCCGGCAAATATAATTAAAATCAGAGTTTCAAAATTTTAACACGCAAATAGGATGTCACATTTTTCAACTTAAAACAATAGCATAACAGTCGCATTTAACACATAGATACATAACACATTTCATTAGGATGAACTAATAACAACCTGTTTAATTCTTAAAACATAAGCCAACTTTATTTCTTTAAAAACAACGCAGCGGATTCCAAAATAATGATAGCATCTTGCTCAATATAAAACAAGTTAAACCAAAACAATCTTCTCAAAAGAAACAACTTTAATTCAAACTAATAACAACAAAACAAAACAAAACGTTCATCCTTTGAGTGCTACGTATCAGAGCGACAACACCGACTCGAACTAGCAACAACTAAATCTTCATTCTTCATTACCTGCATGTTACCAGTATAAAGGAAATGGACAACAAATAAAGGGTGAGATATCTACCGATATAAACAATTGTATGATAAATAATATGCTATGATTAAATCATACATAATTATCACGTCGCAATTAAACATCACAAACCACTTCACAATTAACACATCGCAAAAACACTGCATAGTTAACAACAACACAATTCACTTCGCATGACAACAATCACATTTATGACAACTCAAGTGAGACACGATAGTGCATATGCATGTGGTACCAATCAGAGCTTCAACTCTCGTCGCCAATTGCCAATTAATAGAGACATCAAACAAGACATAAGTCTTTGTCGCTAATTTTGCCAATCCAGGCCGTCGTTAAAATATGCAATGTAATGCAACTCGATAATGAACAACACACAACATAACCAACAAATTTATGTTGCCAGACATAAGCCTATATCACCAATTTTTTACCAATAAATAGAGGTAAACATCGTCACTGAACATCCTGCAACTTCGCATAAACAACAATAACATACAACAACATATTCCTCATCGATAAATCACAAACAAAATAACGACACCACATATTCAACACAATTTCACAAAATAAACCAATCACAATTACCTACTAATATATGCTAACTACCTTGACAAATTTCAATTAATTTCGGACAACTAATTTTACCGCCTAATTTCCTAATTCGGCTAATTTGATACTTTTTTAAGCACTATTATTACTACCAAATAATACATTATCACTGTCTAATTATATTGTTGATATTATATTACAGATATAATTAATTTCATGCACATAAAATTACACTGTCACCACAATTTACCATTATTGTCTCGTATTCCACTAAACATGCTACCTTATAAACCATTATTATTATTATTATTATTATTATTATTATTATTATTATTATTATTATTATTATTATTATTATTATATGGGAATCAGTTTGAGAACATTCTTCTCAACCTTTTCCTGCACGCACGTAATGACAATCAATCTCCAAGTGTTTTGTTCTTTCATGAAAGACATGGTTTGAAGCAATATGAATTGCACTTTGAGATTCACTATATAGCATCAGCTTCTTAGTACATGTGAATTCCAAATCTTTTAATATATACAAAACCATTAGAGCTCACACGTGGCTGTTGACAAGGCTCGATACTCGTCTTCTGAAGATGATCTTGAGATTGTTGGGTGTTTTTTTTGCTCTCCATGATATGAAGGAGTTTCCAAACTTGTTTAATCGATTGACTCGTAAGATATTTTTTGTATTTGTTTTGTTTAAAGTGGTGTATTGATTAGCTTATAATCACCTTGATTATAAGTGGTTTTCATATCAACACAACTCAAAGTAAAATTCTAAAAATTCTAACGCACACTAAGTGTTTGACAAATCGCAATGTTTTATCTCTTACTCTCACTTACACTCTATATGCAATTTATTGAATGTGTTGTTTAATATATCAATTTGTATAGAATTTATCTTTGATTGGTAAAGTCTAAATTGCTTTGTTGATTAGATTATAATCACTTTGATTGTAAGGCTTTTTCGTATCAACAAGCTCAAAGGAAGGAAACATTGATTACGTGTCACATGTTCGATAAATTGTGTAGTTATGTTTTTAATATGATTTCATTGGAAATATGAAACCGTTGTTTTGGATATTAAACGGGTAATTGTGATAATATTGTGTTGATTGATTTTATCTTTATGTTAATTCCATATGGCTCATGCATATTCGAGTTTCAAATAACTAGGTTCGTTTAGACTATTTTATTTGATCTATGCCAAAAACCTTCCACTCAATATTGTTTTTCAAATAAGTTTTAAATAACCATTTTGAAATGTGATTTTTATTTGGGTATCTATTCACCCTCCCCTTCCTCTAGATACGGTGTCGTAGTCTAACAGATATCTTTGCCAAGACGGGTGAGGAGTACCATAGGAATTAGTGCCATTGTAGGAAAAGGACTGAAAATTTTGATTGAAATGTGCCTGCAACTCAGTGGAGAGTGGCCAAATTTATAGCAGACTTGAAAATGAATTTATGTGTATCCTAAAATACATGAAATAATTTTACTCGATAGAGTGGTCTGAAGCCGCGATAATTGCATATGATCTTTCTGGAGCCAAATCGAGTACTCATGATATTCAAGCATCATCATCAATGAATTGAGATCAATGAATTGAGGAGGACTCACGCGTAAAAACTCTGTGAGCTCGTGTGTATTACTTGTTGATGTCATAGATGAAAGTTCTTTTCATCAAGTTTTTGTGCGATTTTTTAGTGTGAAATTGAGACGGCGTATATCGTTTTGAGAAGACAACGTGTTTGATATGAATTGTGCAAAATGAGAGCAGAATATGGTGGTGTCATCAGTTGCGTCATCGATGATGGGATTGTCATGGACGGAGATCATTTTCACAAGTTGATACAATGTTAGAAAGATATAGAGATGGTATTCATAATTATGTTGGAACTGATTTTTCTGTTTTCATTTATTCAAGTTAGTTACAATTGATTGCATTTTATATAAGAAAAATTATAACCTGCATTAACAGGTTACCTAGCTATAGATTACTGATGACTGACAATTTAACTACATTAAATGCTTATGAATCACAAACCCTTCTATTTGCTCCGTATAGTTTCTTTTTTTCTAAATTACCGTTAAAAAAGTTGTTTTAACACAAGTAATTCTAGTGGCTATAGTTTCTTTTTTTCTAAATTACCGTTAAAAAAGTTGTTTTAACACAAGTAATTCTAGTGGCTGGAGAAAAAATATCAAAGAAATCTAAAACCTTTGGTTACAAGGCGAATATTGTACTTGCCAATAGTTCCATCGGATTTTAGTTTCTTTTTAAAAACTCATTTACAACTGATTAGTTTGCAATCAAGAAGCAAGTCTACTAAGTGTCGTGTTCTGTTAGGTTAAGAATATATTATGTCAGTGCTTCTTATCACATAAATGTGATTTGATTTAAGGCATTCCTCGACCAATCTATATTATGTCAGCTGAGGGCATTGATTGATGGTTTATGTCTAATATTATCAATAGTATCATTGATATTAGATATAATGCAGTGGGGGGTACACTTCTCTGGGCAGAGTGAGAATGACTATTTAGTGGTACATTAAAGTAGTACACTCTCGCATCATCCCACTTGCTGATGATATTTAGATCTTTTTATAATGGAGGATCTTCGGGTGACGTGTCATCGTCCTCACCTAATATGGCTTACCAGCAGTGGTTGTAAAGGATAGTTCTTCTATCGGATAAACTCATGGATTTGACAAACCTATATATAATGAGATGTATGTGAGATGTATGCCGGATTGTCTTATGGGTTTGACAAAGCCATATAACAAGATGTATGTCAGATTGTATCAAATAGCACAGATAACACACATTGTCCAAAGTGGATCTAAGTAGATTTTATTGATATATCTATATTGAAAATTTTATTTTCTCCCACAATTTTGACCAAAATGAAGTTAAATTCATATTAGTAGATTGAGATTTTAGGACTCACCCCACCATTTTGACCAAGTTAAATTAGTCAAATAGATTGAGATTTTAGGACTGGGGGAGTATGTGAATGTGATATCAACAAAATTACATTTATACTATAACAGTTAGACGAGCTTATAATACATTTAAGTTTTTCCTAATTATATTACCTAAAAATATGATGGTTCTGTTGTGCTTTAGTTGATTTCCAGATAATTATCTATTCTAATTTGAATCTGTATCATATAATTGAACAGTAATCTACTATTTGATTGTTTCTTTGAAAGACAATTTAATTGTCTAAAATGAAAGTATTTAGGACCAATTTGTTAACACAAACCAATTCTAAACTAGTTTAAAACTAAACTGAAATCAGTTAAACAGCAAGTGCTTTTTTATTAAAATTGGGCTTTAAAGACTGAATCAAGCCTCTCATATTTCAATTCAATTCACAAACCATGAAACATGAACACTTGGCTCTAATCCACCTCCTAAAAAAACTGAATCAAACACTCTTCATCTAAAATATCCCCTATCCTTCTTTCCTCCAAACACTCGATCAAGCAGACCCTTAAGAAACAACTATTGATGATTTAGACATTGCAGCTAAACACCATGTTAAGAATTTACAGTATCACAACCAATGGTTACACAAAAAACAATGTTGGTAAGAACATAAGCCGGATCTTTATATTCATATCAGAATCACGTCAAAACCACTGGTTAGCAGTTAATAAGTGAGTTTATAACAAAAAATCTCTTTACCTCCTAGTTTCCTCAATTTTCAATTCTAATTTCTCATTTCATTTCCATGCTACAAAAAATTGCATTAGCAAGTAGTTTTGTTTTTCTGTACACCAAAATGGCAGATCACTCTGTACATACTGAACAAGTGTACTCTGCACCCCACCAAAACAAACCCAAAAACTAAACCCACTGCATATAAACTTTACACATTCTCCAGAGAAGCACTAGGTAGTTCAGGAACAGGCTTTTGTAGTACTGAGGTCCCTTGAAAGATCATCATATGATAAAATCTCTTGTAATTGTTAATCTGTGGGCACGAAGAACAACCCAGTTAGTGTGTATGGAATGGCAAACAATTTAACTTTACGAGAAACGTATTAACAAATTACACACCTCATCGTGCTCGAGCTTAGTAAACCCAAATTTGTTGGTCCATATTGATTCAGCTTCATCAGCGGCCGGTAGGACAAGTTTTTTCACGCTAAGAGATCCAAGTAGTCTCTCAATGCAAGAGAATAGGCATTGAAAGTACCCCTAAATAGACAAGTATGATTTTCAGTTAAGAAGAATGTTTGCTGCTGACACTATAATTAATCGACTTAAAAAAGCATGCATGTCCAACGCAAGAAAAATCAAATAACCTGTCCTTGGTACTCAGCAACTGTCGCCACCAAGGGAAGTTCAGCGACTTCTGGCCCAAAAACACGAAATACTCCAGCAGAAACAACAACTTGGCTGAAAAACAACAAAAACAAACTGGAATCAGATAAACAAGCCAGCGGACAAAACAATAGAAAGGCATTCCCTTGTAATCCCTTACTTGACAGTGAGCACTGCACAGTACACTCCGCCAAAATCCTGTCCCCGAATGTTCTTTCTGTGGAAGTCAAAGCATTATGTGAAATCAAAGTCATTCATAAATGTTACAACAAAAAATCGACTGAAAAGAATAATACAACTGATGCTTACCCAAACAGCATTGTCGGAATGAAATCACGGCCAGAAGAAGAATCAACTATAGGATCAAACCTCTCCTAGAGACAAAACATTCCAACTCTTAAAAAGAACGCTATCAAGCAAAACATATGATAAATTTGATGATAGAAATTCAAAATTCAAATGACCGAAAAAGTTATATGGCGCAGAAACACAAATATACTCACATGGAAGATGGAAACAGCCTTTGAAAGCACTTGCCTATATTCGTCAGACAATTGCTTATTTTCATCAGATACAACTAATTTCCAATTTAGAACCCTCCATTTAATTTCAGGACCAACATCAGTGTCTACACATTTCTCTTCAACATCAGTGTCTACACTTTTCTCTTCAACAACAGCATCTAAACCACCTTTGACTTCAACAACAGCGTTGGCACCTTTCTCTTCTATGGCAGCGTCTGTGCCTTTCTCTTCTACGGCAGCGTCTGCATCTCTCTCGACAACGCCAGCGTCTGCACTTTCCTTGTCATCACCTGCGTCTGCCCCTTTATCTACAACGCTAGTGTCTGAATCTTTCTCTTCGACACCAGTGTCTACACCTTCTTCTTTACAATTCCTTTTGATCAAATTTAGACTAGAATCAGGGAGATAATTCTCCCCGGAAGCAACCAAACTCACTAGAGAAGAATGAATTTGACTGCAACCAGTACTACAAAACCAATTACCTTCAGGCAATTCCTGATAAACAACATTCAATCAACACATGCATGCATTACAAAAAGCAAGCAAATTTCAATCAAAGTTAAAAGAACTAGAAAATTAAGTTGTTACCTCTAGGTTCTGCATGTTATGTTCCTTCAAACACCCAACATGATACTCCTTTTCACACTGCAAGAACATGTCATCAGTACATCAAGTAGTCCAGTGCAAAATAAAAGCAATTGAAAATTAAGGCTTGGCAGTCTATAATTCACATAAAGCAATACCTGATCACAAATAATCACTGTTCGAGGACCAAATAATTTAACGAAATCATGACACCTGTACATTACATCAAAAACATCAAGGAAGATGAGTGTCTAGCCAAAAATGAAGGAAAACAAGCAATACAAGAATCAATGGCATAAAAAAATGAGCTATCTAAAGTTATATCAAGGTAGAAAAGAGATAGAAAATTAAGATTTCAAATTATATATCTAAATTCAACATGAAACTAGCTGAAAAATATAATAAAGTATTACCCACACAAGGCACATCCCCCATGATCAACAGCTACACTTTTGACAATGCGAATGCATCTTCGATTAATCTGTTCTAAAGGATCGATACCTGCAATCCTTCCAGCTGCCAGAGCATTCACATTGCGTTCCACATTACTCTCCTTCAGGAAATTATTCTGGCAGTATTTACAATACCAAGTACCACTAGGAATACATGGCAGAGGCACACAATCTGAAAATGACATACACAGCGGGAACAACAAAACGGAATGTCAGCTTAAAGTTGAAGTTGCATGGAAATAAATGAATGTGCAGTGGACATTTTGCATTACTCTTAAGGGGTTAAAAAGCTCTTTTTTTCCAGTTATTTTTCTATATTACTGTTCATCAATTTTTAAAGCTTTAGTATCAAGAGTGGAGATTCAATAAAATATGAGACAATTCAAAAACTGAATGATTGCATACTACAATTGAAAATCAGAGGTACTCCATCTGGACTGAATTACAAGTAAAATAATCTACTTTCATAACTATTATTAAAGATGGTAGTTAAATGCATTTAACTTTATTGGTTTGAGTACTGGCAGTTTTTATGAATTAATTTAAGGGCATTATTGGAATACAAACGTTAAATGTGGATAAATAATTGACATTTGCATATATTTAAATTTAGGCTTTTTTGCTTATAATTGATTGAACTAAACAGCCGTGTAAGAAAACTAAACCCATTCAACAATTTTCTATATGATATGAAACAAATCGACTGCCGTTTAATTTAGAATAGAAGCAAATGATGTTCACCTATGTGAAAAGCCCTTGGGCATCCATCACAACACAAAAGATCCCCTCCATCTTGACATATGCTGCAAAGGTCATCATTGTCACTGGCAGAAAATCTACGATCTTTCGATAGAGAGAGGGACAACTCGTGTAGTGAGACTCCATTAGAGGTATATATGTGCAGGTAACTGAAATACAATAACTCAATGTTAAACAAGGAAGTGAGGGTTAATTTGGCAAAGCACAACATTTCAATTCATGAATAAGAAAATCAGTGAGACCTGGAAATTAGGAAATGGAAAACGAGAGTAAATAACAGAATAATCAATCTCCTAACATTGCATCAGATTTGAGATGAGCATAACTATGCATCAGATTTGTATGTTTATGAATTTAAGTTTAATTATTTTAAATGTGATAAAATAAAGTTGTTTTTTGCTCTGTAGTTTATGTTTTTTACTGGATTACATTTTTGTAGGAATCTTTTGATTCCACAATTAGAGGTTACATTCCCCTTTCCCAAAGCTAGTTTACTACAAAGCTATGAAAAGCAGAGTTTACTACAAAGCTAGTTAAGACAAGTTATATAGACCCTACAGATCCAACAACAGAATTTAAACAAGAACTCACGGCTTGCGTCGAGATGACCATCCAGCATGTGCTTCAAACTGAGATGCACTGACTTCCGCATTGCAACAGGTACAAAAAATTCCGTATCCCTTTTTGTAACCGACCAATAGTTTCTGACCACACCCAAAAAAGCGGAGTCAGAAAAAGATAAGAGTCATAAAACAAGGTAAAGCAGAACCAATTTCAAACGAAGCAACCTTTCCATGAGAATAGTATGCTACTTCAGTTCCATCCGGTAACACGTCATCTTCAAATACCAACTTATGCAACCGTAGATCCCTATCAAAATAAGTTCAAGAAAAAACAAACTTTAAATTCCTGATATTATTCTATAATCTACATCAAAATATACATAATACATAGTCTACATCAAAAACAGAAAATTCCAACTTCGGCAAATCTTTTAAACAAGTGCTTTAAAACACACTTACTTTCTAGTTATTTTTCCCCGACTCTTGCCACGAGATGCACTCTGCTTCATGCCAGTGTTCAATGCCTTTGGAATAATCTGTGAGTTTGATGACTCTGAAACCACCATCTCAGTGTCCGATGAGTTAGGAACCACCGTCTCAGTATTTAATGACTCTGGAACCACCATCTCAGTATTTAATGACTCTGGAACCACCATCTCAGTATTTAATGACTCTGGAACCGCCTTCTCAGTTTCTAATGATTCTGAAACTGCTACTGTTTCTGGTAAACTGAAATAGTAGGTTCACTCATCATTTATGATATGGTTCCAGTGAACTTCGATATATCAAACAGCAGGTACCATTATTATATGTAATCAAATACAGGCCCAGTAATGTGCTAGCTTATATCATGGTACACATGAGCTTGTGCACGAGTAATAGTATATTAGTATACACATTTGAAAAAGATATTAAATAAAACAATACAAGATAATGAGCCTTTTGATTTTAGAATAGGTAAAGACATGGAGGATCTAAAATGGTGAACAAACATTATGCCTTTACTATGATTTCGATTAACTTCATATAGCATAAGCTTCTCTTAAATTCTTAGAATGTACCCAGATGCAGCCAATATGTTTACATAACAATAAAAAAATAAAAAAGATACCTGGGATGAACTACCGAAATATTTTTACTGCGTGTTGTTGCTGCTTGGAGGTTAGCTTGAGTATCTTTCAACTCCATGCATGAATTGCATACTAGTTTTGACACACCATTACTAGATTCAGAAATTACCCCTACAAACAATTCATCAAATTTATATGTTTAATTAACTGGATTGCAAATTACACAGTATAAAAAGTAAATAGAAATCATATGCATATATGTGTTTAAAACCTCGGCAGTTGAAACAGATAGTAGATTGCTGCAAAGTGAAATCACCAAGGAC
The DNA here is from genome assembly GCA_021764765.1 of Vicia sativa. Lineage (NCBI taxonomy): Eukaryota > Viridiplantae > Streptophyta > Magnoliopsida > Fabales > Fabaceae > Vicia > Vicia sativa. The sequence goes on along the minus strand of CM038792.1, from coordinate 162,482,308 downwards.
CATTTGGACAGCTTCATCCAACATGTCCAACGAAACACCTGAACAGGCACTCATGACTTCGCGAAGGTTTTTTCCATTCTCAAGGTAAGTATACTCCGGAGGACGTTTATTAGCACTACCAGCATGCAACTCAAAAACAGTCGGCGTGACAACCTACTCTCAACAAATACCCAAATAGCAAAACCACATTACAAACCTACAAGATGTTAACCTATACAAAAAAAAGAAAAACAATAACCAATACTCCTTTTACTTACCTGAACCCCCTTACAACTACCACAAAAACACAAAACCCCAGCATCTTTAATCACTCCTCGAAAATCTTTTTCTCCAGGTTTCCGCACCTACACGTTACTCACCAATAAACTCATATCACACTCATGCACATGCACATGTATCACAAGAAAAACAAAACCCCCTAATCATCATTCACCAATAAAACTAAAAGTTAAGACAAAACAAAAAAAACAAAAAAAACAATACCTTCTGCCCCTTGACATATTTCACCTTCAACCCTTCAAGAATCCCTGTAGCCAGAAGATCTTTCAGCTTAATAGGAAACCTCTTGAAAGAAGATTTACACGACTTCCTCGGTGTCGGTGTCGCCATAACAGGTAAAACCTCAGTTTGTTCCTTTTCAACAACATCATCATCAACTCCAACGACAATGTCATCCAAAACCTTAGTTTCTTCATCTTTTTCTTTCAATGCCGATCTCGTAAACCTCCTGATCGTCTTCTCCAAAACCACTTTCTTTTTCTTAACATTACAACCCTTAACACCAAGATTAGATTTTTCCTCTCTTGGTTCCTCAACCGTTTCAAGGGTTTCACAAATATTAGGTTTTACAGTTTCAGTTTCATTTTCAATTTCCATTTCCATTTTATCAACCAAAGCCGATTCCAACTCCCCAGCAAGATTCCTGGGTTCATCATCGCTCCCAAGATCAACAACATCACTCTTAGCCTCTTCCTCACTCAACCCACCACCACCCACCACATCATCAACAATCTTCCCCGACCCATTTTTCCTAGCCCTTTTCCCAACCGGAGGAACCTGAACCGGTGGTTCATTCCGGTTCTTACTACCACCACGGGTTCGACCTAAAGAAGCGTCGATCTCAGATTGAGCCTTCATTGCAAACGCAAACTCTCTCTTGAGACCCGTTCGAACCCTAGAATGAACCATAAACTCGTTCGAATCGGTTCCTTTGGCCATAGGTAATAATACTATTTATCAAAAACCAAAATAGAAACCCCCAAATTAAAGGGTGAAAAATTAATGAGAAAAAAAGATTAGGGTTTTTTTTAGAATAGGAAAAAGATTTGATTTTGATTTGATAGGGTTTGATTGATTTGGTAGACGAATAAGGGGTTAGTTGAAGAGAGAAAGGGGAAAACGAATTGAAGAGGAAAAGGAGGGGTTGTTGTTGTTAATGTAGAATGAAACGATTTTTGTTTTCATATGCCAAAACTAACCTTAACGTTGTGATGGCGATTCGTTTTCTGCAGTTTTTTCATTTTCTTTTTTCTTATTGTGTTTTGGGTTGGTTTTTGAATTTTCTTCACGCTTTATTTGTGTGCGCGCGATAAATAAAATTAATAATTATATATTTGTGTTGAAAAATAATATGGATATCAATCACTATTAGGATTTGAATTTGAATTTTCTTGTGGGAGGTTGGATGGAATATATGCTGCTTTAGAGAAATGCTTCATTTCATTTTCATGTTTTGCTTCATATAGTAAAATGAAATTTACTTCTTTTTTTAAATTGTAAATTCTTTTAGGTGTCTTGAATTTTTTTCTTTTTTTCTTTTTTTTAAGACCAAAATCATTTGAATTTTGATATTAAAAGAGAGTTCTTTTAATATTGTGTTTGTTCTTATAAGTGACTTATATATGATAATTCGAAAATATACCGTATATTTTAGTCGACTTATATGTATTTTAAATGTTGTTTAATGTCTTTTTGTTATGGTATTATTTATTTTAGAATTTGGTATATAATTAATAGTCTACAAAAATAAAAATATTGTTTGGTTATTTACATGATCAACTAGATTGATCATAGGACATGTATTTAGTTATTGATGTTTTATGATTTTCAAATGGTCATCTTATCAAATAAAATGGTTAATTGATAACTAATTGCTAAAACTATGTAAAACGATATTGAAAAATAAAGAGATTTCGACTATAATTTAAAAGAAAATAAAAGAACTTTTATAAAAACTAAATTAGCAATTGAATAAAACATGGTGATTCGTACTTAAATTCTCATAAAACTCTTTTCTCGGTAAGTTTGTACTTTGAATAAAATTGAGTATTTGTACAGTATTGAACAAGTGGAATTCTAACACAATAGACCCTTATATAGTAATTTGAAACTAACTACTACGATCGGACTTCTTCTGAGAAGTTTACACGTTCACGTTTGCATGTCTCTAGCATCTCACAAGCCTCCACGTATCTCTTTTTCAAAGAACAAATAAGCATCAAAGCCAATTTGAATGTTTGTCGAACCCGCTTCGAATTTCTTCATAAACTTGCTAAGTTTTCGCCTTACATTGTTTCGCCTGGGCTAATTTCGATCGAAATATATCTTTTGCCAATGCTTGTCGAAACAATGATTATATTAAATAACACTTAACATTTGAATTTGCCTTGAACATTGTTTCATTGAAAATGTCGAAAATTACAACGAACAAATTACCCCCCAAAAATGTTTCTTTTCGACAATTATTGGAAAAGGGCATTTTTGAAGCACTATTTTTGACATTAACATCAACATCGTCGTGACTTCATGGTCATAATGACCATTTTTTTCCAAAATGTCTCATCAAACGTGGGTAGCTACTGAATGATGATTACCCATATAATTTAGGAGCAACGTGGTAACTTGCAAAACTGCTTCTTTCTCTCATCAAAAAATGTCATGTGCCCCACTCACTTTTGTATTCATCATTTCATAAAACTTAACGACTTATGGATTTCTATATATATTTATATCTTCAACATTCAACACTTTTTACATCTTCAACTTTCTCAAAACCCAGTTGTTTCCTAAAACTCTTCTCTCTTCTTCAACCTACAAACTTCAAATTTCAGATTATGAGTTTCAAGATTTCAACAATTGCGCCTAAACCATCAAAAATTGTCAAGCAACAACAAGCATTAGATGCTTCTTAACCTATCATTTAGATTGTAAATCATGTATAAGTAGGAAACCATGAATAAATTCAAGAACCTCGTCTTCTTGAAGAGAAAACAAAGATCTATTAATCTCAAGTACTCATACATTTAACTGTTTCAGGTGAAAAGCACGCATTTATGGGTCATTTACTTGACCCTGATATAGATATTATAACTCTTGTGGAGTTTTCCCTTGTTTATCACTGCTCTAGGCATTTAGCTAACATAAAGAAATTGGATGATACGAGTAAACTCATTTTCGCAGTTTCACCTTCACCTAAAAAAGGCCTAGCAAAGCCTTCAACTGATGTTGCGATTGTTCATGATTCCATTGCTCTATGTTATATGATGAATGCTCTTAAGGTATTTTGAGCTACCCCCCTTAGCCAAAGACCCCAAAGCATATTATGCTTGGTTAGCTAAAGTAGAGAGTAAGAAATCTAAAGTGTGGAAAGATCTAGGGATTTATGATTTAATGATGTTATTAAAATCTGGTTTACAATGTAGTCAAAATGTGATAGTGGCCTCGCTATATTTTCTAGGATGCATCCCATAATACTTTCCATTTCCTTGTGGAATGATGACCCCTACCCTCTCCGATGTGGCTGTCATTGTTTGGCTTTGACCCACAAGAGAAATCTTTGATCTGATGGAAATGGACGAGGATACCATTGATTACAACAAAGCCATATTCAATCGGTACACTATTGATCACTATGTTACTGACAACGAAGAGGTTTTAGACGAAGAACATATTGCCTTATTGGCCCTATGACTATCTCGATGTGTCTTTTGCTTGAGATCTTTTCAGGTAGCCAAAATGTAACTTATTATGGCGAATCAGCTCAATGCTTGACGTAAGTTGTGTTTAATCCAAATGATCCTTGGTTTGCTTTACGAATACATTGCAAAAGTTGTTGGTTATTTGAGGAACTATAAGATGGTAAACAATATTCTCTTTGTGGGACCTTTATGGATGCTTCAGCTATGGTTAAATGCAAATTTTAAACCATCACTTCCAACCTATAACACCATCAATGAAGTGAATATTGTTATTAATAATAGAATCGTCGAAGGACGGAGATTAGCTCGCTTAATTCCTCATGACGAAGGAGTACATCTTCCAGACTCTTTTACTTCGTTTGTGGTGATGTTCGCCAAACGTTACAATTTTACCCCTTCGATGGTTCCATTTGCTAACAGGTTGTTTGACCTTAAATGGTTCACAAGATATTTTCCCGCCTCTTTCCCTAATTAAGAAGAAGAGTCTACGGCCATTTGGGAAGCATTTCTCACTCCCAGGTTGCTTGTTAATAGGCTAAGACCTTTGAATAGCCATTACACCCTTGTTAGCTATCAGTCTAATTTGGTTTCTCGAAAACTTGGATTGATTCAAATTAAACACAAGCCCTTTTATGAGAAAATGAAACATTTATGTTTTTATAACATGTTTTCTACTAAAGAATGACACAAAAGATATTCGGAACAATTTGTTGACAAAACCATGCTCACCCTTGTTTCTTTTCGACCATCTTTTTATTGTACACAAAAATTCGACGACCGGTGGAAAATTTATTATACCAATGTGATTTTCAGTGTATCTGACTCCACTAGACATCTAACTCATGCTTTTGCTTCTATTCAGGATCACTTTAAGAAAGGTACGACCACTTACATCGAGGAGATTCGCGTGTTCCAAAAATACTTTGAAAATATTTATCAACCAAATAATGTTAGTCGAACCATCCACCATACATTAGTGAATTTGAAGGAAAAGTTTACGAAAAAAACTTTTCCGTTTTTGCCTTCCTTCATGTGTTCGTCCAAAACATCGATATGAGCTAGCTTTTAAGTTCGAGCCCCCAAGATTCCCAGAATTGCCAAATGTTGATTTCGGCTTGGCTTTTGTACCTTCATTCCCATAATGGTTCATATGTGGATCTCACTTAAAGGTTCTTCAACAAAATTCGCGAAAATCTATTGAACGGGTGGTTTCGACTAGATATACACATGACAGTTTCAAAGGCCACCTTCATGTTGATGTAGAACATGTCTGCATACTTTCCATAATGCATTAAGGTGAGATATGAGTAAATCTTATTCATTTGGTTCAAATCAAAAGTAACATAAAATCCTCCGACTGATTTTCTAAATTTCCCCTCTTTTTTATTCCTTTTAGCAGTTGAACGAAGACAAAGGGCTATGGACAAAGTTGTAAGAAAGGTTGATGTCTTCGCGAATGAAGTCAAACAAGGTGAAGAAACTACCACTGCCAAAGCTACTACAAAGGTATTTTACTTCGAATCATAAAATAATACACATTCAATTTCAAATTTTACTGATACTTTTGCTTTTCAGGTAAGTAAGAAACCTCATCCCACTCATAATAAACGTAGGACAACTCAACCTGATGTCATTCAGATATAATCAGGGTCTGAGGACGTGTCTCCAGAATTCTTGAGACGTGATCCCAAGAAAAAGAAATACAAAATTTCCACCGCTACTAATCCACCTAAATTCACCACTAAACCTTCACCATCGAAACGAGTTACGCAGAGGGTGATAATTGTTAAAACTCCGACACCAAATCGTTGTTGTTGATATTGTCGAGAGTGACAATTCTAGTCTTCGAACTATTGGACCTAAGGTATTTCAACTAATTTATTTCTCTTTGTTACACTTTTAATCTTTCGATTTATGCTAACTTATTTCTTTCACAGAATGATCAGACTGGTACCGCTAATTCAGGCATCGAGTACATAACTGAGACCAACGACTCTCGTTTCATTCATATTATTTCGAATAAAGGCTCCAACAAAGAATATAATAGAGAATTCAATACCTTTTTTTGAATTACAAAAACCAATTCCTCCTCATTCTTCACCCCTCTATCTGTTATGTCTGACACTGAAAATGAAAGTGATAAAGACATTCCTAAGGTCATGGATGTACCAGACACTGAGGAAAAAGATCAGGATTAACCAGAAAATTCTTCATCAGTTATGCCTCAAGACAACTAAGGTGAGACAATTGATGAAGACGTGCACATGAAAATCGTTGATGGGGAATCTCATAGCAAAGAGGAACCTAATCATGGTGAAGAGCGATATAATGAAGAAGGGCCTCAAACTAAAAAGACACCAATAGAGGGTGCATGAGATATTAACCAACTATTTGGGTCAAGTAAATATTTTAGGACTTCGTCAAATGCTACTCTCATTGCTCTCTCTCTCTCTCTCAAGAAGAACTAGATGATTTGCAAGCAACTAACCCTACTGGCTACCTTAAAGCCATGATGAGCGTAAGGGAAAGTTTGTCTGAAAAAAGGGCAACCTCTTTGATGGCCTCTGGTGGTCGTTCCTTCAACCAAATTGTTGATAAACTTCTTCACCAAATCGGGGAGAAAACCTTTCATGTCGATCTAATTCTAGTTCTAGAAAGTGATATCAATTCTTGCCACAACATTGAAGAACTCTTGAAATAGGTTGACATATTGGACGTTTCGCAAGAAGTTACACATGTCATATTTGATATTGGGTTTCTCGTTGACAAATTTTCGACAGATTATCTCAAAAATCACGAAGTTTTCAATAAGATTTCCAACAAAACAAGGACCCAAACAGCTGAATAGATTGCAACTATTGAATCAATTGCTAATGTCGAAACTTTGGAAAAAAGTTTCTCCAAATACGACGAAGAGTTCAAGTCTTGTGCGGATAATATTTCAGCTTAGGAGAAACAAATCAAAGAATTTAAGGAAAACATCTAAAAAGAGAAGGATTGTTGGAAGTTCATTTGAAACTCCTTTTCTACAAAAGGAATTATCAGTTGTAAAACTTTAGGCTTCTGCAACTTCTGCCAAGTCTTCATGTGACCAAAATAGGACAAATTGACCTCAAAGTCTAATAGCGGCCGTTGCACCCCAAAATTCACCCTCTTCTTTTTTTAATAAAATATTTGGCATAAAATTAATCTATAGGTGCATTTCATGCATGTCATTGATCATATGGTGACAAGATTCAGAGCATTCTAAGTTGTGAAAGAAATTGTGCGTTTCAGCCGATTCATACTATTTCGAGCCAAAAATCGATATTTTTCGGTTCGTATACTTGATGCATGATTTTATGGTCAGACGGTCATCTCGGGTTGGTTCCGTGGACGTTGGAACCATTTCAATATAATATTCAGGTTATCTGTTCATATCGGAGGCCATTTCGTCGAGAAAGGACTTCAATAGTTCATTTCTTAATAAAGTGAATTTTGGGTTTTTGGCGCTCCGGAAGGCATAACTCTCAGCTCGTTGGTTATTTTCTTATGACTTTCAACTGGAGAGTCCCTCTCAATATTATATAAAACTGTCATTCACAGGTTGAAGGCTAATTGTGTGAATAAGGTCTCCAAAGAAACCAATCTTTCAAGTGGAATAAACTAAATTTTATCGCTGAACCGTGTTCACGGTACACTAAAAAATTCATAACTCCTGGATGGAATATCAAAATTGAGTAGGGCCGGCGGATAAAATTCCGTCTTGAAGTCCTATACGACTTTCATTCACAAGCCGATAGCTAATTCCTTACACATCAATACCAGAATTTTATTCCTTGGACATGAATTTGAGATAAACCGGGCATTTTTCACCTGACGTGCAGTGTTCAAAAAATCATATCTCGCTCGATTTTTATCGAAACACTATGGGATTGGTTTCAAAAGTTCATAGATTACGTTGGCTACGACTTTCATTCACATTTCTAGTTCAGATTTTGGTCAGAAGATCCTTGTTCGAGGCATTTTCCCCGAGTGGCGCAATAAAAATTATGCATGTGTCAGATGCCCGAAATGTGTGTTGAAACTTCAAAAATTCATATCTCATCAACCGTTCGTCCGATTGAGACAAAATTTTAAATTTCTCTCAAGTAACTTTTTTGATCCAGACATTTTTCGTGAAGAGTCTGACTTCAAATTTTGCACGGTTCTCAGTGTTTCGGGCTGTACACGAAAGTTATTCGGATAAACGCAATTTGAGCCTAATTGTGGATCCAAGGCACTCCAAAGCCCAAAATTAGCACCTATAAATAAAATTTTCCTCTCACAATTTTTTAAAAAAAAGAAGCATTTGTTAAATTTCACACTCAAAAGTCAATTTTTCTCTCAAATTTCTCAAGAACAAAAAATAATATTCTCTCTTCCTCACCAAGAAACCACCCTTGCACCGCCCTACTCCCACGTCGGACCACCACTTCTCAGTCGTACCGACCTAGCTCCGGCCAACACTCCTCCGGCCTCCCTCCTAGACCTCCCTTCCGCCCTCCATTTTCGACCACTCCTCAACCGGTCGGACTCTCTTTTTCTCTTGTCTGATCGGACACCGTGCGATATCTCTCCTCCACACGTATTCCTCCTTCAATCGACCACACTTCTTGCATCGACCAGCTTCTCCTTGCCTTGCTTTATTGGCCAGAACCTCTCCTCACCGGTGTAACACCCTTCTAAATATCCCGCGAATAATATAAATAACTCAGAGTTAACATGTCACCAAGGGCGTCATAATTAATTAATAAATAAAATTCCATACATATGTCATGCTTTACTAAGGAATCATAATTCAATTAATTATCAAATACACGTGTTCAACACAGCGAAATAACTTCTGAACTTGGATAATTTCAAATCCCAAATAAAAACCTCAAAGGTCAATGCCTTGAATCATAAAAAAAATTATTCAACTAAACATCAATTAAAAACAGAATTTAATAATAACTCTAGACAAGCGTTCCCCAGTGTTATAATCAGAGCATGACACCGATATGCGATAAAATAAAAATGCATAGCTCTACGAGCCATCCTCACCAACTCCTAAGTCGTTAAAGCTTCTATCTAAAATCATCAAAGTAAGGGTGAGACTACATCATAATTAAAATGCATTATAAATTCATAAAACAACATAATTTCATAAGCTATTATACCACTCTATTCAGCATAATAAGATTTATTCATTCATTCCACAACACAAGTCATAAATATACATCACACACAACAATTAGATTATAACACTGGAAACCATCCTAAAATGTTATAATCCATACAAAATGCAATGCAAGAATCTATGCGTGTGGTACCAAAAGTGAACTAAGTCACACACTGATCCATAATCACTCGGATACAGTTACATCGATTCGTCCATAATCACCCGGACATGAATCCAGCCTCACCATCCATAATCACCCGGGAACGGTTATTGACAATACTCATTAATTCCACACAATGGGAATTAGCTACCACCAGAATGTATATGCATGCACATCATAAAATCATGCAACATTCAACACATGTTATGATAACATCATACATCATAAACCATCATCAATCTAAAACATGATATCAAATCAATTATCATGAACATCACCAATAGCATAAACATGCAAAACACTTACTCATCAATTAGTAATGTTATCACCAACATACGCATATAGCCATCATTATACACACAAACATCATCACAAAACAACATACCATTGTCTACCCACCAAGCATGCAAGGTACTAATAACCACAAAGTCGGAAAATCTATACTTTTCAAAATAAAACCAAGTTACCTTTATTTTCTTTATTTCATAAAATATAATGTTTAATTTAAGGAATAATGTCCAAAACGACGATTAAAAATGACTTACGATTCAAAAGTTATGAATTTTCAAAGTTTAATATTTTTCAAAAAGTAACAGTGGTAACCGGTTCCTCCAGGAGAGTAACCGGTTCCCACAATCATGTGAAAACACGTTGCTGGAATATGTATGGGGAACTCGATTCCTCCCAGGGGATAACCGGTTCCCACGTTTTATAAAAAGTACTTTTCTGAAAAATGTACCAGGAACCCGGTTCCTCCCAAGGAGTAACCGGTTCCCACGACTCATAAAAATCAACTTGCTGGAATTTATATGTGGAACCCAGTTTCTCCCAGAGGGTAACCGGTTCCTGCGACGTCTGTAGCAGAAAAACATAGTTTTGACAACATTCATGATTTCCAATTCGACCCCATTCATTCCAATACGAACCTAAGCACAATTAACACCAAAATAATTCATCAAACAGCACCATAGTGCAAAAACAACATAAATCGACAACACATAACAATCATATAACATGTAATTGACTTAATTTCACACAATTAGGCATTTTAGGGTCAAAACTCATAAACCTAAAAAATCCTAAATTTGGATTCCTAAACTACTCAATCAATCATATCGTTCCTAAAATCTAAAAGGCAGAATAACTAGAAAAAGTCACCTCTTACCTTGGTCAATCATTTGAATCCTTGAGCTTTGGGTTCTTCCTCTTCCTTTTCGCCTCTTCTCTTCTCACATACATTATTTCTCTTCTCACTTTGGATTTTCTAACTTTTTTCCTTCTTACTGCTTATTTTATTAATAATAGTAATAAAATAAAATTAGTTAGAGACTTTTACTACCTTACACCTCATTCCTCTACTAATCACAACACAAGCTCAATCCTTTACTCCTTTTATTTTCCAATAATTTTAAAAATACCAAAAATTCTAATTTTAATTAAATAAGTAATTAAAATTCAAATTATTTAATAATTGAAAATATTGGGGTGTTACAACCGGCTGCACCGTGCTCTCCCTCTCCCTCTCTCCATCAAACCAAGCCCTTCCTCCTTTGATTCTTGCTCGGTCTTCTTCTACAATTAAGCAAGTATATTTTCTTCTTATCTCTTCAATTAAGGTCTTCCTCTTCATCAATTCACCAATTCTCCTTTGAAATTTCGATTTCAAGTAAGTGATTATTCAAATAAGCACTTATTTTAAGTGATTTTGAAATTGCTTATTTTTGAATTTTGATTTGAGAAATTGCTTGTAATTGTTCCGATTAATTGAAATCTTGATTAATTGCTTGGAATTTGTTCGATTGTAGCTTTATTTGTGAATGTTATTATGTCGAGATGTAGACTTTTTGCACATTCACTTGCTTGAAGCAATTCCTTTGTATATAGTGCATTTATGTTTGCATTTGGATCATAATTTGCATGTGCATGCATTAGTATACACTTGTGTTGAATAATTGAATCGAATTCATGTGTTTAGGCTTGATTTTGTGAACTCGAAGGTGTGTCGTGACCTAGTTTTGTACATGTTTTCATGTGTTAATGCATGCATTCTTGAATAACTAGTAACAAACCCGTGCTATCGCACGGGTCTCGTCTGGATTCACATTACATTTATAGATTATTAAATTATTAAGTATGTTACCATGTTTTCAGTTGAGTATATGTCTCATGTAAACCATGTTGGCATTTAACTCCATATTTGTAGCAAGCGTCGGTCCTATCAACAAATCACGTCTGCATGAACAAATAGGAAAAATTATATACTTCTTGAAATACATGGAAAATGTACATACTGTAAATTTTAATTCAAAATAGATTTTTAATTTGAATCGTAAAGTATAAGATATAAAGTTTACCAACTATCAAAGTGCTTGAAAGACTTCCTTGTACACAACATTAGTAGTAGTAGAACACGGTACATTCTCCTTGTCATGAATTAGGATTTTTAGCCCACTTTTGCTCTTAACTCTTGAAATTGCAACATATAATTGACCATGACTAAACACGGAGTAGGCAAACAATCCACGTACTATCGCACGGGTCCCTCAAATTTTATATTCCATGTATTTAATTATGACTTGTAAGGTTCATTTATATATATATATATATATATATATATATATATATATATATATATATATATGAAAGATAAAGATAAGTTAATGTGATTCAATAAAAATTTAATCTATTTTGAATCAAATAATATATTGAATTAAAATACACCTTTCATGTTTTTCCTACCAACTTTTAAGTATTTATTCGTATTTATATTAAATCGTACAACCATTTTTATAACTTCAATCGTTTTTATTACTTCAATTATATAAAGAAACAAAAGAAATAGTAAAAGATGTACATTAAAATGAAGATAGAGTTGGTATCTCATAGATACGTTCACATCTACCGTGAATACGAATGAGTTAACAAAACTCAAGAATAAAATCATTTCTGAGATATTTTTAGGTTAGCGTGTTAGATGAAATATTGGGAGGGAGATTTCTCTCTTTTGTTTGTAAGGGGAAATTTCGTTTGTGAAAAAGGATATTTGTTTGGCCTGAATGTTACCGTGTTAATTATATATATATATATATATATATATATATATATATATATATATAAGTTTACCAATTCAAATAATATTACTTTTAGATATTATTCAATTTTTGCAAACCCAAAATATATGACAGCTTTCCGTCAAATATCATTTTTAAATCCTTCTTTTTATATATTATATTTACAATTTTTACACACCTACCATGTATGACAGCTCCTCGTCAAATTTCAATTTTAAATGAATATCTAAATTAGATCTTATTTATATGTCTTTTAACATTAGCTAAATTGTGATCATTGTAGCTCAACAACAACCTTTGATTAGAGAAATTCTTCCCAAAATTTCGAATCTGTCAACACATATTCAACTAAATCAAGAGAAACCAGAAACAGTAAAAGATCATATAGAAATGTTTGCAGATATGATATGATTTTCAATTTTAAAAAAATATATCAATAGCACAGGTCTTGTCTTGATTCACATTAGACGTCTATAAGATTATCATTTATAAAGTATGAATTTTATTTTTCAATTGGTTGGCTTTTGATTAGGCTTTTGATTGGTGTTCCATTAGAATTTGAATTCTGATGAAGAGATGCATAATGAATTGGCATGGGAAAAGAAAGACGTTTGGTATTCCCCATATGGTTGGGTTATGATCAAGCTGCAAAAGCAAATATTCCAAATGGTTTTTTATTGTAAAAACAGTATAAAATTAATAAATGGGCAAAAAATTGTGGGATTTATTGCTATAAAAAAAATGAAAAAGTGGTGAAAATTTGTGGGAGTGCCACATCAGATTCAAATGAATGTGGTGCAAGCATTTAAGGAATTTACAATTTTACCCTATTATAATAGATCAAATAGGATTTTTATCAGTTGGGTATTATGGTAATATCCAGGTACTTTTGTTTTTATAGATTTATAATAGATAAAATTCAAATATAAATAAAATAAATTAATAAATCAAATAAATAAAAAATAGTGTAAAATTATGATAGATTGACATGTCAGCAAAATTAAATGTCAAATGAATATGGTAACAACATAGTGTTGATTAGTCTATTATACCCTTGAAATAAGAAAAGTTATAACATTTATAAGTGCCTAGAACCTGTGTGACAATTTATAAAACAATTATTAATTTATTGATTTTAAAAACAATTGTTTTAATACTTCTCTTTCATAAAAATATTAGTAACTTATTCTCTTTTATTAAAATTATTGTAACTTATTTCCCTTTATGAAATTATGGTAACTTTTTTTTCATTTATAAACATCTGGAACACGTTTGTCTATTTGTAAAAAATATATGTAACCTATTCTCATTTATAATTATATAAATAGTTAAATTTATAAAATTATTTGTAACTTATATTTCCATTTATAAAAATAATTGTAACTTATACAATTTATAAAAATGATTGTAATAGTAAATTTTTATCTTTAATTATTAATTTTTTATGAGTATCATTTATCATTAAATTTTTATGACTATCATTTAACATTGTTTTATCATGATTACAATTATAAAATTAATTTGAAAAGATTGTGATATGTTTAGTTATTTCATAAGTTTAAAGAAATTACAAAATCTCAATTGATTTTGTTTTGCTTTATTATCCTTTCTATAAAAGCTAAATAATTTCAAAACATATTTTATTTCAAATAAGGATCTAAATAATTACAAAATATGTTTTTCGGGTAATCTTGATTTTTATAGATACTTTAGTTAAGTTGTATGATATTTCTTAAATATATGTGATTTTTATTAATATTTCATACAAATACATGGTTTTTAATAATATTTAGTAACAAAATGTTAATTAAACAATAATAGTACTTACTTTCAATTTTAAACAAATAACATTTTGAAATAAAATAAAATAATATTATTTTTATTAATATTTTTAAAAATATAATTTTTAATATTTATTAATAAAAACTTATTTTTAAGACAAAATTTTATCGATTTAAATCTTTTATATATATATATATATATATATATATATATATATATATATATATATATATATATATATATATATATATATATATATATGGTTAGTCATTACTGCTTTTGGAATATTTATTTTAAAATAAATTTATGTGATCATTTTAGAATAAATCATAAATCAAGTGTAATTTATATGATTTTTAATATCCTTATAATCATAAATCATAATTTATATGATTTTTAATATGTACATGGTGTGTAGGGTAGATTCAATTGAATATATTGTAAATAGAAAATATATATATATAATTTCGTCTTTGTATTTTACCATATATTTATTAATGTGCATATATTTTCAAATAAATATGTATGTTCTGAAAAAAAAGTTAATAGTTATCTGATAGAAATGTTTTATTTATAGAAACGAATTTTTTTCTTTGCGATAAATGCCAAATGAATATGGTAACAGCATAGCGTTGATTAGTCTATTATAAATTTCCAGGTACTTTACTTTTAATAGATTGATAATAGATATTTATTAATGTGCATATATTTTCAAATAAATATTTATGTTCTGAAAAAAAAGTTAATAGTTATCTTATAGAAATGTTTTATTTATAGAAACGAAATCATTTATATTGCTCTTTGTATTATTATATATTATTGTAATATTTAAATTTTTTTACCAATGGAAAGAAAAAAAAGATTATTTAAGTTTTTTTATAAATAGAGAAAAAAATTATGGTAGATTGACATGTCAGCAAAATTAAACGTTTTTCAAATCATTCATATATTGCTCTTTGTATTATTATATATTATTATTATATATTATTGTAATATTTAAATTTTTTTACCAATGGAAAGAAAAAAAAGATTATTTAAATTTTTTTATAATTAGAGAAAAAAATAAGTGTAAAATAATTTTATAATGACAATCAATCCACCACATATTTAAATAAAATAGAATGATATTGGCTTTTTATTTTCAAAATTTCTTTTGATTTTATCTTTTAGTTAAAATCATATTTAATTAAGCAAATTATGATATATGTTTTTTTTGCATGAATTAGATAATAATCAAATAAATAATGCAGAAAACAAATATTCTAATAAATCAAAATAATGCCATCATAAATCAAAATTTCTTTATCTTTTAGTTAAAATCATATTTAATTAAGCAAATTATGATATATGTTTTTTTGCATGAATTAGATAATAATAAATAAATAATGCAGAAAACAAATATTCTAATAAATCAAAATAATGCCATCATAAATCAATTAGAAATTGACTTTTCTATTGAAATAAATCTAGCACACCATCACTATGTTCCTGCCAATGTTTTTAGGCCTAATTTGAAACCTCAATATTAACTTTAACAAAATAACTAAACAAATCAAAACGAAGATTAAACAAATATAGAAATCAGGGTAACAATGGTTGAAGCAAGAATAACCTTTCCTGGAATTCAAATATAAATAAATTAACCGTGAATGAAACATTGGAATTGGAATTCAAATATAAATAAAATAAATTAATAAATCAAATAAATAAAAAATAGTGTAAAATTATGATAGATTGACATGTCAACAAAATTAAATGTTTGAGTCGTTGATGTCTTTCACAACTTCAATCGGTCGCGCCATTGATGTTACTATATCTGTATTAAAATGGACACAGAGAATCAAAATATGGGAATGAATTGAAAATAATGGAGAATGAAGAAGATTGAGGAGTGAAAGAGTAAAGGTTTAGAATGACTATATATAGGGTAACTGAAAACATGGGAAAACATGGGAAGTCGTGATATCTTGGAATATCAAAATAATCCATTCTAATTCCAATAATATACATTTAATCTTGTAGTGTAATGATAAATAGTGGGTATTTTTAAATCATGCAATGAATAATATTCCATTTAATTATAATAGATCTAATTTGGCCATTCCAATTCCTTCCTCATTAACCGTGAGTCAAACATTAGAATTCAAATTAATAAATCAAATAAATAAAAAATAGTGTAAAATTATGATAGATTGACATGTCAGCAAAATTAAATGTCAAATGAATATGGTATGATAGTGTTGATTAGTCTATTATACCCTTAGAATAAGAAAAGTTATAACATTTAATCAAAAGGTTAGACTTGGAATTTCCAGGTACTTTACTTTTAATAGATTGATAATAGATTGACTTGATGCATTATAACATGTTGAATTCTTGATTCTTGTGTTGCCTTAATTCATACATTACATCATGACTAGATGTGGCATAGGTTGATTATCTCATTGATTTCATATCATATGTTCATGCATTTCATTCATAAAAGGCATTAATTCATGAATGAACATGCATTTTCATGCATTGTTTCAATTCTAACTTTTTCAATTTTTGCATATCATTTGCATATTCATTTGTTTAGAATTGTATGCATCATATATGGATTTAATATCCAATTCTTTCACATTTCAAAATGACGAAACAAATGAGAATTGGAAATTAAATCAACACATGAAATTTCACTTTCCATAAGCATTTTTATGCGATTTTGTTCATCGAAACTCATTTTTCCTCAAAGGTCCAAGGTAGCAATACTTGTCCCCAATGTTTTGGCATGTTTTAAAACCGTTTTAGAGGGTTTCAGAACCGGATTTCAAGTTCAACATGCCTAAAACGTACATGTTGCCCATTCCTTTAAGGTCCAAAAAATGTCGCTTTCACTCAAAATTAATTAAAACCGCTCATATTTTTGAATCCATTGGCACATTTGCAAGCAACCATACGATTTTTAATTAATTTCGATAAGTTAACTTTTCGCTCTGATTTCGTATAAGTGCTTTCCCAAGCCGATTTTTGAGTTTTTATTTCACTTCTTGTATGCTTATACTAGTATATCATCATATGAATATTCTCTTTTGAGTTTTGTGCTTTAGTTAAAGCACTTGCCTTGTTATTTCTAACACTTTGTTGCATGTGCCAGGTACTTTGAGCTTATTTCTCATTTGATTTGGATGTGTACGAATGCGCATCCCGATCTTGCACACATGTGTGTGCACTCTATTGTCTGCATTGATTGATTTTCACCTTCTTGCAGGTTATTAGATTTGATTAGGATGTGTACGAACGCACATCCCGATCTTGCACACATGTGCGTGCACTCTTTGTCTGCATTGCCTGGATTGCTTTCACTCGCAGGTTATTGGATTGTCTCAGATGTGTACAAACGCACATTCTGATATTGCATATGATATGCACGTTATTTGTTTATATTTCTTGGTTTTCACCTTCTTGCAGGTTTATCAGTTTAGCTTAAATGTGTACGAACGCACATCCTGATTGTGCATGTGATATGTACATCCTTTGTCTATATTGTCTGGATTTGTAATCTCTTGCAAGTTTATTTGCTTCGAATGTATACAACATGCACATTCCAATCATGCTTTCTATGTCTCCGCGCATTTGCTCACCGGATTTCTTTTATTGCTTGTCAGCGATACACGAAGTTTTTCAGAGTATTTTTAGCTTGCTTTTGCTTACACGGATTATTATCCGTTTGGTATTTTCTATTCTTTTTCCCCCCGCATTCTTTTACCGCTTTTCTAGAGAGCATGAGAAGTAGGATTTTACCATTTTCTTTTTCCATGAGAAGTAAGAATAGAGATTCGTGATGGGGCTTCCGTAGTTGGAGTATGTTCAGGAACCCCTATGGTTTATTGAAAGACTCGTTTAGGGTGATTCCACATATTGTGTGCTAACTGTGTGTGGTTTGTTTAAAATCCTTCAGTGCAAAGAAGGTACATTTCAGTAAGTGTTTATCATTTGTGCTCGCATAGGTGCATGATAACATCAGGGTAGAACCGGCTAGTTTCACTTAGATGTTTTTCATTCCCCTTTTTGTATTAAAACTAAATCTTGTTTTATTTTCTTTTGAAAATAAAAACACTTAATAATGATTCAAAACTCCTTTTTCAAGGTAAAAACAACCAACCAATCCAAATCTTTTCGCCTACATGCTCTTTTTTTATGTTTAAAAGATTTTTGAAAAGGGTGTTCCTTTTCAAATCCAAGCGAATTGCTAAGTGTGCAAGCGGTCGAGCATAAGACTTACGATAAGATGCAACGCCAATGCACGAGTTGTAATTTTGAGGATGCATAATGGAATTTCCCATTAAAAAAAAACACTGCAACCTACCAAAACATGTGAGCCGAACTATGGCGCTCTGACTTTCCCATTGCACGAGAGAATACATAGACATCTGGTCACGGGGCTTGATCAAGCAAACTTTGTAAATACTTCCTTCTTTTCCCCGTGTTTGTTTGTTTTCTTTCTTTCACATGCATTTCTCTTAGCATTGAGCATTAGACATAGACATAACGATTAAGCAATAGATAAACACACTCATTAGATAGAAAGTAGAAGTGGATATCATAGAGTTGTGCTAATACCTTGTGTAATCGACTCTTATTCGATCTCTCAGTCGTAAGACCGTGATTTCTCCCTTTCAGGTTTTCTCGATGTTTATCTTTTTCCTTAGGTGAGATAAAAACGTTCGATAGCGACTTCATTAATATTCTAGCAGATGATTTTGTTCAGTTCCTTCAGCGGCCTGTAAGAAAATCTTCGGTTCTTAAGCTTTGATTGGGTTCAAGTTCTGGTTTTTTAGGGCCTGAGTCTTAGCTTCTGGTCCTTCAGACTCTGAGTCTTCAAAGAGTGACTTAATCTTCACAATATGACTTGATCAAAATCTAGAGACATAAGGTTCTAATCATCAGAAGATGACTTGATCAAAAGTTGATTCTTTAGAATTTGTCTCTTGAGAACTTCTCTTTCAATGTTCAATACAATTTCAAAATTGACTTTCTATCAGTATATTAATTTTTGTACCTCCACACTTGAACACACATTAGTCTACCAAATTATTGTTTAAAATTTAAATACTTTGTTATCATCAAAACCTAAGGGATATGATATAAACTAATTTTGTTCCAACAAAAATGCCCATGGATCATTTTCTTTTGAGCTAGAACTTTTCATATATAAAATAATTTCTCCTCATTTTATTTTACACTAGTATTTCAAATATAAGTCTTTCTACCATTTTTTCTTCTAAAAATATTTTCACTAGAGTTGCCTTAGTCAAAAGAGTGAAAAGTTCCTTATAAACGTTGTGTTATATTGGTGATGTGCTTAATTGTTTTATTCAAGAGCATAATTTCCTTGGATAGTATTTTTTGTAAGAGATTTGAAAATTACAAGCTAAATTTTTAAAAATAATTGAGTGAAGGTTCTTGAGACAAACTTGAGTAAAGGCTCTGCGTGTTATCAAAAGGTTTGAGAGCTAATCTCGTACAAAAGTTCAAGTTTTAGTCGAATGTTATTTGAATTGTTCCTATAAAATCTCAATGTATATTGAGGGAAAAACTAAAAAAAAACTTTTGAAAGTAGAAGTACTTCAAGTAATTATGCCGAACCTATATAAGTTTCTGGTGCTATTTTTGTATCCCTTATCTCATTTACTTTTTTTTGTGTTTATTTTCTTCCCAGTGTGTTTTTCTCTTCTTGTATTTTTTTTTTATGCTAATTCTTTGTTTGTTTACTTTTCCTAATATAAACATTTTTAAAATAAAAAAAATTATAAATCATTTTTCAAATTTTCAAATTTGAATATCACAACTTACGTTCTTGAAATCATTTGGTGAATCATTCCTACAAAATATATACATTAATTCAATATTTTTTTAGTATACATAAAATACATCATGAGACTTTTAATTTATTGAATTAAAATATGTATTAAAAATATGTATTAAGCTAATAAAAGTACTCGTTGAGGTTGCTTTGGATGAAGGAGCCACTTGGTATAAGCACGAAGAGCATACGATGACTAATTTCATTGAAGAATGAAGAGCATACAAATGTTTTTTTTAAGGTAACCATTTAACTATATTTTTCTCTTTAAAGGAAAGAAAAAAAAACATAATTATCAAATGTACTTAAATATTCAACTCATATTATTCTAGTTAATTTCATTCAAATTTGTGATACAATATAGAGACGATTAATACATCATTCAATACATATATTTGTATGATAGATCTACAAAACAAAAGCCAAATTA
This sequence comes from Vicia sativa, assembly GCA_021764765.1. Classification (NCBI taxonomy): domain Eukaryota; kingdom Viridiplantae; phylum Streptophyta; class Magnoliopsida; order Fabales; family Fabaceae; genus Vicia; species Vicia sativa. The sequence goes on along the minus strand of CM038792.1, from coordinate 162,461,861 downwards.
ACTACTCTAGTTATAGTGAATACTTTAATACTTAAATAAAATTTCATCTTAAATAAATAGAAAAGTGAAGAAAAACCCTCTAACTAATCATGCATATCAAGATCATGATAAAAGAAAAGTGTTTTGCCAAAGGATTGGAGTTGCCCTGAGATGTGTAGGGTTAAAAGAATTAATAACTACTACCACCTTCATCACCAATATCACTTATCATAATAATCTTCAGCCATGAAGTAGCAAACTTGGGTGGTGGGGAAAGCATTGTTTGGTGGTGATAGGAGAGAAAATTGATTATCCAGTCGAGCTTTGAAGAACTTGTGGAATAAAAGGATCTAGTTGTGTTGGAGTATAGAAGCATAGCAAATGAGGAAGGGTTTATAAAGGAGAAAAGAAAAGAGAAAAGGGTTTAATTGTAAGTGAGATAGGAGCATCTTCCAAGGGATATGCGTGGAATCGACCAACTTCAATGCTCCACATACTTTCATATATTCACCTTTTTGAAAAACTTCTTTTAAAAAAGAAAAAGGCAATACTAACGAGTGTGATTATAACATGTCCAATATATTAAGTATATTGTGTAAGGTGAACTTTGTATCTTAGTTTTTCTTATTGTATTGGGGAAATTTGATGCGTCAATGCGAGTTAAATAGAATTTGATGACGAATCATAAATTAAGTTACAATTTTAAGTATGAGTTTGGATTGATGCTAATTATAATTAAATTATAGAATTGGATTTAGTAGAATTGCTTTATATTTGAATATATTTATGTAAACGTGAGTTAAATAATAAATTTCAGTCTAAAAGTCAAATTTAAACTCAAGAATTACAAATTTTATCTTCAAGTAGAATCAATTCTGGAGGCAAAATCAATTCTACTTTAGACTAATCAATCATCTCAAAATTATTTCAGAAACAATTCTACACTTCTAGAATTGCTTTTGGCTCTTTCAAAAGCACAAACCAAACATAAAATGTTTTGCTTTGTCGTTCACATACCCACAATAGTCTCTCTTCACCACGATTCCATATCGTCGATCTTTTCTCTTCGGATCACTAATATTTTCTTTTCAAAACACTAGTCTCTTCCTCGCAGATCATCGATCATGTTCCTACTACCATGGCAAGTGAAAGCCACTCACTCAACCACCGCAAGCAACGTCAACGCCATATGTACTACTAGAACTACTGCTTTCGACCTAGTGAGGTAGGTCTCACTTCTTCATCGAATTTGATGACGAATCATAAATTAAGTTACAATTTTAAGTATGAGTTTGGATTGATGCTAATTATAATTAAATTATAGAATTGGATTTAGTAGAATTGCTTTATATTTGAATATATTTATGTAAACGTGAGTTAAATAATAAATTTCAGTCTAAAAGTCAAATTTAAACTCAAGAATTACAAATTTTATCTTCAAGTAGAATCAATTCTGGAGGCAAAATCAATTCTACTTTAGACTAATCAATCATCTCAAAATTATTTCAGAAACAATTCTACACTTCTAGAATTGCTTTTGGCTCTTTCAAAAGCACAAACCAAACATAAAATGTTTTGCTTTGCGTCGTTCACATACCCACAATAGTCTCTCTTCACCACGATTCCATATCGTCGATCTTTTCTCTTTCAGATCACTAATATTTTCTTTTCAAAACACTAGTCTCTTCCTCGCAGAGATCACTGATCATGTTCCTACTACCATGGCAGTAGTGAAAGCCACTCACTCAACCACCGCAAGCAACGTCAACGCCACATGTACTACTAGAACTACTGCTTTCGACCTAGTGAGGTAGGTCTCACTTCTTCATCGAATTTGATGACGAATCATAAATTAAGTTACAATTTTAAGTATGAGTTTGGATTGATGCTAATTATAATTAAATTATAGAATTGGATTTAGTAGAATTGATTTATATTTGAATATATTTATGTAAACGTGAGTTAAATAATAAATTTCAGTCTAAAAGTCAAATTTAAACTCAAGAATTACAAATTTTATCTTCAAGTAGAATCAATTCTGGAGGCAAAATCAATTCTACTTTAGACTAATCAATCATCTCAAAATTATTTCAGAAACAATTCTACACTTCTAGAATTGCTTTTGGCTCTTTCAAAAGCACAAACCAAACATAAAATGTTTTGCTTTGCGTTCACATACCCACAATAGTCTCTCTTCACCACGATTCCATATCGTCGATCTTTTCTCTTCGGATCACTAATATTTTCTTTTCAAAACACTAGTCTCTTCCTCGCAGATCATCGATCATGTTCCTACTACCATGGCAGTAGAAAGCCACTCAACCACCGCAAGCAACGTCAACGCCACATGTACTACTAGAACTACTGCTTTCGACCTAGTGAGGTAGGTCTCACTTCTTCATCGAATTTGATGACGAATCATAAATTAAGTTACAATTTTAAGTATGAGTTTGGATTGATGCTAATTATAATTAAATTATAGAATTGGATTTAGTAGAATTGCTTTATATTTAAATATATTTATGTAAACGTGAGTTAAATAATAAATTTCAGTCTAAAAGTCAAATTTAAACTCAAGAATTACAAATTTTATCTTCAAGTAGAATCAATTCTGGAGGCAAAATCAATTCTACTTTAGACTAATCAATCATCTCAAAATTATTTCAGAAACAATTCTACACTTCTAGAATTGCTTTTGGCTCTTTCAAAAGCACAAACCAAACATAAAATGTTTTGCTGCGTCACATACCCACAATAGTCTCTCTTCACCACGATTCCATATCGTCGATCTTTTCTCTTCGGATCACTAATATTTTCTTTTCAAAACACTAGTCTCTTCCTCGCAGATCACGATCATGTTCCTACTACCATGGCAGTAGTGAAAGCCACTCACTCAACCACCGCAAGCAACGTCAACGCCACATGTACTACTAGAACTACTGCTTTCGACCTAGTGAGGTAGGTCTCACTTCTTCATCGAATGAAAATGTTTTAATCTTAGTTACTCCTCCTACAATTCCAGCCCTTCAAAATCTAGCACCTTTGACAGTTGGATATGGGACATTCCAAGATCTTTAGACCTTCCAATCTTTTCTACAATCGCTACAAGATAAAATGTTGAAACAACCTTCTTCGCAAGCTATAATTTTTGGACATGAAATGTTGCACACTCTCCAACAATTTCAAGCTAGCTTAGGAACACAATGATAAAATGAAGAGCGACATAGTGTTGAAGCACAAACTAGTAATCAAAAGAGCAATCTACTCTCAAGACACCCTCGATAGTAGGATCCTAGATCCTTTGAAAAGCTCACGAAGTTTGAGAGTTATAACGAAATAGGGGATCCAAACAACATATTGAGCATATAGATACTAGGATGAAATATTATCATGATCGAGGAGTTGTATAATTAAAATTGTTAATATTAACCCTTAAGGGAGCCTCCATGACATGGTTTAAGGCTCTCCTAGACGGAAGCATAAGTTCCCAGAAGGAGTTGTGCGACTCATTCACCATGAAAACCATAATGCAAAAGTGGAAACCAACTACTACAGTTATGCTCATTTGGATAAAAAACAAAAGGAAGTAAACACTATAGGAATACATTGACCATTTCACAAAGGTGGAAGTAGAAGTTGGCAGAATAGACGACAATTTAAAATGTTGGATATTCAAGAAAGGGTTGAGACCGAACTACATGTTTCATGTAAAGCTGGTATTGAATGGAGCCCATAGCATAAATGTCATGTTTCATAAGAACCAACTATATTTTAGTCGAATAAGGAGAGAAGGGTCGAGGAGCAAGGAACCCCAGATACAACTGGGCGATTAAGAAAGACTTCTAGTGTCATGGAGATAAGACAAACCGAGGGTCTAAAGATAGGTTTTCATAAACTCCCTTGAATATAGCAAGAGAGTAAATTTGGAAAGAATGTGCAAACACCGACTTTAAAGAATTTGAGATCAAGAACCTTTTTCCAGTCAGAGAGTTGGTCTTAATGGATAAATTAAAATACTTCAACTTGCACAAAAGTCACGACCTCAACACCGATTAATGCATCTACTTGAAGGATGATATTGATGAATTGATCAAGAAGGGACCCCTCAATAATACTATAGAGACCATAAACGGGGTTAAAGGAAATAAAGACACCAAAAACGACAAGTGGGATGACCAAAAAGGAAAGCATTAGTACATCAGTTCCATCATCAGAGGTCTTTCTTAACCAAAGAACCCTTCTAAGGGCACTATAAAAAAGAAGAATTGTCTAGCTAATGTAGTTATTAAGGAGAGGGAGATGATTCTGAAGGAAAAATGAATAGACCTATCTTCAAATTCTAGGATAGTAAAAAAGTTGGCAGAATCCTGAATGAAAATTTTTCCTTTGGTAATAACAGCAACTTTAGCAATCTTTGACAAGTCTAGAGTCCTCATCGACATAGATATTTCTTGTAACATTATGTATGTAAACCTCTTTGAAAAAAATGTACTCAAAAGGAGAAGTTGTGGCCATATAAGGGATCCGATCTACAAGCTTTCAACGACATTGTTACTTGCATATATGGATACATTGATCTAATGGTCACCTTGGGAGAAAGAAGAGAAACTAAGATAGTTCACTTAAAATTCATAATAGTTCCCTAAAAAAGCATCTACAACTACATCTTGAGTAGACCATTCACACCAATGTTGGACGTGGTGGCCTCTCCTCTCCAATTAAAAATGAAGTATCACAGTGTCCATGATGAGTAGGTGACAACATCTTATGACCTATATGAAGCACATAGGATACATAATGCTCTTCAATGCGACCAAAAGGTGAAAGATAAAGATAATGCAATAGAAATCAAAATGGCATCTTTCCCCAAGAACTTGAAAGGGATGACAGTCAAACTGTCAAAAGAATAGATTGATGTCCCTTATAGGTATGTCTTGAATCATTCTAATTTCAGATGTGCAAGGGATGACTCTAAAATAAGGGGGATTTCAACCAATGTTGATTGGTAAATTAACAAGTGTACTAATATGCCAACATAGTAATATTGGTGAATCTGAAAGTATCGATATCAAGGACTATGTGATATTATAGTGTTCGAGTTTCAATTCAGTTAAACAAAAGCAACTGAGGTTTTTGAGTTTATTTTCATTGTGAAAGATTAAATAAGAGAAAAATTAATAGAGTATAAAATAATATGAATAAATCATGTAAGGAATAAGTGTTTGAACTTGAATTCGTTAACAATCGTAACTTGACCTTGTAAGAACTTATTTTATCTCTTCAGATTACTAGTTCTTAAGGGTGTTTATTCATAAGTCTTTAGTGAATAAACATTTAAACATTCACATTATTTTCTATGTCCATAGTAAATTATATATAAAACTAAGCATTTGATTATCAAGAACATGTTGGTTTTTAAACAATATTCCTAGTCCTAGGTGATATCTAATATAAAATACTTTAATCAATCGTTATTGTTGAAAGTCCTTCCTATTCAATCTTTACCTTTTATTTTTCTTTCTATTCAAAAAAATAACAATTAAATGATGATTATTTTAAATAAAACTTAATATAAGTAGTAAATATTTATTGCTTATTTTTATTTATTTAGTCTTAAGAACATCATGTCTCGTCAATGTAATTGTTAAAAATTATTATAACAAAAAATTGCTAAAAAATATATATTTTTATATCTTAAATCATAAGTTAATTTGAAAAAAAACTAAATTTAAATTATCATTTTTTTAGTTTTAACGAAAAAGTTAATATTTATATTTTTAGTATACTCTTTAATATTTTATGTTTTAATCTCATTCCATTTCATTCTATTTCCACTTTTAAAAAACTATTATATCGATTACATAAAATATTCCGTATTAACAACATTTTAATTCAGAGAAGGTAGTGAAATATTTTATTCACTATACCATAGAAAAGTGAGTTTGTATTAATAATAGAGATGGATTAAGTACAAGTCATGGGGTTGAACATAAATTTAAGATCATGCCTAAGACACTAAACTGTTCATCACATCACCACAAACAAATGTGTGGATTCAAATATCCCTTTAATACATCAAAAACTACTAACATATATTTATTATTCTATGGCAAATACTACTACGCTTCTTATTCTTGGAAGGACAACAACTTTAATAGTCAAATTCTTCTTGAAAAATAAAGAAAACAATAAAAGCAAAATCAACACAACAATCAATTAATCAAACGCCTACAAAGCATAGAAGCGTAAAAACAGTAGCAATATTACATCATCATCGTTTTTATCATTGACTTCAGACTTGAACTTGTCGGATCTCTCTTCCTCAGATAGAACTTTTCCTTCAGCCTAATACATATAATTGAATCCAATCAATCACAATCGATAGATCAAATCAAATTAAAATTAGATCAAGAATTAATCAAAAAATTTATCAATGAAATATTGTAGGCCCAGAGAGCCTTCTCATGCTCTCTTTTTTTCTTCTCAGCAATAGCTACATAAAGAGCCTTATCCTGAAATAAATGCAAAATGCAAAACAACGTTGAAATCAAAAACATAACTATTATAATCATCAATGAACTTCGATTAACAACACAAATCATTCACAGCAGCAGGCAATGCTTTCCATTTTTTTCCTCTAGCCTTGCCAACCTATTTGAAATTCAAAGTAGATCGCGTCAGAAAACTCAACTTCAATTTTTCATTTTATGAGGCCCATTAGGGTTGTGTATATTAGATGCAAACCCCAGAAGCGCCGAACTTTTCTTCTAATTCTCCGCTTCTTCTCCTCTCCGCTCTATAACCTAGAGTGATCTCGTCTTCTACCTCTCCGCGCGAGCGTCGAACTCGTCTCCGTCTTCTCCGAGATCTCACCGAAATTAATCCTCTTAGGTAAACCCCTGCAATTTTTTACTCTTTTAAATCTCTTCTTGTAAATTATAGTGCACGTAGAATTCGTAGTTACTGGGTTAGGGTTTGGTTTGAATAGGGTTTGGTTGAATGTTTAGGTATATGTTTAGGTTTAGGTTTATGTTTAGGTTCCGGGATTAGGGATTAGGTTCGGGATTAGTGATTAGGGATTGAATTCATAATCGACTATAGTCAAGTTATTGTGATTATCAATGTTTCTAATGATTTATTTTTGTTTTAATAGATGTCAAAATTAGATGAATTCCAGGAACTATTAAACTCCTCAACTGAAGGGCTAAAACGAGATATTATTAAGGCTTAAAAATTGGCATTGAAGATATGTTTTTTTGGCTAGCCCATGAGATTTGGTATGAAATACATAACTTTTTGGACTTTAAATATTTTTTTTTGACCATATAGATTTGTGTGCAAACATAACTTTTTTGGACTTTCAATATATTTTCAGTTGCAGCGCGGATACTTGATATTCAAATAGAACAACCTATTACTCTTCTAACATTGGAAACACATATTCCAGACCAATCCATTATTGACCCCAAATTCAAGAATGCTGACACTGCAGAAGCACTTGTTACAGACTTGTTACAGAAGCTGAAGCATTAGCCAGTAAAAAGAAGGCAGCCCTTGCACTTTCTAATAAAAAGAAGCCAACCCTTGGAGAAGATTCCAGACCAATCCATTGCTGACCCCAAATTAAAGAATGCTGACACTGCAGATGCACTCTTTAAGAAAAAGAAAAAGCCAACCCTTGGAGAAACAAGTAATCTTGAGATTCCCGACCAATCCATTACTGACCCCAAATTCAAGAATGCTGACACTGCAGATGCACTTCTTATGAAAAAGAAAAAGCCAACCCTTTGACACTGCAGAAGGCTTCAAAAAAGAAGGCAATACTTCAAGGGAGTCTTCAAGTGTTTCTTCTCCAAGGGATTCAAGCAGGAAATTCAGAGGTAGTCATTAACTTTTAAAGTTGTAGTCATTAACTTTTAAAGTTGCTGGAGACAACTAATTTTATTATTTAATTTGCATTCTTATTTTATATATTTGTAGGATTACTTAATGGAAAGAGGATGTCATAAGAAAGTAATTCAAGGCTTCAAATTGATATTAGAAGCTTCTTCAAGCCAGTGTGAATTAGGTAAAATTTTAATTTTGATTCTAATGCTCAATGAATATTTTTTAATTTATTTTATTGGGTTTAATCTTTTATTGCTTTTTAATTCTCTTTATATAGTTGAAATTGATAACCCACTTCAAATCTAACTTTCATAAGGTATGAAATAGTCTGCCGAAATACTTAAACACCCAATTTCATATTAAACAAGTTTCTTTTGGGCTTTAACATACTGAACTGTCTACTTGGGTGCTTAAACACCCTATTTCATATTAAACAAGTCTTTTTTGGGCTTTAACATACTGAACTGTCTACCCTTAAATACTTAAACACCCAATTTCATATTAAACAAGTCTTTTTTGGGCTTTAACATACTGAATAGTCTACCCTTAAATACTTAAACACCCAATTTCATATTAAAAACACCAAATTTCATATTAAACAAGTCTTTTTTGAATAGGCTACTCAACATAACTAATGTGCACTCAATACATACAAACGACTAATCCAAAAATACCACAAGCATATCAACTGCATAGAGAGAATAAAAAAAGCTAATCACTAGAATCAAAATTAAAATTTTACCTAATTCACACCGGAAGCTTCTAATATCAATTTGAAGCCTTGAATTACTTTCTTATGACATCCTCTTTCCATTAAATAATTGACAAAAAGTGAATGAAACACAAAAGTCCTACAAATATATAAAATAAGAATAAGAATACAAATTAAATAATAAAATTACTTGTCTCCAGCAAGTTTAAAAGAATACAACTTTAAAAGTTAATGACTATCTCTGAATTTCCTGCTTCTATAGTGCAGTCGACGTCCCACCCAATATTCTACACATCCAACGGTTATATGATTCATCAAAAGAGAAACACTTGTTGAGTATTTCAGTTATGCGTAAAGCTAAAGTATCTTCTTCTCTAAAATAATTTTGATTAGACAGCTCAACCGAAATCACAAATTTAACTTCTGAAACAAATTCAAGGCAAATCTCCGGCACCAATATTTGAACCTATAGATATAACAAGAAATTATATATTTAACAGTATTTAACAGAATATATTAGTTTAATTCAACAATGTAGGCAGAAATTTAATATATATGTTTAATTGAACAATGTCAGCAGAAAGTAAATATATATGTTTAACTGAAATAAGCTTAAACCTTAAAAATGGTAAAACAAATTATATTTTACAGAGCATATTTTAATCAGAACTGATTACATGAAAAAAACAAAATGCAACTAATGCTTCTGATTGGGCATGGGCCTTGTATATCTCAGTTAAACATATATATTTACTTTCTGCTGACATTGTTCAATTAAACATATATATTTAATTTCTGCCTACATTGTTGAATTAAACTAATATATTCTGTTAAATACTGTTAAATATATAATTTCTTGTTATATCTGTAGGTTCAAATATTGGTGCCGGAGATTTGCCTTGAATTTGTTTCAGAAGTTAAATTTGTGATTTCGGTTGAGCTTTCTAATCAAAATTATTTTAGAGAAGAAGATACTTTAGCTTTACGCATAACTGAAATACTCAACAAGTGTTTCTCTTTTGATGAATCATATAACCGTTGGATGTGTAGAATATTGGGTTGGGAGCCTATACCTCTACTCGACTTTTCTAGTGAGCAGTTGTATCCTTTGCTTGATGACGTCGACTGCACTATAGAAGCAGGAAATTCAGCGGTAGTCATTAACTTTTAAAGTTGTATTCTTTTAAACTTGCTGGAGACAATTAATTTTATTATTTAATTTGTATTCTTATTTTATATATTTGTAGGACTTTTGTGTTCCATTCACTTTTTTTGTTAATTACTTAATGGAAAGAGGATGTCATAAGAAAAACTTGAAATTGATATTAGAAGCTTGCCCAAACCAGTGTGAATTAGGTAAAATTTTAATTTTGATTCTAGTGCTCAATGAATATTTTTTAATTTATTTTATTGAGTTTAATCTTTTATTACTTTTTAATTCTTTCTATGCAGTTGAAATTGATGACCCGTCTCACACACACTATTACTTCAAGTCTAACTAGCATAAGGTATATGAAATAGCCTGCTTGTGGTATTTTTGGATTAGTCGTTTGTATGTATTGAGTGCACATTAGTTATGCTGAGCCATGCTGTGCCAGTAAATGATAAGGTATATGAAATAGCCTGCTTGTGGTATTTTTGGATTAGTCGTTTGTATGTATTGAGTGCACATTAGTTATGTTGCTGTGCCAGTAAATGATAGACTGTTCAGTATGTTAAAGCCCAAAAAAGACTTGTTTAATATGAAATTGGGTGTTTCTTCTGCTGATTGCATGGTTGTTTAATATGATTTAAGAAAAATGCTGTTTTTAATTTATTTATTTTTGGATTATTGATGCACATTAATCTATTGTATGTATCGATGCAGATTAGTTCTGCTGAACCATGCTGAGCCAGTAAATGGTAGACTGATCAGTATGTTAAAACCCAAAAAAGACTTGTTGCAGAAGAGTGGCATTGGCAAAATATAGATATTGTGCATTAAATTGGGTGTTACTTCTGCCTGATTGCAATGTTGTTTAATAGTATTCAAGTAAAATGCTGTTTTAAATTATTTGTTTGGATTAGTATTGTTACATTAATTTTGTTTGAAACCTCTTAAAGTGTGGTAACTTATACTCTTGCAGATCCTTTTGGTCTTGTTCGTGAAGAGTGCTCTGTGGTGCGTCCTACTTACAAGGACCTGTGAAAATAGGAATTACTTGCAACAACATAGAAGCTGTGATAAATTTTCAATACTACTCACAAAATATGAACTGCATACTCACAACATAGGAGCTGTAATAAATTCTCATACTATGACTCACAAAATATGAAACTGTATACTCACAACATAAGAGCTGTGATATATGAACTGTATACTCACAACATTGTGATAAATTTTCATACTATGATTGTATTTTTTTGAGGAAATTCGTTGTTTCTCACGGTGGTATAAATTTCTAAAAAAACATAGTTAATTTTTATATTGTCAGCAAAGTGTCATCTTAAATAAAATGGTATAACCTATTTATTATTCAATTTTATTTGGGTGCAATCTATTATATTTTAAAATATTAATTTACAATAATGAGATTTTAATGAGATAAGCCTCCAGATTGGGTTCTCTTCTCCATTTTTCTCTCTGGCACATTCTCGGGAAAACAATTGTATTTGCGTTGGTGTGAGCATAAGGACAACTTTGCTAACGCTCTATAACGTCACTTCATCTATAAGCATGACCACTTTGCAGATTTCGGTGAAATTAAAACCTCCGTTAACGATTTTGAAGTTTGCTTGTGGTGAAAGTAATTGCTGCTGCAGCCTCCGCTTTCGATGCTGTCTATTCTGCCATCAACCAGTTTGCTGTCTGTCTTTCTACAAACTTCTTTCTACTAACTTGGTTCTGTTATGCTTCTTGTTGCATCTTTAAAATACCTTATGCTATGCGTGAAGGCAGGTACAGAAGGCTATAGCTTTTGCAAGGAAGGCACACGGTGGCCAAATGCGGAAGACAGGAGATCCTTATTTAATACATTGTATTCATACAGGAAGAATTTTGGCTGCATTGGTTCCATCAAGCGGTAAACGAGTATGTGCTCTGATTAGTTTTTCATTTTGCGCCTAATGATAACACTGCTTTCAAAATTTCCAACCACTTGAAAGTTTTTTTCTTCTTTTTTCCCCACCAACATACTCTGCAGAATGCATACCATGATGCAACAAATAAATTTTCCGAATACACGCAATTTAATAAACTTGTGCTCACACCTTACAATTACACAGACATTTGTATGCGGTCATCTCTTATAATGCCGCAACAATTCTGAAGAATCACATTATTGAAATATTCCACTGTAGCATTATCAATTAAATTGAGACTTACCAATGTCATTTAACTTAATATGTGCATAACTCTTACTTTGATATATTAGTTATCAAACACAATGTATGTGGTGCAAATATTTGACATATTAGTGTGAGAATACTAGGTGGAAATGTTGAAGTTTCCAGGTAACTATAGTTATACATCAAGAGATGGCTTTAGCTTTTATCTGTATATCTTTGTTGTAGGCTTACTTATTGAATACGTCCAAGAGATGGTGCCTAAAATTTGCAAATTACATAGATCTTAGTTGGAGAAACAGAGAGAAGAAATAAATGAAAAGTTCAAGATATGGAAATAAGCCTTAGAAACTCATGGTTTCTGCTTAAGTAGAAGTAAAACAAAATATATGAAATAGAAAGACACAAACGTGAGATAAAATTTGGAAAACAACAATGTCTTAAATCACACATTTTAAGTATCTTGGGTCCATCATACAAAGTAGTTCAATGTAGAGAGAGATGTCAATCGTAGGTGTGTGGATAAAAATAACGGAATGCTTCACATGTGATTTGTGACGGAAAACTATCACTTACATTTACCAATAACACCTACAACATGGTTTGAAACTGAATTCAGGCAGCAAAAGGACAGTATGAAAGTAAGCTTTGTGTCACAAAGACAAGAATGCTTTGACGGACAGTGGTTACACAAGAAATGCAGAATTAGAAATACAATTAGTATATCAAAAGGTGTAGAGTGCCATTTTAGATGATTTGGACATGTCTAGGAGACCTATTGAAGCACTGCTGAGGAGAATTTACCAAAGATAGTCCAATTGCTAGAAACGAAGGCAGACCAAGGAAAACTATTGGTCAAATCATTAAGTGCAATTTTAAAATAAATGATTTGTAGTTGGATCTAATGCACAATAAGAATTTATGGCATTAAGTGATTCATGTAACGAACTCTACTTCTTGAAAAAGGCATAGTTATTTTTTTCTTATATAATACTATATATTATCATGTTTTGAGAGGCTATACTGGTATACCTAAATAAACATGTTTCATTTTATTATTCATTTGTTTGAGATCTTGACATTGCGTTGCAGGCTGTTGAAACAATTGTGGCTGGTATTTTACATGATGTAGTTGATGACACTTGCCAAAGTCTACATGACATTGAGACAGAGTATGGGGATGATGTGGCTGAGTTGGTAGCCAGTGTTTCTAAGCTGAGTTATATAAATCAGGTAGCATAAAGAAGAAGAAAAGATTTTTTTTTTCTAATACTTTTTAATCTTGGAGTGGGGCTTTACATCATGGTTGTCAAACTCTACGATTAACACATAATTTCACAAGATCTTGTGGCCCTAGGGGTCAAAATTGAGTTAACTCACTTTAAAAATCTTGTGTAAACACAAATCACTTGTATAAAATCATGACTTTGAAGATGATTAAACGGGTCCTATAAGATAATTGTGTGAAGTTTCACTTTATAAGTAGTGCATGTATTGTTAGAAATTCAAGTGTGAAAAGTCGCATGTTGGGTAAAAATAAGTTTGGTATAACTGAAAATGGTGACATACTTATTGCTTAAAGGTTTTGTGCCAAGACATAGTGTTGAGCACATTATTCCATTTTGGTTTTGGAACTCACATTTGAAGGGGAGAATATTGAATATTCAAATGTCAGGGATGAAGTTCTACACTTGTTTATAATGGATTAAATCAGGACCATAAAAGTAAAAAGACAAATCTATATACTGGTTGACTTACTGTTTCAATTCAATATTTGATATTAAGCTCTGTATTGTGGGTTTTTCACTGATGGTGGAGATTCTCCAGCTTTTAAGAATTCCCCAAACATCCAAGCATAACTATAGTGCAATACCTTAAGAATTTAGTGATGCCATATATTAGAGGCCTGCATTTCAAAACTCTCAACAACTTTGATGAGTATCACTGTTTTCTTTTATTACCCTATTATATAATAACTACATTATCTTTTGCATCTGTTATGCAGACATTGAGGGGTAAATGTGAACAAGGGTGTCCTCGGCCAAGAAGAGGTACAGAACCTGCATTTGACACATATAGCAGTTAGCTATTTGGGCTCATATTTTGGTGTTATGTTAATTATCAATAACCAAATATAATGATAGTTACACCTACCTACCCACCATAGGTTTTAACAATACAAAGTTCGATATCAATATGCCAAGTGAAAAGTGTATCCTATTTTCATCTTTTAATATAATGGATATTTGATACTTTTCTTGTAGAAATTTGAGATTGGATCAATATTTTATGTACGCTATTTTACTTTTGTTAAAAATATATATTTTTAGACAAGGGAGGAAGAATATTATTATTCCCCAATGCGAATTCAAACTCACTCCATTTTGATTACAAAACTAGGCATTCATCGTTGCACCAACACTCATACAGTTCACGGTGTTTTATTTTATGAAGCTAATCTTCTACAAAAAGTTTGATCTAACAAGTTTTTATATCTGCCATTGTAATGTGTCTGCTGGTTGGTAAAGATATTATTGAAACTGCGTGCCTTTTTAGGTTTGTAGAACGTAGTATATTGGGAAGTGGAATTGGTATCAGAAAGTTTTCTGATGTCTTTCATTCTTAATCTACTAGGCAAGTAATTTACGAGTCATGCTTTTGGGAATGATTGATGATCCACGTGTTGTGCTCATCAAGCTTGCTGATCATCGTCTTCACAACATGAGAACAATGTACCAGTTCCGAGCTTCTATGTTTTTTCCCTTTATTCCCAATTATTGTCTGTCTTTTTTTTGCTCATTTTTTCTCATTCACCTTAGATTTGTCATTCTTTCAAGATGACATAAAGATTACTTTCTTGCAATAGAAGCTAGTTAAAATCATTGACCTTAAGCCATACAGTGTGTTTAACTTTTTGGATATATAGTTTAGAATTTATAAATATGCTGCATAGGTCGTTTTATTGGGTGAAAATATTTACTTTGCAGTTATGCTCCGCCATTACATAAGGTTCAAGCTGTCGCAGAGGAGACATTAATTATTTGGTGTTCACTTGCTTTAAGATTGGGTCTGTGGGCATTAAAAGCTGAACTTGAAGATCTATGCTTTGCTGTTCTACAGGTCTAATAATACTTTTATGTTTCTTTCAATTTGAGAGTCCTCAATTATATTGATCTAATTATAACAAGACACGGAATAAAGCTGACAGCTGACAGACGAAGGTCGTCCCCAATCACTGTGAACATCTGGCCACCCGGCCACCCGTTAAAGGATTTGTGATGCATCAATGAGAAGCACCCAAAAAAATAAATTTTTTGAAAATGAAAGTGCTTAAATTATTTTTTCTCATAAAACATTTAATCATCATTTAGGAAAACAATAATTAGCTCTTTTTCTTTATTTAAAAACGAGTACTAGGTATAGCTCCATAGACATATATATTAACTATTTTCTGAGCCTAATATTTTATCTTCTTGTGGTTAACTTAAAAGTGAATGATCATCAGAAGTTTTGAAAATTCATTCATGTTTCTGGATAGGAACAACAATTATTTATCACCACTTGTAATTTGTACCTTATTTCAGCCTCAAAATTTTCAAAACATGCAAGCAGATCTGGCTTCCATGTGGAGCTCTTCAGCTAGAACAGGAAGCTCGAGAAGATTATATGTGAAAGGCAACTTGATACCTTTGGATGAGCAAAGTTCAACTTCTTTCAACAAGAAAATCTCCACTGAGAGAGGGACTCTAAAATTAACTTATTAAGGACTGAGACTCCTCGTAAGTTAATAGGACTATACCCCCACCTAAATCTTATAAATGTTTCTTAAATCTGGGTTAGGATTTTTTTCCATCAGATGAAATCGCGAGTAATAGAACAAAACACACGATAAAGAAAAACAAACATATGCACAAATGAAGCTTAACCCCTTTTTTCTTCTTTTTTAGAAACAAATAAAAGCTTGGTGCTCCCCAATAGAGTCGCCATTTTTCTGTTTGCGGTAAAAAGTGACAAATGAGGGAATCAAATCAGAATTTGAATCTCAGGCTCAAAACGATTTACTCTTTTGATTTTTTTTTTATTTTAAAAGATGTCATGAGCACCAAGCTTTATTGTTTCCAAACAAGAAAAGAAGATGGAAAAGGGGAAAGCTGAAATATCCTAAAATATGACATGCGATGCGACTAGCGTGAACTAGACGCAACGCATTGGGGAGAAACCAGGGTAAGTGGGTTAGTTATATAAAGGGAATGTATTAGCACCCTATATATCTATAGTTTTCTATAGGAACTTTTTTATGCATATTTTATATGTTTGTGTGTTTTATTTGCTATGCTATTTCGGGAAAGTTTCTCCTTTGGGATTAAAGAAATGTATGTTAGGTAGGAACCTAAGTTTGTTTATTATTATGCTCACAAGGATCATTGGGATCCTCTGGATACATATCCCATAGTGGGAATCAAAGCATCTGTAGCTCGGATCTAAGGGAAATAGAGACCTTGTGCCTATGTATATTTAAAGGGAGGTTGAGAAAGTAAGAGCAATCGTAGTTCCCACTTATGCGCTAGTGGAAGCAATGATGATTTTATTAAGAGACAAAGACAAATGTCATCTTAATGAAAAATGTAACTAATCTATTTCATCACATACATTTTTGAAAAGTTGATTAAATCTTTCATTGTAAGCATTGAGTGTTTTACTTGAATGTACAAGCGTTACCAATTACAAGTTAAGAAAGATGTTTGAAAAATGTTGAATCTTTCATTGTAAGCATTGAGCATTTTGCTTAAGTGTACAAGCGTTACCACTTATAATTAAAAGATGTTTTGTTTGAAAAAGTGTTTGTTTTGAAAATTGTTTTGATTTGTATGTGATACTATAGATAAAATACTTCTTCCATGGAGATGATATGTGTCTAAATCTCTAGGAGAAATTGATTATTGATTAGGGGATGCTTTTAAGAAGCCTGTGGGTCCTTGTATTGTAAGCCTAAGAGGAAGCTATCAAAGGGACATCGAGGGTCCTTATATTGTGAGCCCAAGAGGAGGCATTCCGAGGGACGTCTAGGGTCCTTGTATGAAGCCCAAGAAGAGTCTATAGGGTATGGCTGGCTTGGCTTTAAGAGTGATTTCACCGGGAAACCATACTCTTAGGATTCAAGAGTGATTTCACCGGAAAATCATACTCTTAGGCTTCTATCCCAACAAAGATGATTCTTCGTATTGGAAGCCCAATAAGAGGCTGTTAGATATTTCCAGGTCTCTTTTTTGTATGATGCCCAAGAGAAGTCTAAACTCAATGAGGGAGTTCTTTTGTACGAAACCCAAGAGGAGGCTAACTCAATAAGTGAGATACAAAATCAAAATATGGAGGTTGAAGATGAAGTTCTTCGCGCATTTTCTGATTTTATGATCCCCACACATGCAAAAACATAATAACATAGCAATTTTTGAACTGAAATTCAGAAATCATAAAGTTCAAAGTTGAGCAACTTACCTCTTCAAGTTGAAATCGAAATCCACGAAAGAGTGCTTCCAAAAGTTATTTCTTGATCTTGACAACTTCATTGATGATTATGGAATATGTTTGAATGCTTGGAATGATCTGAAAGCACCTAGGATAACCTGCCCGAGTGCAATTGCTTGGAGTGAACTTTGATTTTGGTGATTCTGATGTTTCATGTCAGGTATGAGTGTTTGAATAACTCATTTGTGATCTATGGATGGTGTTTGAAGTGAAAAATTGGAAGATGCACGAGTGGATTGAGAGATGGAGGCTTAAGGCTCAAGTTATGCATCTATGGAGGTTTGAACATGATTATGAGTTTGACTAGTTTTTGTGATGGTTTAAAGGTTCAAACAACTTCTAAATGATGTTTAGAAGAGGTTTGAATGATACCTTTGGTTAGAACTTGCAAGAATTGAAATTTGGAATTCTAACCTCTTTGAAAACTTAGAAACTTGCAAAATAAGAAAGAATGAGAAAACAAATTTATGGTTGTTTTGGTGTGATTTAGAATGATGGAAAGACTTATATTTATAGGCTAAGATGTTTGGCAAGCAAGGCAAGGATAGGATTGAAACTTTGTGACTTGGAGCTTAAGGAATAAGAAAGGAATATTCTCATTAAATGCACATGGAATCATTCTTAACCATGGTTAAAAAACTCAAGTATTTCTATCCTTCTTCCAATCATTGCCATCAGATTTATTTTGAGCAATAACTTGTCTCTTCATGGTGACAAGGCTTCTAGAAGAGAAATTGCAAAAAAGACTTGAAAATTTTGGTGAAATGGCTTGAAAATTATGGTTATGGACCTATAAATTTCAAATTCAAAACCCTAGCTACACAAAATATTTTTGCAAGTTCTTGGACATTTTTGAAATCTTGGAACAAGATCTACAACTTTCATGTTTTGAGTTTTTCTTGAATCAAAATGGATCTAGGTGAAAAATGACCATGAAAATGGTGAAAAATCATGTTTAAAACACTTGAAAATTAAGGATAGGATAAAACAAAATGCATAGCTCTACGAGCTATCCTCACCAACTCCTAAGTTGCTATACTTCAATCTGAAATCATCAAAGTAAGGGTGAGACTTCATCATAATTAAAATACATTATAAATTCATAAATCAATAAGATTTCATAAGTTATTGTTCCACCCTTTTTAGTATAATTAGATTTAATCACTTTCCACCATTACAATCATGAATATACATCCGAACATAACAAACAAAATTATAACACAGGAACTCATCCTTTCATGTTATAATCTACACAAAATGTAATGCAAGACTCTATACATGTGGTACCAAAAGTGAACTAAGTCACACACTGATCCATAATCACCCAGATACAGTCACATCGATTCGTCCATAATGAATCCAGCCTCACCACCCATAATCACCCGGGAGCAGTTATCGACAATACTCACTAATTCCACACAATGGGAATTAGCTACCACCAGAATGTATATGCATGCACATCATAAAAACATGAACATTCTATACAGGTTATGATAACATCATACATCATAAACCATCATCAATCCACAACATGATATCAATCAAATATCACGAACATCAAAATAACATGATAACTATCACTTATCATGAACATCATCAATATCATAAGCATGCAAGCAATTACTCATCAACCAGTAATGCCATCATCAACACCAAAACATGATACCCATCATTTATCATGAACAACATAAAACAGCATAAACATGTACAAGCAATTATATATTCAATCATAATT
Source organism: Vicia sativa (assembly GCA_021764765.1). NCBI lineage: Eukaryota > Viridiplantae > Streptophyta > Magnoliopsida > Fabales > Fabaceae > Vicia > Vicia sativa. The sequence goes on along the minus strand of CM038792.1, from coordinate 162,442,698 downwards.
CTATCATCAACACACGCATACAACCATCAATATGTATACAATACACCAAGACAACAACATACCATTTCCCATCTACCAAGTACCCAAGGTACAATACACCACAAAGTCGGAAAACCAATACTTTTTAAAATAAAACCAATTAATTATCATTTTCTTCATTTCGTAAAATAGATTATTTAATTTAAAGAATAATGTCCAAAACGGCGATTAAAAATGACTTACGGTTTAAAAGATATGATTTTTCAAAGTTTAATAGTTTTTCAAAAAGTAATAGTAGTAACCGGTTCCTCCATGGAGTAACCGGTTCTCATTATCATAGTGAAAACACGTTATGGAAAATGTATGTGGAACCCGGTTCTCCCAGAGGGTAACTGATTCCCACATTTTATAAAATTCAACCTCCTGAAAAATGTACCGGAAACTCGGTTCCTCCTATAGGGTAACCGGTTCCTGCGTTCAAAATGGTTTTTTCTGAAAAATGCAATAGGAACCCGGTTCCTCCCAGGGAGTAACCAGTTTCCAAAACACAAAAATGTCACCTTACTGGGAAATATACCAGGAACTCGGTACCCCCCACAGGGTAACCGGTTCCTGCGACCATTGTAGCAGAAAAAGTGCAATTTTAAGCATTCTTTATTTTTCCACTCAATTCAATCAATCCCATACGAACCAACACATAAATTATCACCAGAATCATCCATCAAACAACAAAATAATGCAAAATAACACAACTCAACCATACCTAACAATCATATAACATATGATTGATTCAATTTCATACAATTAGACAATTTAGGGTCAAATTTCATAAACCTAGAAAATCCTAAATTGGGATTCCTAACTACTCAATCAACCCTATTGTTCCCAAAATCTATAAGACATGATAATCAGATAAAATCACCCCTTACCTTAGCCAAATTCTTGAATTCCTCAAGCTTTAGGTTTTCCCCTTCCTTGCTCTTCTCACTTCTCGTAGTTCTTTCTCTTTTTCCCCAATTGACTTCCAAACTCTTTTCCTCTTTTCTTTTCTTATTATTCTATAATAATAATAATAACAAATAATAAGTTTAAAGGCTTTTACTCCTCACACCCCCTCCTTCTACTATTTACACCAACAATCCAACTTTTCCTTTTATTTAATTAATCAATTCTAATAATTCAAAAATACCAATAATTCCATTTCTAATTAAATAAATAATTAAAAATTCAAATTATTTAATAATTGAAAATATTGGGGTGTTACATCAGCCCCTTCCCATAATTAATGAAGTTCGCGGTGATCTCATTCCCTTATGCGAGCTTTCGTTAGGCAAGTACAACACTGATCAGGTTCCAAACTTACCACCATTATACTTTATATTAATATTATAGTATGTTTATTTACTCATTCATCAGCTTATTTTTCTCTTCTTATCTAGGGTACCAATTTTGTGTTTGTTGACATTCTCATGTCAACTCATCAAGGAGTTGCCGGTACTAATTATTTCATCACCTTTCAAGCAAAAGATCCAAACGACCCTCTTGTAACATTTCAAGCCTATATTTTCGTCAACTTACCATGTTATGGAGGACAGTCTGAGGTCCAGTCCTGTGCCATCAAGCCTACCTAAGCAACACATACACCATGGTATTAATAATGTTGCAAAAAGGCTATGTATGCTTACATATTAAACTTTGGTTATACTTTTTTATTTTTAAATGTATTTGATTATGATATTTGGTATTCAGTCTTATTTTTCAAGAAATTACTAATGACTAAAAACTCCTGAGTGCTTATGTCTTTCTTTATGCCTTGTTAAGATTTAGTGCTATTTTAGTGAAGCTACTTTGGTTTCGGGAAAAATTCTGTTGTTAGTCTGTTTCTCAATCTTTCTCTCCAGCGAAAGTATCCTTTCAGATTTATATTGCGAAAGTATACTTCCGAACCATTGCTTTTGCTAAAATAAGGGTGGTGATTCACTTACGAAATACTATGGTGTCGATTTTTTAGTGTGTCTAGAAGCACATTTCTAAAATTTCAGGGTATTATTATTTTTCACCTGTATGAGCACATTAAGATGCAATAAACAATTTCTTTAAAATATAGTTTGCATGTTTCTACTTGAATCACAATTGTTTAATGTAGTTCAATGTCAATCACCGCTTCTAAGGTGCTGTGTTGAATTGTTTAAATTCAAGCATGGACGGTTCTATAGTCCAACGAGCCCAAACACACGCTCAGACTCAATTCCTATATTCTTTGTATTCTCTTCAATTTAATAGTTGATTTTTAGACAAAATCAAAGCAAAATTAATAAAATTATGAGAAAAATTAATAAAATTAGAGTGTGAAAACTAAAAATTTTGCGGTTAAATTTTTTGTTCAGGTTGCATAAAAATCCTAACTCCGCCACCGATTTCATGGCAATTTAAATTCCAATGATGCAACACATTGGTTTTCTCTAGTCCTTAGGCATCAAACTTGGTACCTAGATGTAGGTGACAAATATCTTGTCACTTCTGAACGGGTTAATAGGTTGTAGGTCGAAATTTAGTTACTCCTTTCCTTGCACACTCTTATGATATTTGAGGGTTTTTTAGTTATGTTTCATATTAAAAACTGACTGTAATGGTGTTACATCCATGGTTTTAAATCGGCGCCGTATTATAGGTATTGCAATTGTGGTTGCTTTGATGCGCATTGAACATAAATTTTGATTGAAAACAGTTTGAAATAAAATATTCATAAGTACATACTATAATGATTTGAATGAATATTTTGTAAAAAAAGAAAAGCACTTTTATTAACAGCTTGATTTTCCTAATGACTTGATCTAGAAAACCAATATTAATTTTCTAAGAGATAATTTATTTCTTTTTTAATCAAATAACTTTTATTTTCAAAAACAATGAAAAATACTTCCAATCAAACTGACCCAGGTGATGAACCATTCATCTAATCAACAATCTATAGATTACTACTCTTCTATACATAGGGATTCTATGTTTATATGGGATTGATGATTCCTATCTAAAACTACATTTAAAAACTAAGGTGAGAGTCAATGTGAGTCTTAGCAAACGCTATGTCCTTTCTAGTTTTTGAGGTCAGAGTCAATGGGAGTCTTAACAAACACTGTGTTCTTTCTTGTCTGCCACATACTGTAAATAGCTTCAGCAGTTGCAATTTTGAGGATATCTCTCCTCCAACCTGTCCTTCTTGTTTCTTGACAATCCACTTCATTTCTTGATTCCACTCTTAACCACAATTGTTATCAGTTATCACACCCTATTTTTGAAGTCTATCCTTGTTGTCATTCTTCCAAGAATGTTGAGCCATAATGTAAATTTAGCTCTAGGTCTCACATAATTGTTGAAGAATACTTTCTGCAAACCACTTGGCTTTTATCTCCCCTTAAATCCTTGTATATAGGAGCAGTATTATAGGTTCCAGTCTGTATCACAACTTCCCAGTATTACACAACCCATTAATTTGATTACCAAAACCAATCATCCTCAAGGACTTCATATTCTGTAAATAATATTGATCAAGTGCGAATTTGGTTATATAGATCAAGGAATGGGATAGTTTGAGTTTAAACTCATGTGAATATATAATACATTCGTAATATAAGGAAATGGGAAAATTTGGACATTACCATCATATAATACTTGAACATAATCACTATTTGATAAATGAACTCTAATTGGTCGAGTTCAATAAAAAGACTAAAGACATGCAAGGAGGATCAAATATGATCACTGACTCCAAAATCAATTAGCCAACAATTAGAATTATTTGTATTACATGCAGAACAAGAAGTGATGTTACAAGAAATTGGATTCATATGGTGTATGACACCAAAGTTAATCATATTCATACTTTTCCTGAGATAATGTCATGGATAATGATGATGTTAGAAGCATTAACAACTGAATAAGGTTTACTCACATGTGGATGACCATGTTTTTGGTAACAGAAATAACTGATGTGTCTATGTTTGTTGGAGTGAGTGCAGAATCTAGAATTATTCCCACCAATCATAAGCATTGGAATTTAGAGTGGAATCTTCAAATGTAGGGGGAGGAACAATGCTGCTCTCATCTTGGGTATCAAAACTATACACACGTGAAATCTAAAAGTGGGGGCAAAGTTTGAGATGTTGATTTGAAATTTCATGGTAGCGACGTTATGACCGTGTAGATTGCGGATATCTAAATTATCTAATTAAATTGGAATTTTAACTAAGATTATTTAATTTATCTAATTAAATTGGTGTTTCAATTAAATGTTATCTTAACTTATCTAGTTAAATTGGGGTTTTACGAGTGATAGCTCGGTTGGATCATACCGGAAAAGTTCATTCAGCCAGAGTGAGGTCTATGAAGAGAATCATTTATCCTCTATAGTACCATTTATGTGGAATGTCTCTAGATTGTACAATCATATACTAGTTGATAACTAGAACTACTGCATATTGTATGACATGTACAATATTGTGCTTAGGAAACAAGAAATACAAAGTGAATAAGCTTCAGACACAGATTATGTAACAAACTTGAGACACAAATTCTGCATGCCAAATCTTGATATTAAGTCTCAAAAGAATAAAACTAGACCATGAAATGCATCCGATGGTTATGAATATAACTGACTCCACTGACCGTACTAATAATTGACTGCAACCAATCCACACCTATTCCACAATAGCCTGGATAAAAAAATGATAGAACTAGCCAGAAACAGCTAACTATTAGATAACATCAGAATGGATGGGAATTGGCTTCAGAGTTTATGAGGAAAGCATGTTTTAGGAATGATGGTTACAGTGATAGTGCGGGATATCAACCGTATTCAAACATTCAAAATTATTTTATAGCAGTGTGAATCACTCTGCAAACTGCAAACTCTAACCATTAGATTCAATTAAACAAAATGACAAGAATGTATATCTATATTATATTCAATCATGTAAAATGACAAAAAAAAAAAAAACACTAGACATCAAAACCAAGAGAGAAAAGTGTGTATCATCAAGAGAAAATCAAGAAAACATAATATATTTTTTAAATGAAATTGAATAATTAGGTTCGAAATGGTTTTAAATTTCACTCCCCAACCACATCAGACAAAAATTGCGTTGTGAATTAAAACCATGCGTCCGGACGCCATTAGAAATCACATTAAAAACCATAAAAGTTCTTAATATCAAGTGTTTTTCAACGGTATATTTCAAACACTTTCTAATTAAAATTCACACCACAACAGCCACGATGTGTATCGCAACAATCACATTGACCGTTATCGCAACCGCATCGCAGCAATCATGATATGTCTATATGCAGTTGCTACACTCACCATGAATTAGGTTTTAATGGCACACGACAAGACCTGATGTGGTTCAACCCTCTTTTTCCATACTTTGGCCTGGAAATTTTTTGCAGCAGAGGTAGAGGTGTCAAATGTGCAGCAAATAGTGCTTTTTGGTTTTGGGTGTTTTTCTCTGTAATTGATGTTGGTCATCAGTCTGGTATAGGTGTTTAGCAGCAATTGTTACATTGCAGTTTTGAGCAAGGCAGTTGTTTTGGCCTTTTGTGTGGCATGGTTTACTGATACATTGCATTTCAGCACTTGTTGTGCTTTTAAGTTTCAATTCATTTAGTTTTTCCAAAAAAAAAAACCCTTGGCAGACACAGAAAATAAAAGAAATATACAACACAAGATTTGTGGCAAGACTACGTCATCATCAAACAGAATAAGTAGACTAACTCAGCAAACACACATCAATTGTTTCCATCTCCAAGTTTGATAAATAAAATAAAATAAAATAACCATCTTAAAACTTCATCTTTTGTTTGGCATAGCCAACATTCATAACAAAATAGAAAAGATAAATACATGCTGCAGCAACAAAGATAGATTACAAATATTACCAGTGTACCTAGAAACCTAACTATGTTGGAGTACTCGGAAATGAAATTAGACTGTTGGTGTGAAGCCATACGTCATGATTGGCCATGGCAATGCCCTCCATCTTTGTGAATTTTCTAGTCTTGACACTGTAACTAAACTGCACGGTGTACCTGCTTTTAGTCCTGGTTTCCATATCCCATGGCCTTCTAACTAGTTGAAAGATGATTTGATCGAGGATCCAAAAACGAAATGTAATATATTTAAAAGTAATCCTATGGCCACAATCATCCACAAAATCAAAATGAAAAGGTTCTGTCTCATGATAAAGAGACCATTTTCCGGAATCAAAATCCAAAATGTAGATATGAAACAGCTCAGAATGATCGACACGTGTACGCACAACGCAAGAAAGCTGATTTCCCATCCGTAGGAATGAAAGCGGTTTTCCGGAATATAAGAGTGCGCTAGGAGGAAGTGAGAGCACAGGGGGAGCTGAAAAATTAGCAACGGTAATCTCCTTGTCAACATCCACAACAATGATCCCCTGGCTTATATGTGTCCAGTAAAGATAATTGGCTCCATCATAAATTGGTTTCCAAACATCAAACAGTTGAAGGGGAACTTGTTTTCTATCTATGACTCTCCATGAGTTATCTATTCCAATTGTTAGCGCGTAGAAAACAGAATATACAGCCCCTGAAACCTTTATGTTGTCTGCGAAGAAGAGCTTGAATTTGGCAGTGTGAGGAACACACACAAGAGTTAACTGAAGCGCAAGTTGTAGTCGATCAAATATATAGAGTATACGACTAGGTTGATGAGTTTCCTGTAGGGGTAAAGGAAGAGTTCTAAGGCAAGAGTTTGTGATGGGGTTGAAGAGATAAATTTTAGTTCGCATAGGTCGGTATCTGCGACGAAACAGCAAGAATATGCCATTACAAGTATCGATAATTCTTTTCTTCATTCTCGAAGCTGCTCTGAAATCAGTTCTTTCATAAGTTTTGATATCCAAAAAATAAGAGCTAGATCGAAAGTCGCAATTTTCAACAAAAAGACAGGGTTTAGAATGCAGTAGGCATGCCTGGGCGAATTGGGAGGTTGGAATAGTAGCGGCCCAGGATTTGCAAACATACCTTGCAGAGGTAACAAGAGTTTTGATATGAAGGAAAGTAAGTATATAAAGCAGCAAGTCTTGAGGGAGCACCACCTCCTTTGCATCATCATGATTTAATAATTTAAGTCGCTGGCTTCTAGTTATAATAACTCTTCCCATTGCTATTGCTGATACTGCACACGGAGCCAAATCATCGATTACAACACGATTGGGAGAGGGAGTGAAACGATTTGCAGTTACATCGTTGATTTGGAGAATTTCATTTCTTCTTCTGCCCTAGCCGTCGATGTCGATTATTTTCTTGTACCCAATTGTTTATGTGTGTTGGGTCAAAGCCCATTGATACTTATTTTGTTCCGGGTTTGTGACACACGTAGGGGGAGTATTACAAAAATATATTTCAGCAACCAAACAAAAACCCTCGCTCTCCGCGACGGCGACGACCTCACAGTATCTCGCTCACAACATCTCCTATTCAACTCTGTATTTTGATTTATACTCTGTATTTCAACTCTCCTATTCTGTTCAGACAAGAAGAAGCGGAACGAGAAAGTGAAGAAGGAGAAGCAGAGAAGCATCCCTCAGCTCGCCGACCTTCAGCAGAAACATTCCACCGTCACCACCGCCGTAGGTAACTCACGTCGTCCTTTCATCTTCTTCCACCTTTTTGTTGATGCTAAGGCGTATTTATGGACTCCGTGAATCGTTCCCCATGGTTGTGGTTCGAGATTGAGCCTCATCTTCATCTAATTGTGGTCTTTAAACATCCTAGGGATTGCTTTTGTGGCTCGATTTAGAACTGTAAGGGTCATAATTAGGACAGATGAGTGACATATTTAAAATGAGGGAGGCAAGATGAGAGACTCGTAGTACAAACATGTCTCGACCTTTATTTTCTCCTATTCTGTTCTCACTTGTTTACAGACATGTTGAGCCATTGCAAAAGATTCAGTAAATTAACAAGTTGAATGTGTTTAACTAGGTCTCTTCAACTACCTACCTATTATTAGAAGATGCTTATGAACTCCCTAATTTACCCTTTTTTTCAAAATTAATTTACACTACATCATGTACCTTTTCGTAATTCATTAAATACAAAATCTTGGCCGATGATAATTTAAAGTTTGTACAAGTGGCACAACCAAAGCAAGTGCACACTATATTTTGAAACATACTATTACCCGGTAAGTAAATGCACACTTCATTTCAAACCATTGCTCTTTATCACCTCATTTTTCCACTCAGATTTTTCGTACAACACCCCTATTCTAAATCCATCTTTTCCTACCTCCTCCTTCCCAATCCAGAGCAAACCCTAAAACCAAACTCACACCTTCTTCCTCCTCTTCACACCTGTAATGGATAACTTTATTTCTTCTATTTCTGCTTTCTATCATCGAATCTCATCAAACCCTAGATTTGTCGTCGTTGGGTTAGGAAGTTTGACGACTCACGACGCCGCTGGTGGATATGTCGCAGCAGAGATATGGATGGACGAGGAGACGCGACTATGGTATATCCTAGCCCACTTTTTTATGCTTTAGCGTGTATTTTTGGTTTCTAAATTATACCCTTTTTTTAACTGATTTTTCTGCTTCCTTCTTTCTTGTAGATCTGTTAATGGGTTGGTTTGAGAAGTATGTGTGGGTTCTTATCAATTGAAAGATGAGATGAGCTAAACAGCTCTTTCCAAAAAGCATGGTAAAAATCACTTTTCCCTTTAGATTTATTAAAAAACATTATGAGTTAGGCCTAAACAGATTTATCTTTTGTGATCTTCCAGGGTTAAAGATATATTTGGATTAAGAACTCCGCCGGAAGATATTTTGTGGTTTATGCAACTATATTTTGGTAGAACAAGATGTGGGTACAGCGAGCATAGCGAGTCTTCCTACGTCAACACGAAAGCAATTTGCACATGTGGTGACAGAACTATTCTTCCTTTGAATAAGTTGAGTATAGTTTATATGAATAAGTTGTTTTTGGGACTGATACAAATATGTTTTTTTGAGTATACAAAAAATAAGTTAATTTCAGTTTTGAGACTTATGTGAATAAGTTGTTTTAGGACTCATATAAATAAGTTCTTATGATAAGTTGATTTCATTAAACAGAATACTCTTTCCTGAAACCATTACATTTATTTTCAGCAACTTCAGCCTTTTATGTCCCCAGTTTAAGCTTTAATCTGTTAGCTGTAGCAATGGATCAGAATTTATCCTATATGATTTTTGGAATGTTTGAATTATAGCCAGCCAAAACCAATGCAACATGACGACAAACTCTTAGATTCTGCAGCGTCTTTTAATAAAGGAGGTACTATAACCAAAATACTATTTTATATTGTCAACCAAGTTCCTTTGATTTTATAATGTTTATATTCTTATGGGACACATTTCACATTAGTTCCAACACTAGACATAGATAAAGGTTTTGAGTTAGTTTTTGTTGGTCATTATACAACACAAGCTAAGTTCCGTCAAGGTTTTGCTTTAAGATCTTTCTTTCGTACTGTAGATAACATTTAGGTTGCAATCTATCCTGGAAATGTTCTCACATTACCAATGTCAAACCCCTGCAATTTTTTACTCTTTTAAATCTCTTCTTGTAAATTATAGTGCACGTAGAATTCGTAGTTACAGGGTTAGGGTTTGGTTTGAATAGGGTTTGGTTGAATGTTTAGGTATATGTTTAGGTTTAGGTTTATGTTTAGGTTCCGGGATTAGGGATTAGGTTCGGGATTAGTGATTAGGGATTGAATTCATAATCGACTATAGTCAAGTTATTGTGATTATCAATGTTTCTAATGATTTATTTTTGTTTTAATAGATGTCGAAATTAGATGAATTCCAGGAACTATTAAACTCCTCAACTGAAGGGCTAAAACGAGATATTATTAAGGCTTAAAAATTGGCATTGAAGATATGTTTTTTTGGCTAGCCCATGAGATTTGGTATGAAATACATAACTTTTTGGACTTTAAATATATTTTTTTGACCATATAGATTTGTGTGCAAACATAACTTTTTTTGGACTTTCAATATATTTTGTCTGTTGCAGCTTTAAATATCAACGCAGACGGATACTTGATATTCAAATAGAACAACCTATTACTCTTCTAACATCTGAAACACATATTCCAGACCAATCCATTATTGACCCCAAATTCAAGAATGCTGACACTGCAGAAGCACTTGTTACAGAAGCTGAAGCATTAGCCAGTAAAAAGAAGGCAGCCCTTGCACTTTCTAATAAAAAGAAGCCAACCCTTGGAGAAGATTCCAGACCAATCCATTGCTGACCCCAAATTAAAGAATGCTGACACTGCAGATGCACTCTTTAAGAAAAAGAAAAAGCCAACCCTTGGAGAAACAAGTAATCTTGAGATTCCAGACCAATCCATTACTGACCCCAAATTCAAGAATGCTGCAGATGCACTTGTTATGAAAAAGAAAAAGCCAACCCTTTGACACTGCAGAAGGCAGCAAAAAAGAAGGCAATACTTCAAGGGAGTCTTCAAGTGTTTTTTCTCCAAGGGATTCAAGCAGGAAATTCAGAGGTATTCATTAACTTTTAAAGTTGTATTCATTAACTTTTAAATTTGTTGGAGACAACTAATTTTATTATTTAATTTGTATTCTTATTTTATATATTTGTAGGATTTTTGTGTTTCATTCACTTTTTGTCAATTACTGAATGGAAAGAGGTAAGAAAGTAATTCAAGGCTTCAAATTGATATTAGAAGCTTCCTCAAGCCAGTGTGAATTAGGTAAAATTTTAATTTTGATTTTAGTGTTCAATGAATATTTTTTAATTTATTTTATTGGGTTTAATCTTTTATTGCATAGAGAATTAAAAAGCAATAAAAAAAGCAATAAAAGATTAAACCCAATAAAATAAATTAAAAAATATTCATTGATCACTATAATTAAAATTAAAATTTTACCTATACCTAATTCACACTGGAAGCTTCTAATATCAATTTGAAGCTTTAAATTACTTTCTTATGACATCCTCTTTCCATTAAGTAATTGACAAAAGTGAATGAAACACAAAAGTCCTACAAATATATATAAAATAAGAATAAGAATAAGAATACAAATTAAATAATAAAATTAGTTGTCTCCAGCAAGTTTAAAAGAATATAATACAACTTTAAAAGTTAATGACTATCTCTGAATTTCTTGCTTCTATAGTGCAGTTGAATCCTGAATCCAAGTTTAATAGAATACAACTTTAAAAATTAATGACTACCTCTGAAACACTTTAAGACTCTTTGGAGAAGAAACACTTGAAGACTCGCATACGTTAGTAATAAGAAAAATGCCGTTACTGTTTTGGAAAGTGTCAATTTGAAGTTAGGCCTTGAAGAAGAAACAACTGGAGCATATCATGGAGAAGAAACACTTCAAGCATTCTTAAAGAAAAAAAATAAAATGTCGATACTGTCGAAAAAAATAGAATGCCGATACTATTTTTGAAAGCTCAACCCAAAAGTACAAACTGCCACTGGACAAGCAGGAGACCCAATTGATCTTAATGTTAGAAAAGCTCTGTATGTAATCAGTTCAAGAAATGCAACTAATGCTTTTCTAACATTAACATCAGTTGCTTGTCCAGTGGCAGTTTGTACTTCTTGGTTGACGCTTTCAGTGCTTGTCCAGTGGCAGTTTGTACTTCTTGGTTGACGCTTTCATAAACAGTATCGACATTTTGTTTTTCTTCATGTAATCAGTTCAAGAAATGCAACTAATGCTTCTGATTGGGCATGGGCTTTGTATATCTGATTAAAATATGCTCTGTAAAATATAATTTGTTTTACAATTTTTAAGCTTTAAGCTTATTTCAGTTAAACATATATATTTACTTTCTACTGACATTGTTCAATTAAACATATATATTTAATTTCTGCCTACATTGTTGAATTAAACTAATATATTCTGTTAAATACTGTTAAATATATAATTTCTTGTTATATCTATAGGTTCAAATATTGGTGCCGGAGATTTGCCTTGAATTTGTTTCAGAAGTTAAATTTGTGATTTCGGTTGAGCTGTCTAATCAAAATTATTTTAGAGAAGAAGATACTTTAGCTTTACGCATAACTGAAATACTCAACAAGTGTTTCTCTTTTGATGAATCATATAACCGTTGGATGTGTAGAATATTGGGTGGGGAGCCTATACCTCTACTCGACTTTTCTAGTGAGCAGTTGTATCCTTTGCTTGATGACGTCGACTGCACTATAGAAGCAGAAAATTCAGAGGTAGTCATTAACTTTTAAAGTTGTATTCTTTTAAACTTGCTGGAGATAATTAATTTTATTATTTAATTTGTATTCTTATTTTATATATTTGTAGGACTTTTGTGTTCCATTCACTTTTTTGTTAATTACTTAATGAAAGAGGATGTCATAAGAAAAACTTGAAATTGATATTAGAAGCTTACCCAAACCGGTGTGAATTAGGTAAAATTTTAATTTTGATTCTAGTGTTCAATGAATATTTTTTAATTTATTTTATTGAATTTAATCTTTTATTACTTTTTAATTCTTTCTATGCAGCTGAAATTGATGACCCGTCTCACACACACTATTACTTCAAGTCTAACTAGCATAAGGTATGTGAAATAGCCTGCTTGTGGTATTTTTGGATTAGTCGTTTGTATGTATTGAGTGCACATTAGTTATGCTGAGCCATGCTGTGCCAGTAAATGATAAGGTATATGAAATAGCCTGCTTGTTGTATTTTTGGATTAGTCGTTTGTATGTATTGAGTGCACATTAGTTATGCTGAGCCATGTTGTGCCAGTAAATGATAGACTGTTCAGTATGTTAAAGCCCAAAAAAGACTTGTTTAATATGAAATTGGGTGTTTCCTGATTGCATGGTTGTTTAATATGATTTAAGCAAAATGCTGTTTTTAATTTATTTTTTTTTGGATTATTGATGCACATTAATCTACTGTATGTACCGATGCAGATTAGTTCTGCTGAACCATGCTGAGCCAGTAAATGGTAGACTGATCAGTATGTTAAAACCCAAAAAAGACTTGTTGCAGAAGAGTGGCATTGGCAAAATATAGATATTGTGCATTAAATTGGGTGTTACTTCTGCCTGATTGCAATGTTGTTTAATAGTATTCAAGTAAAATGCTGTTTTAAATTATTTTTTTGGATTAGTATTGTTACATTAATTTTGTTTGAAACCTCTTAAAGTGTGGTAACTTATACTCTTGCAGATCCTTTTGGTCTTGTTCGTGAAGAGTGCTCTGTGGTGCGTCCTACTTACAAGGACCTGTGAAAATAGGAATTACTTGCAACAACATAGAAGCTGTGATAAATTTTCAATACTACTCACAAAATATGAACTGCATACTCACAACATAAGAGCTGTAATAAATTCTCATACTATGACTCACAAAATATGAAACTGTATACTCACAACATAAGAGCTGTGATATATGAACTGTATACTCACAACATTGTGATAAATTTTCATACTATGATTGTATTTTTTTGAGGAAATTCGTTGTTTCTCACGGTGGTATAAATTTCTAAAAAAACATAGTTAATTTTAAATTGTCAGCTAAACTGTTTCAATTACCACCCTGCATAAATTTTCTTTTAACGGTTGGATTTATCTTATAAATATTTTCAGAAACAAAAATTGAATGTTTTAGATATTTTGGTTACACTCTAAGTTATAATATTCACAATGTAGAAAACTGTTTTAAATTTTAATATTGAAAAAGGTTGGAAAAAAAGTGGGAATTTAATTAAGTGTCATCTTAAATAAAATGGTATAACCTATTTATTATTCAATTTTATTTGGGTGCAATCTATTATATTTTAAAATATTAATTTACAATAATGAGATTTTAATGAGATAAGCCTCCAGATTGGGTTCTCTTCTCCATTTTTCTCTCTGGCACATTCTCGGGAAAACAATTGTATTTGCGTTGGTGTGAGCATAAGGACAACTTTGCTAACGCTCTATAACGTCACTTCATCTATAAGCATCACCACTTTGCAGATGTCACTTCATCTATAAGCATCACCACTTTGCAGATTTCGGCACTTGAAATTAAAACCTCCGTTAACGATTTTGAAGTTTGCTTGTGGTGAAAGTAATTGCAACTGCAGCCTCCGCTTTCGATGCTGTCTATTCTGCCATCAACCAGTTTGCTGTCTGTCTTTTTACAAACTTTTTTCTACTAACTTGGTTCTGTTATGCTTCTTGTTGCATCTTTAAAATACCTTATGCTATGCGTGAAGGCAGGTACAGAAGGCTATAGCTTTTGCAAGGAAGGCACACGGTGGCCAAATGCGGAAGACAGGAGATCCTTATTTAATACATTGTATTCATACAGGAAGAATTTTGGCTGCATTGGTTCCATCAAGCGGTAAACGAGTATGTGCTCTGATTAGTTTTTCATTTTGCGCCTAATGATAACACTGCTTTCAAAATTTCCAACCACTTGAAAGTTTTTTTCTTCTTTTTTCCCCACCAACATACTCTGCAGAATGCATACCATGATGCAACAAATAAATTTTCCGAATACACGCAATTTAATAAACTTGTGCTCACACCTTACAATTACACAGACATTTGTATGCGGTCATCTCTTATAATGCCGCAACAATTCTGAAGAATCACATTATTGAGATATTCCACTGTAGCATTATCAATTAAATTGAGACTTACCAATGTCATTTAACTTAATATGTGCATAACTCTTACTTTGATATCTTAGTTATCAAACACAATGTATGTGGTGCAAATATTTGACATATTAGTGTGAGAATACTAGGTGGAAATGTTGAAGTTTCCAGGTAACTATAGTTATACATGAAGAGATGGCTTTAGCTTTTAGCTTTTATCTGTATATCTTTGTTGTAGGCTTACTTATTGAATACGTCCAAGAGATGGTGCCTAAAATTTGCAAATTACATAGTTCTTAGTTGGAGAAACAGAGAGAAGAAATAAATGAAAAGTTCAAGATATGGAAATAAGCCTTAGAAACTCATGGTTTCTGCTTAAGTAGAAGTAAAACAAAATATATGAAATAGAAAGACACGAACGTGAGATAAAATTTGGAAAACAACAATGTCTTAAATCACACATTTTAAGTATCTTGGGTCCATCATACAAAGTAATTCAATGTAGAGAGAGATGTCAATCCTAGGTGTGTGGATAAAAATAACGGAATGCTTCACATGTGATTTGTGATGGAAAACTATCACTTACATTTAACAATAACACCTACAACATGGTTTGAAACTGAATTCAGGCAGCAAAAGGACAGCATGAAAGTAAGCTTTGTGTCACAAAGACAAGAATGCTTTGACGGACAGTGGTTACACAAGAAATGCAGAATTAGAAATACAATTAGTATATCAAAAGGTGTAGAGTGCCATTTTAGATGATTTGGACATGTCTAGGAGACCTATTGAAGCACTGCTGAGGAGAATTTACCAAAGATAGTCCAATTGCTAGAAACGAAGGCAGACCAAGGAAAACTATTGGTCAAATAATTAAGTGCAATTTTAAAATAAATGATCTGTAGTTGGATCTAATGCACAATAAGAATTTATGGCATTAAGTGATTCATGTAACGAACTCTACTTCTTGAAAAAGGCATAGTTTTTTTTTTCTTATATAATACTATATATTATCATGTTTTGAGAGGCTATACTGGTATACCTAAATAAACATGTTTCATTTTATTATTCATTTGTTTGAGATCTTGACATTGCGTTGCAGGCTGTTGAAACAATTGTGGCTGGTATTTTACATGATGTAGTTGATGACACTTGCCAAAGTCTACATGACATTGAGATAGAGTATGGGGATGATGTGGCTGAGTTGGTAGCCAGTGTTTCTAAGCTGAGTTATATAAATCAGGTAGCATAAAGAAGAAGAAAAGATTTTTTTTTTCTAATACTTTTTAATCTTGGAGTGGGGCTTTACATCATGGTTGTCAAACTCTACGATTAACACATAATTTCACAAGATCTTGTGGCCCTAGGGGTCAAAATTGAGTTAACTCACTTTAAAAATCTTGTGTAAACACAAACCACTTGTATAAAATCATGACTTTGAAGATGATTAAACGGGTCCTATAAGATAATTGTGTGAAGTTTCACTTTATAAGTAGTGCATGTATTGTTAGAAATTCAAGTGTGAAAAGTCGCATGTTGGGTAAAAATAAGTTTGGTATAACTGAAAATGGTGACATACTCATTGCTTAAAGGTTTTGTGCCAAGACATAGTGTTGAGCACATTATTCCATTTTGGTTTTGGAACTCACATTTGAAGGGGAGAATATTGAATATTCAAATGTCAGGGATGAAGTTCTACACTTGTTTATAATGGATTAAATCAGGACCATAAAAGTAAAAAGACAAATCTATATACTGGTTGACTTACTGTTTCAATTCAATATTTGATATTAAGCTCTGTATTGTGGGTTTTTCACTGATGGTGGAGATTCTCCAGCTTTTAAGAATTCCCCAAACATCCAAGCATAACTATAGTGCAATACCTTAAGAATTTAGTGATGCCATATATTAGAGGCCTGCATTTCAAAACTCTCAACAACTTTGATGAGTATCACTGTTTTCTTTTATTATCCTATTATATAATAACTACATTATCTTTTGCATCTGTTACGCAGACATCGAGGGGTAAATGTGAACAAGGGTGTCCTCGGCCAAGAAGAGGTACAGAACCTGCATTTGACACATATAGCAGTTAGCTATTTGGGCTCATATTTTGGTGTTATGTTAATGATCAATAACCAAATATAATGATAGTTACACCTACCTACCCACCATAGGTTTGAACAATACAAAGTTCGATATCAATATGCCAAGTGAAAAGTGTATCCTATTTTCATCTTTTAATATAATGGATATTTGATACTTTTCTTGTAGAAATTTGAGATTGGATCAATATTTTATGTACGCTATTTTACTTTTGTTAAAAATATATATTTTTAGACAAGGGAGGAAGAATATTATTATTCCCCAATGCGAATTCAAACTCACTCCATTTTGATTACAAAACTAGGCATTCATCGTTGCACCAACACTCATACAGTTCACGGTGTTTTATTTTATGAAGCTAATCTTCTACAAAAAGTTTGATCTAACAAGTTTTTATATCTGCCATTGTAATGTGTCTGCTGGTTGGTAAAGATATTATTGAAACTGCGTGCCTTTTTAGGTTTGTAGAACGTAGTATATTGGGAAGTGGAATTGGTATCAGAAAGTTTTCTGATGTCTTTCATTCTTAATCTACTAGGCAAGTAATTTACGAGTCATGCTTTTGGGAATGATTGATGATCCACGTGTTGTGCTCATCAAGCTTGCTGATCATCGTCTTCACAACATGAGAACAATGTACCAGTTCCGAGCTTCTATGTTTTTTCCCTTTATTCCCAATTATTGTCTGTCTTTTTTTTGCTCATTTTTTCTCATTCACCTCAGATTTGTCATTCTTTCAAGATGACATAAAGATTACTTTCTTGCAATAGAAGCTAGTTCGAATCAATGACCTTAAGCCATACAGTGTGTTTAACTTTCTGGATATATAGTTTAGAATTTATTAATATGCTGCCATTACATAAGGTGAATGATCATCAGAAGTTATGAAAATTCATTCATGTTTCTGGATAGGAACAGCAATTATTTATCACCACTTGTAATTTGTACCTTATTTCAGCCTCAAGTATTTCAAAACATGCAAGCAGATCTGGCTTCCATGTGGAGCTCTTCGGCTAGAACAGGAAGCTCGAGAAGATTATATGTGAAAGGCAGCTTGATACCTTTGGATGAGCAAAGTTCAACTTCTTTCAACAATAAATCTTCGACATTCAACGAGGGTGTCTATAGTATGACGGTAAGAATTTGTAAGTGCAGAGTTCATTATTCTACTTGTTTGTATGCATGATCATGAGATTTTATTAACTGATGTTTTATGATTTCCATAGGTAGTTGCTTTTTGGTTTAGGCTGGTACTTATTGCAACAGTAATAACGCACACCTAAATGCTTCTGTTGTGCCTGACATATAGCATCAAAGAGCGATATTCTTGTTTGTTTGTTTTGTATTCTGTTTTTTGTTTGTGCCCAATGAAGTTCAGAATATGGTAAGCTGAATCTTTCAAGCAAAATAGGTATGGGGCAGGGGGAAAGGGAAACCCGGGGAAGGGAGAAGAGCGTGTGTTTTTCCCCCATCAGATACACCATTTCAAGTTTCAGCAGCATGCAGTAATATCCAACTAAATAAAAATGCTAAATGAAAATATTAACAATACATAAATATTCTAGCTTGCATTATTATTGATAACAGTACAAATGAGAACTAAGGTAGTTATGAGATCTTGAAGGAAATGTAACTGATAACCATAAAGAGTACTATGCCAAATCTAGTATAGCAATAGTATGGCCACTGAAGAGAGTTTTATGTGGTGTATCAATCACATATGCCACACTTTAGATTTTATAAATTATAAATTATAAATAGTTACATGTATCAGTTGCAACTTGCAAGTATTTTATAGTAACAAAACTTTACAATGATAATGTTATCTGGCTATCTCTATATGAATAAGCCTTTTTCTTGATCTCATAGACCCTGATGATTGATAACTGACGAGTATTCTTTCTTCATTGCTTCAACAAGATTGCTTCAACAAGTCCTGTGAAAGGGTGAAAACAATTTTATTCATTCTGATTATGTCACACTGTTTTCAGGATCTGTTGGAGGCTGTAGTCCCATTTGATGTACTGTTGGATCAGAGAAAACGAGCCAACTTTCTCTATAGTATTGCTCATAATCTGGAAACATGCACCGTTAGAATTAAGTGCCCTAATTCTCAATCAGATATACATGCTTATAAAATATAACAAATAATTTATGAGAAAACCTAATAGTCATACAAGCATCTATGCGGAAACCTAATAGTCATACAAGCATCTATTAAATTGAAGGATCGATAAAATAATTTTAGAAATCCTGAAAGTGATGACTTGTATGGTTCTTCCTCAACGGGTACTCCTAAAGTCTTGAATACTCTTCAGATGGAGGAGAAAAGATAATTTGCTTTTATACGGTATATTGGGGACCATAGCCTAAATATAGTGTGATGGACAATTAGAATTCCCATTACTCTTCAGATATTTGAGCCAATATCTAATTATTTAATTAATTAAATAAATAATTCCTAAATAAAATATAAAAAACCTTTTCTAACATTATTTGATCTCATAAATATTTAAGGCACTTTATTTGATAAAAATAGCTAATATAATTAAATAAATATATTAGGCCACATAATTATTTGAATGTAATATTTAATTAAATAATTAAAACATTTCAACAATCTCCCACTTGACCAATATATCTTAATAATTATATCATAATTCTTTAGGCGCGCATCCGAATACTATTTATCTTTAGATTTCAACTTTACAATTTGGTCTACCTCATACATTAATAATGGAGCAATTGCGGCAGTCGTCACTGACTTATAATGTGACGAAACTCCGACGACCACCACATCAACGTACTTGATAACATAGATCAATATGGATAAGTGACATGGAAATTTCATGCAATGTGATCTCTAAATTATGCAAATTTGCAACTGGTCCTACTGGAGTCTTTAGTGAGATCAAACTGAAGTTTCTTAGGTGTAATTCAAAATTACAGTATAACAAAAAACATGATATTGTTATAACAATAGTACTTCATAAGTTTTTATTTCTGCAGAAAAATAAACATAACATACAGTTTGTACCAAAATAAAACCAAAGAATAGAACATAGAAAATAAGAACCAAACTATCCAAGGTAATATCAAAACCAAGACCCATGTGACCAACATGCCCATGAAAAATCTTAGGTGTTAAACCTTTAGTTAGTGGATCAGCTAGCATTGAGTCTGTCCCTATATGTTCTATCAAAATTTGTCTCTCCTGAACTCTTTCTTTCACAACAAGATACTTGATATTAATAAATTTTGATTTTGTAGAACTCATATTGTTGTTGGAGTAGAGAACAGCTGCACTATTGTCACAATAAACCTTCAAGGGCTTTTCAATACTCCCAACGATGCGTAGGCTTATGACAAAGTTCTGCAGCCAAATTGCATGATTCGATGCCTCGAAGCAAGCCACAAACTCTGCTGCCATGGTAGAAGGGACCACTAAAGTTTGTTTGGAAGACTTCCAGGAGATGGTTCCTCCAGCCAAGAGAAAGATGTAACCAGATGTGGAACGTCTCATATCTGGACATCTTGCAAAATCTGAGTCAGAATACCCAATGTTCTCCAAGTTATCTGACTTTCGATAAGTGAGCACAAAGTCTATTGTTCTCTTTAGGTAACGCATTACACGCTTTACTACTATCCAGTGTTGCATACCAGGGTTGCTTAGATATCTGCTAAGAACTCCTACAATGAATGCTAAGTCGGGGCGAGTGCTGACTTGAGCATACATAAGACTTCCCACAGCTGAAGCATATGGAACCTTATGCATATCTTCCTTTTCAAGATCCATAGTGGGACACTGTTTGATACAAAACTTGTCTCCTTTAGCAACAGGTATGTCTCCTGACTTACTATCTTTCATGGAGAATTTATCTAGAACTGTATTAATATAGCTCCTTTACAACAATCCTAAAATACCTTTATAACGGTCTCTAAGTATTTGAATTCCTAATATAAATGAGGCGTCCCCAAGATCTTTCATCTCAAATTTATTTGTGAGAAATGTCTTAGTTTTATGCAATAAGCCTATATTGTTGCTTGCGAAAAGGATATCATCTACATATAGTACCAAGAAAACAAATTTACTCCCACTGAACTTTTGGTATACGCAGTTATCAACTGGATTAGCCTCAAAACCAAATGAGGATATTACTTGATGAAATTTGTAATACCATTGACGAGAAACCTATTTAAGGCCATAGATGGATTTCTTTAGTTTACAAAGCATAGACTTTGGGTCTCCTTACACAAAGTTTTCTGGTTGCACCATATATATATATTCTCTCTTCAATGTTTCCATTTAGAAACACAGTCTTTACATCCATCTGATGCAATTCTAATTCGAAATGAGCTATCAATACCATCATGATCCTAAGAGAATCATTCGAATAAACTAGAGAGAAAGTCTCTTTATAGTCAATTCCTTCCTTTTGAGTAAAGTCTTTTGCGACAAAACGAGCTTTATATTTCTCAATGTTACCCTTTGAATCCCTTTTGGTTTTAGATATCCATTTACAACCAATGAGTTTCATTACTTCGGGTAATTTAACAAGATCCCAAACATCATTGTCAGCCATCGACTTCGTCTCATCTTTCATGGCATCAACCCACTTAAGAGAGTGGACTCTGCATAGCTTGGCTAAAGTTGATATGATCTTCCTCAGTCAAACCAATGTCATCCTCACGTTCCTGAAGAAACATATTCATCTGAAATTGCACTCTTCTTCTCTCTAGTGGATCTTCTTAATGGTGGCTCTTGAGGTTGTTAAGTTTGAACTATAGGTGGTGCTTGAGGAAGAAACTCATTAATTTCTTGTTCCTGAGTGATGTTAGGAATAACATCATTGTTTATTTTAGAATTTGTTTCTGGAAATGGGATAGGTACAAAGACTTGATCATCGTGAGAAATAATTTCTTCATCAAAAGAAACACTTGTTATGCTTCATTCCCCTCCAAACTCTACATCCTCAAGGAATCTTGCATTTCCCATTTCAAAAATTGTTCTAGTGATGGGATTATAAAACTTGTACCCGTAAGAGCGTTTAACGTATCCAATAAAATAACAGCTAACTGTCTTTGCATCCAACTTACCTTCACGAGGCTTATAAGTCCTCGCTTCAGCTGGACATCCCCAAATGTGCAGGTGTCTAATGCTGGACTTTTTAGTCCAAATCTCATAAGGGGTTTTAGCTACTACTTTATTGGGTACTCTATTAAAGATATAAACTGCGGTCTTTAATGCTTCTCCCCAAAATGACTTTGGAAGAGAAGAATGACTAATCACACTCCTTACCATGTTCTTAAGAGTCAGGTTTCGTTGTTCTGCAACTCCATTCATGTTGGGTTTTCCCGACATTGTGTATTGCAGAAAAATTCCACACTCATCGAGGAAAAGCGCGAAGGGCCCTAGACGTTGTTCCCCTGATCCATCATACCCACCATAGTATTCACCACCATGGTTAGATTTGACAGCTTTTATTTTCTTTTCAAGTTGAAGTTCGACTTCAGCTTTGAATGACTTGAACACCTCCAAGGATTGAGATTTCTCCTGAATCAAATACATGTATCTATACCTTGAGTAATCATCTATGAACGTAATAAAATACCGTTGTCCATTCCAAGAGCTTGTAGGGATCATACCACATATATCAGTATGAATTAGTTCTAGACATCCTTAGCTCTTTCAGCATGGAAATTCCTCTTGTTTGTCTGCTTACCCTTGATACATTGAATGCAGACTTGAAAGTACGACATATCAAGGGATCTAAGAATACCGTTCGACATAAGCCTCTGAATTCTTTTTTTAGATATATGTCCTAATCGCTTATGCCATAAAGTGGCAGAATTCTCATTTAACTTTCGTTTTGTACATGTGATTCTATTTGCATTATTTTGTTATAAGGACACTCAATATCAAGCATATAAAGATTATCAATCAAAGAACCAGAACCAACAACATTTGAATCATATGAGAGGCTAAATTTATTGTTTTCAAATGAATAAGTGTAACCCTTCTTAATTTGAGAAAAAAATTCTCGCAGCCTTATCATTTTTAGAAAAGAATTGCTCCACAGTTTTGATTAACTTCTTGGCGCTTTCACTCTTAACAATTGAGCCCCTAATCATTTCAGGTACAAATCTTTTGATCATCATGAGAAATATTTGGCTTGATCAGTCCCATTTTTCTATTTTAGTTTCATTTGAGTTCTCAGTAGTGGCGGTAGGAAGCTCCTCCCTCAAAGATAAATTCAAATCCATGCACCCAAAGACAATCTCCATTGATTCTTTTCAAGATTTGAAGTTCATCTCACTCAACATAGGGATAGAGTTAATCTGAGCAACAAAATTTGGAGCGGTAGCACCAGCAACTAGATCCATTTAGGAGAACAACAAACATACAATAACAATAGTAGTCATGTCAATTGACCATATAAACATGCACAATATTCTTTATATGAAAATTAGATAAGACCTATACAAGATACCAAAAAACACCATAACGAAGTGGTTATTCTTCTTCCATTATTTCAGATAACAAGTTTCAAACACAATTTAAATACTATCTCATCATTGACATACTAACTTTAGCATATACTAACTTTAGCATTGAAGTGCTAATCTTGCGAGAACACCTTTCGCTCCGTCGCCTCAAAAGTTGTCCTTTGCTGCAACTTTCAAAACTCTTCACATTTTTATTATCGAACAGAACATTATTTGTCATATTTAATATCAATCCTACTATATAAATTATAATATGATTATTACTATTATTATAAAATAAAATAAAGTATAATTTGTAAATTTAAATATTCCAAATAAACAATATTAAATTGGATTAATTTAAATTATCATGTAAATCAAACCGAATCACATGTATTTTTTTTTATCATTAATGAATTTTTAACTTAAAATTGTTTGACATTGCACTACAAACACTTTCTGTTATTTATTTATTGAAAACTAAATAAAAATATGGTAAATTGGAATGAATCCAATTGTTTAGCAATAAATTTCTAAAGAAGTGGCATAAATATAGCCTTGTAACTAACAAACTATGAACATAACCTGGCCTTATGTCGTCAAGGTATCATACTGTCTCTCTTTTCATGCCCAGTTTTCAACTTCTAAACCCTAATCTATTCATTCCATGCTTCCCTTCAAGGAGGCTATACTCTCAATTCCATGAGCAAGAGAAACACAATCTGGTTTCTTCATTTTATCACTTGCTCCTTCACAATCCTACCCCTCCTATCATTGAATTTGGCAAGATTTTAGGTTCCCTTGCCAAGGCCAAACATTACTCCACTGTTGTTTCACTTCACCGACAGTTGGAATTAAACACAGCAATTAACACTGACTTAGTCACTTTAAACATCTTAATCAATTGCTTTTCTCATTTGGGTCTTAACTCTCTTTCCTTTTCTGTATTTGCCAATATTCTCAAAAAGGGTTACCAGCCAGATTCCATCACTTTCGCTACACTCATCAAGGGACACTGTCTCAAAGGTGACCTCCATCAAGCATTGTACTTTCATGACAAAGTCGTAGCGCAGGGATTTCATTTGGACCAAGTTTGTTATGCCATATTTATTAATGGCTTATGTAAACTTGGAAAAACAAAAGAAGCCTTGCAATTGCTCAGACAAGTTGATGGAACGTTGGTTCAGCCTAATGTGGTAATGTATAGTATAATCATTGAAAGTATGTGCAAAGGTAAACTTGTTAATGATGCTCTTGGTTTATATAGTGAAATGGTTGCTAGGAGAATTTATCCTGATGTTTTCACTTATAATGCATTAATCTATGGGTTTTGCATTGTGAGTGAATGGAAAGATGCAATTGGTTTGTTCAATAAAATGGTATTGGAAAACATCAACCCTAATGTGTGTACCTTTAATATTTTGGTTGATGCTTTTTGTAAAGAGGGAAAGGTGAAAGAAGCTAAAAGTGTGATAGTTGCAATGATTAAAAAAAGCATCAAACCTAATGGTTTTACTTTTAACTCTTTAATGGGTGGATATTGTTTGGTAAATGATGTACGCAAAGCCTATGATATATTCAACAGTATGGCCCAAATGGGAGTGACTTCTAATGTTTACAGCTACACCATTATGATTAATGGATTTTGTAAGATTAAAATGGTTGATGAAGCCATGAATCTCTTTCAAGAAATGCATTACAAAAATATCATTCCTGATACAATAACCTACAGTTCTCTTATTGATGGTTTGTGCAAATCTGGGAGAATATCACATGCTTTAGAGCTTGTCGATGAGATGCATCATAGATGTCAACCACCTAATATAATTACGTACAATTCTATATTGGATGCTTTATGCAAAAATAATCATCTTGACAAGGCAATTGTGTTATTAACAAAAATTAAGGAGAAGGGTATTCAAGCTGATATGTTTTCGTATAATATTCTTATCAATGGTCTGTGCAAAGGTGGAAGACTAGAGCATGCACGCAAAGTATTTGAAGATCTTTTGGTCAAAGGATACACTATAGACGTCTATACTTATAACACTATGATCAATGGGTTTTGCAACAAGGGCTTGTTTGATGAGGCACTGACCATGATGTCAAAAATGAAAGATAACGGTTGCATTCCGGATGCTATTACTTATGAAACACTTATTCTTTCTCTCTTTACAGAAAATGAAAATGACAAAGCAGAGAAACTTCTTAGAAAAATGATTGCGAGAGGTCTACCATAATACCAAAACTATGTAATATATTTTTGTAGCTATATGTTGTTATTATTTTGAATTTATGTTTCAAAATCATTTCATATTTTTTTAGGTTGTTGTTGCATCTAGTTGGAAAAGGACTTTTGTTAATTTTGTTTCTTATGTTTGATGTATTTTTACTTCAGACTGATAGATTAGTGAAGTTCGAAATTGACAGAAATTGGTAGAATGTTACCGATACTGTCACTTCGCTTTACATTAGAATTGATGTCATTTACTAATCTTAATTTTTCCTAGTTCTCACATCCGGTATAATTAAAGATACAAAAAGCAAAAAACAAAAAATAATCATAGGTTGTCACAAATCTTAGAAAAGTTCATCAAAACCTTTGTGATCTACCTTATCGTTAACCACTACTTTGTGATCTTGGCTGCTCTAATTTTTTGAGGTTTAATTCATTGGTTTTCAGTGCAGTTTCATGATTGAATGTACTTAAGCTGTAGATACTATTTAGAAGTAAACTAGTGGTACTAGAGAGCAAGGATGCATGCAGAATCTGCAGAAAAATGTCTACAGTTTTGAGTCCTAATTTCTTGGTCAATGACAATAACTGAATTTATTAAGCGGTAGTTTAGTAGGAGAATAGGTTGATAAATATTGCATACAACACACACAAGCTTGAAATGCCAAAACCTTTGTAATCAACACACACAAGCTTGGTTACAAAGGTCCTCCAGTACAGCTTGATAATCTACTTATTACGCATTGGAGTGAAGTATTTGGCATAATTTAAATTTTGTTTAAATGAAGTCTTTGTTTCGATACATGTGGTGTTAAGTCATGCATTCCTTGTGCTGAAAATTGAAGAGCTTAATGTTTGTTAGTCTGCTAAGACATATGTATCGAGACTACCCCTCACACCTCATATGAACATCATTCTTTAGGGTGGACTTGGATATTATACTAGGTATACTAGCAAGTATACTCATAGAGGACAATTAACTCTGCATTTACTCACATGTTCTTGCAGATAGAGTCATTTCATACAGCTCTAGGCAAGCACAACTTACCTATCCATATACTTGGTGTTCAAATGTGATACTTCATGAGTTTCATAACTTATATTGTTGTTGAATATCTCACTTCATGTTATAATAGAACAAGAACTGCTTTACGGTAGGCAAGTGCTAAGTATAGTGGGGAGGTTTCAGCATGCTTGTTCTTAATGCTTATTGCCAAATCCTATTGACATATGTACTATATTGTGCTGTGATTAGAAAGTAAACAATATAGATTGTCCTGTTTTCAAGATATAGCTTTCAAGTTCTAACTCTTAACTAGTATTTTTTAATCTTTAACCATTAACCATAATGTTAAACTTTATAACCAATTTATCTTGATTCTTGAAACCCCATTTTTTTCTGTCTGAGTTTGTCGAGGAAAATTTGTGTATAAGCCGGCTTGGTCAAATAGCAACTATTGCTGCCTATAGCATAACATAATTAGAACAAACCGCTACTGTTCCACGATA
Organism: Vicia sativa; assembly: GCA_021764765.1. Taxonomy (NCBI): domain Eukaryota; kingdom Viridiplantae; phylum Streptophyta; class Magnoliopsida; order Fabales; family Fabaceae; genus Vicia; species Vicia sativa. The sequence goes on along the minus strand of CM038792.1, from coordinate 162,415,692 downwards.
TGATATTTAGTACAACGTATTGTTAAATATATGTTGGTAGCGGAGTTTAAACTAACTGCCATTTTTTTGCGACCCGCGATTGACTTTCCTTTGAAGAATTATTTTATGATCGTAAATAGTTTTAAGGATCACTTTGATTTGTACTAGTATTCAATTTTAAGACCAATTTGAATTCCATGCTGAGAATGACATTATCAATTTAGAATTCCATGCTTGTTTAGTGAATCCTAAAAGTAGTCATACTATAAAGAAGCATTTCCAAGTAACTATAACATTATCAAGTCAAAGTGATCCTTGTTGATAAACTTTTAGGTGCAAACATGTTTGTTTTATTGTGTTTCACCTCTTCTTTATTAGAGGTAGATAACTATTGATTCTTTCTTCACTACTTCATAAATCACTAAAGTTTATCTTTATCATGTGATAATAACAGTGTCAACATTGGGCACCTGGAAGCAGTTCTACATATTCTTCATCAGCCTTTCATAAGACATGCATGTCGAGGTGGTGTGTATCCTCAATGGGAAACCTGTGAGGATTACAGTATTGATAGAAATCCAAAGTACATTTCATGGAATAGTTGTCATAAAAGTAACGGTTTGAAGCTACACATTCAACTAGTACTCGTTGCTGCCAAATCTAACTTAGCTTTAAGACCTTCCTCAGTTATTGCTTTCTTTGCCAATGGGAGTGCAAGGCATGTTTTATGACAAGCTGCGAGACGGGTTCGGGGCATCTGATATCCGTTTAGAATTGTCGGTTTTCAGTTCTCAAATGTTGGAAAAAACAGAAGATGACTGGATAAATGTTATCCTGGATCATATAGAGACACACTTGTCCTTGAAATCAAACCTGCTGTGCTGATGACAAGGATGTTGTTCCAAATTTGGGATGTAACGTTGAGAGTTCGACTGTTGATTCTTCTCGATTAGAGGTTTCAGTAGGAACGGTTGAAACATGATTGCGTCTTTTGGAAGAAATTACCATTAATGGAGGTTTGTTCATCTGCAACAATTGGCGTGCCCCAACTTTGACAGCAAATATGTATTCATCATAGCAGTTTCACTGACGGGGATATCCCTCGGCAGGACTGAACATAGACCAAGAGTTAATTTCAATATTTTTGTTTGATTATTTTGCTCTGTCAGATCACCATTTCGGCTTGTCCAGACAAATTTGAATGAGTTTTGAAAGTAGAGATTTTATAGGTTTTGGAGGTGTTTGAAAGTTAGAATACGAAAAAAATGAGAATGAGAGATATCTATATGTAAATCCCTAATTCTGATATGTATATTCGAAACACTTCTGATATAAAATCAAAAATGAATTTTGGCGATACATATATGAAAATATCTCAGAAAAATAAAGTATAATACTTTTGGAGATACATCTCTAAATTTTGAAAATTTAAAATAAAATTTCATTAAATATGACTAAAAAGATATAAAAATGGAATAAAGAAATCCAAAAAAAAAACCATTAAAATTGATGACAAATTTTTATAAGAAATTAAAAATTGAGAATCTTTGTATTTTAAATAAATTTGTGTGTTTCTACGTTGTTTTTCAGATTCGATTCATATGAAAAGAAATTGAATATTAATCCAAAAAAGATTTGACATTGTAAAAAAAAATTATATAAAAGTTAAAAAATGATTTAAACAATTTATTTATGATGAGTTACTTAAATACATCTCTTATAAAACTTGAGAAAATGAATTGCTATCAAAATTACATTTGTCTCCTTTTACATTGGTGACACATATTAATTTATGAGGTCACTTTTGGAAGCTTAAGGCAATATTTATTATATTTTCATTCTTTTAATGTTTTCCTCATAATAAATGAATAATATACAACAATTATAAATCTTTTAAATTTTAATATTTTTATTATATAATCTGAAAATAAGTGTCGTTCAAATATATAATTCCTTTATGGGGGAATTGTTAGTCTATAATCATTAATAAATTTTGTATGTCTTAAAAAAAGAGTAATTACATAATATACATTATAATCATAAAAATCATATATGAGAATGAGATAAATATTTATCCTAAAAAAATACTTCAATTATTTGTTTTGTAGAAAAAGTTATAATATTTTTACATTTCAATTTTTTCCATTTAATTTTGGGAAAAGGATAATTAAAGGATCGGAGGCTTGGAGCTTACAATTCATGCACGAAACAATTTAACTGTCATATATTAATGAATTTTTTATTAAAGATAAATTATCAAAATTGAGTTTTAGAAAGATATAAATAAAAGTTATTGTAGTCAACGCGTGTTCATAAAGCTTTCTTTGTTAAAAGGAATTATTGATCTTTGCTGAATTGTGATTCCTTCTGTCTTGTTTGGATCGATGGAAAGCGACGAGGAAGAAAAGGTGTATGCTGAGTATCGAGAGCGATCTCGTAATCTAAGTGTACGGTTTCTTTATGTCTATTGTTCCTTCTGTGTTCCACTTAACTTGCTTATCTATTATCATCTCTTAATTGTGATTCTGGACAGCCATTCGATGCCATCGAACCTCCACCATTTTGGTGCGGCGGTATCAGCCCCCTTCCCATAACTAATGAAGTTCGCGGTGATCTCATTCCCTTATGCGAGCTTTCGTTAGGCAAGTACAACACTGATCAGGTTCCAAACTTACCACCACTATACTCTATATGAATATCATACTATGTTTATTTACTCATTCATCACCTTATTTTTTTTCTTCTTATCTAGGGTACCAATTTTGTGTTTGTTGATATTCTCAAGTCAACTCATCAAGGAGTTGCTGGTACTAATTATTTCATCACCTTTCAAGCAAAAGATCCAAACGCCTCTCTTGTAACTTTCCAAGCCTATGTTTTCGTCAACTTGCCCTGTTATGGAGGACAGCCTGAGGTCCAGTCCTGTGCCATCAAGCCTACCTAAGCAACACATACACCATCGTATTAATAATGTTGCAACAGGGCTATGTATGCTTACATATTTAACTTAGGTCTGACATCACAGAACTCTGTTGTTAGTCTGTTTCTCAAGCTTTCTCTCCAACGAAAGTATCCTTTCAGATTTATATTTCGAAAGTATACTTCCGAGCCATTACTTTTGCTAAAATAAGGGTGGTGGTTCACTTACGAAATACTATGGTGTCGATTTTTTAGTGTGTCCAGAAGCACATTTCTAAATTTTTAGGGTATTATTAATTTTTCACCAGACTGTATGAGCACAGTAAGATGCAATAAACAATTTCTTTTAAAATACAGTTTCCATTGTTTCTGCATGCTTTGAGTGTCTAACAGAGCTGAAATGGATGTCTTAAAATAGATTTACATAGTGAATAGAGATTAGCACAGTTAGTCACTACCTATGTATTCAATTTGAATGAATTCAACAAGTAGGATTCATCAAATTTGCTTGAAATTTACGTGCTGTAATTTACTGCATTCCCATAGGATTTTGATATTAAAATTGCAAAATATGCTTGACATGTTTATAAAGGCTTCCAAATATAGCTATCCCAATGCTAGTGTTAAGAGAGCAAGTTTACTAGTCTAACAAGTTTAACATTCATATAGGACTCTTGCTACAAAACTTGGAAAGAAACCACAAAGATATCCTCAAAGTAGGCAATCTTAACCAAGTTAAAAGTATTAATAAAGTCACTAAAGGTTAGGACACATAAATAAGCCTACATGCCAAATTTGAGGGGATTTGAACCTGAATAACTTAGTTTGGACAAGTTAGTTACAAATTTGAAATTAGTAACAATTGCGAACTCGGGTGTGCAACTTTTGATACTTGTTAGGTTTTGAAGGCTGATTTGAATATGGGAATATTCCAAGTTGTGCAACTTATAAAACTGAGACTGATTTGAATAATTAGTAATTAGTCAAAGTGAGTTAGCTGAGAGTTTCCACCTTCATACTCAAATTAGTAACATAAAGGAGAGTAAATGAAGCCTAAATGTAGATTCTCTTTTGATTCTTTGAATGTAAGTTTATAATCTATATTGTTGACACATTCCTTGTAAGGCATCAAACTTATATTGAGTAAAGAAAACCAAAATTGAAGTAAAACCACAATTTTGTGCAACTGTCATAAGTTGAAAAACCTGGAACCTTGGATAGATAGTAGTACTAGCTGTGATAGTGATTCTAATGCTCCATGTTTAACTAGTTCTATATTTTTTTTTATAAAATGCTTAGGTGTCTCTAGTTTTGTTTGTTGTTTTGGTGGATACCTGCAATGTGTTTTTTGTGTGTACACTAATGACCTAATTGTACATATTCTGGAGGTGCTTATATTTTATCACCATTGTGTCATTGTATTTGCATACTGTAATGCAACATACCGGAACTATTATGATTTAAGTAATTTTATCACATGCCTTGTTATGTTCACAATTGTAAGTGGCGCACATGCATTAAATAATGGTTGCTGGTGTGGTCTATAGGCTGTTGGAATATTCAATATTGTTGTGCTTTGATTATCAATGCATTATACCACTTGATATTATGATAGAACATACAAACATTTATTACAAACATTACGAGTTTATGAAGAAGCAGTCTATATTGCTGCTTCACTCTCTTATTCTGTCTGTGGGGTGAGTTGAGATCTGGGCCTTTAGGGTTATAATTTGTGGGAGTTTGAGAGTATTTCATTTTGGGACTAAACTGCATTCTCATAATTTTCTTTATTCTCGTAATTTTCTTTGGTCTCAATGGTAACAATACTATATTCAGTTGTGGTTGGTAGATACCCAGTAGTTTGAATTAGTTACAATTCTGTTGAGTGATTTTGGCTTGGCCAATAGAATCACAGAATATTTCCTTTATATGAGCTGTAGTTGCAGTTATGCATCATCATGAATGAATTAATTTCTCTAATCCTCTTCTTATTTCTTAGGAGTCGGTGCTATAGAGCATACAGCAGCTATTGTAGCATGAGATTGATCGCGTGACAGCATTAATGTTTGGCTACCTTTCATTACCATTACTAACCTTTTTCTTTTTGTTGAAGATTCTGGATTCCGTTAATGGCCGAACCTCAATTGCAGGTCATATGTTTTTCTTCTACTCCAGACTATGAAACTTCAACTGTTACTATTGTTTCGATTGATGATGCTTCCAGTTCCATTGTGGAACTAAATCGTAGAATTAGTTCCACTTTGTTACTGCCTAGCCTTGAATCTCCTCAAAATCAAGAGGAACTGTCTCTCGATGACATCGAAATGAAATCATTTTATGCTTTCTTGATGAAGAGAAAAGTGGAAGTTTTTGAAGAAACAAAGACTCTCAAAGCACAAAGAGATAAGTTGAGGGATCAAGTTCCACAGTTGAAAGAAGAGAGGGAAATGGCCAAGGAAATCCATAATATTCAAGTTGAATGGTTAAAGCTTGGAGAAAAATTTAACAGAAGCTTAAATAGGGTAAATTCTGATGACATGGATGGTAAATCTAAGTCATACATTCAAAGCTGTTCATCAGAAAACTGCATATAACAAAACTGAATTTTAAAAATTTGAAGAGTGTTATTATCTCTTTTCAAAAGTAGTTAATTTGATTATTCTATACAAATTTTAAAATATAAATATAATGAGTTACTTATGCTTGTACATAAAGAGACATATAACATACTTTCAAAGAAGAAAGGGTTAAAGAGTGCGGATAATGAGTATAGAATGCCAGAAGCTTATGATGATTGACATTGTGGCGTTAATCAAGAAAAGAGGTTTTCTGTGACTATGCAGCGTTACACTGATCAAAATGCTGAGAAAGAAGAGGCTTGGGAGGGACGTTAACTTAGAAAAGGCAACACTTAAGTTTGGTTCGAAAAATAAAAGATGAGCATAAGGTGATTACCAGTTTGTGTTTGAGGATCAAAATGGTTTTATCAAGGCAGATGTGATGAAGGGGGATGAGTCTGGTTTTGAAGAAAAGATCGCATTAGAAAAGTCTAGAGATAAAAGTTCAGTTTTAGAGGCACTTCAAGAAGAGAGGGAAAATCTACCCATCTATTCTTTCCGGGAAGAATTGCTTCAAGCGGTTCATGATCACCAGGTACTTGTCATCGTTGGTGAAACTGGTTCTGGAAAGACTACACAAATTCCCCCAATATCTCCACGAAGCTGGTTATACAAAGCATGGAAGAATGATTGCATGTACTCAACCACGGCGTGTTGCTGCCCGAGTTTTTCAAGAAATGGGAGTAAAACTAGGACAAGAAGTTGGTTACTCCATATGTTTTGAGGATTGCACGTCCAAGAAGACCATCTTGAAATATATGACTGGTGGATTTTGTTGAGGGAATTCCTTGTTCAGCCTCAGCTGGAAAGTTATAGTGTTGTGATGGTGGACGAGGCTCATGACAGAACACTCTCTACTGATATTTTATTTGGATTAATGAAGGATCTTGCTCGTGCTCGACCTGATCTTAAGGTGCTGATATCGAGTGCTACTCTTGATGCAGAGAAGTTCAGTGATTACTTTAATCTTGCTCCAATATTAAAAATTCCTGGAAGACGGTATCTTGTTGAAATACATTTCACCAAAGCACCAGAACCCAACTACTTGGATGCTGCTATTGTCACGACGCTTCAAATCCATGCTACTCAACCTCCAGGAGATATATTGGTATGTCTTACGGGTCAAGAGGAAGTTGAAACGGTAGAAGAAATCCTGAAACATCGGATGAGAGGTTTTGGTACTAAAATAGCTGACTTAATTATATGCACAATATATGCAAATCTGCCAGCTGAACTACAAGCTAGAATATTTGAACTCTTGTATGGTGTTGTTGTATACTTAAAAAAATTCTATTTCTCTTACACTAATGAATATATTAGTGCTCTCATTTATAATTGTATTTTGACATCATACATGATTGTTTGCAACTCACTTTAACACAACATACCTTTGTGAAGTTTTTTAAACAATTCAAACTCTAGTTTTGAATGTTGTGTGGACTCTATAGTTTAAAATTTCTTCCAAATTTGATATAAACTTTATTTACTTCAAATTCGATTTGTTTCACGATCACCTACATCATAGTTCACTAACTTAAGCTTAACGCTTTGTTTGGAATTTGTGATTTTAAAGGTTAACTCTAGGAAAAAATCAAAAGAATTTGTAGATTTTTCAATTTTTAAATTATTATTCTTTTGATAAGTAAAATTATTGAACTAAAGTGAAATATTTTCGTAACATACGGTTTAAAGACACGAAATATTCAAATTTATAATGTTTGACTATGGGCACTTTTTTAGTTGGACAAAGATACTCGCTATTTCTTCTTTAAAATAATTTTAAAAGGTTTTTTTTCCATAACATTCTATGTAAAAAGTGATATAAAAAAAATCTAAAATTACCTTTTCTTTAAAGTTTTTTTAGTGGACTTCTTAACTCACCCCATATTCTTCTAGGATACGTGAATTTCCTCTAATGTCTTTGAAAATCGAAAATATACTTAAATATATATATATATATATATATATATATATATATATATATATATATATATATATATATATATAGTTGAAAAGATTGGGTGCAAATCGGAAATATACTTCTGGTTCTAAATCGTAAGTAAATTTCCAATTCCTAGATGCATTTTAAGTGCCAGAACCTCTCCCCCATAACATGAAACTTTTTAAAAAGCAAATTCAATCACTCTCTTTTACCCTTTCTCTCAAAATCCAATTTTTCCTCAAACAATCAACACAAATCATCAACTATTTCATAAATACACCAACTAACGGAATCAAGCAAACAACAATCATCTTCAATCAATCAAATAAGTGGTTTAAAATATTTTTAGAGTTTATGTAATTTCTATTGAAATTAGAAAAACATGGTTTTAAATGTGTTGTTTTTTTGCAATTTATATCATTAGGAGTCATTATAACACTGTTTGTAAACCGTTTTTGACAATCCATCTGTGTTTTTTGACGCATTTGGAATTTTGGAGTGAGGTTGTACGAAGCTCTGTTTCGCAGAAGAAATCAGAGGTTTATTTCCGGTTTCTTGGCAAGAACAAAATTGAAGGTTTATTTATGATTTTTTTCTGTATTGTTTTTTTCATTTTTTTCTCTGTAAGTCATATGCTAACGTTTCATTATTACTTCTACAGGAAATATGTCTGAGAGACCCTCACGTTTGAGGCATGGTCAGGTTTCACAACATACTTTTGTGCGGAAAGAGAGGAGTGAGGCCGCACAGGTTGCTTCGACATTTGGATAGGCTATGTCCGAGGCACATTTTGCTGATTCTGATTACACACCTTCTACTTCTTCCTCCTGTAGCAGACGAGAGTCTCCAGTCCATCCCTCGCCGCCTCCGTTCTACCGCAGACACACATCCTCACCATCCTCACCACCGCGGGGTTTTGAGATGGGACCCTTATCTGCTTCACAAGCGGGACCATCTAAGTTGAGACCTGATCCTACACCCCTAGTACTTGAGGTATAAGTGTCACCCGACGTACCAGTGGCACCATTGCCACCAGAGGCAGCGACGACACCCAAGGTCCCTCGGGTATTTGGAGGGGGACCTTCTGACTTATTCGTGCTCGCTCTTTATCGCACTTATGTGGCTAGACATATATGGGATAGAGAGGTATGAAATTTAAATTTATATTACAGTTATTAATTATGTTATGAATATTATTTTGAATATTATTATGAATTCTAACAGTGAATTTTTTCTTGCAGGATCGCGATAGACTGAAGGTCATAAGTCATGTGAGGAAGATCAATAGACTTGTTCCCCCTCTCGAGCCATGGTTTGATGGTCTTCTACGGACTACAGGGTTGAGAGATTTGACCCTCTGTAGATATAACATGGTCAATTGGGGATGATCAACACTTTTGTAGAGAGGTGGCACGAGGAGACATCTCCGTTTCATCTACCACATGGCGAGATGACGATTACACTTGACGACGTCGCTTGTCTGCTTCACCTGCCGATCAGAGGACGGTTTCTGGATCACTAGAAGTTGGAGAAAGGCGTGGCCATTACTTTGCTGATTGATAGGCTTGGAGTTATCTTAGAGAAGGCGTTGTAGGAGGTTGATAAGACATGTGGTTTCCACGTGAGATATAGCTGGTTGAAGGAGGTTTTTACAGATGATCTTGTGAGTGCTACAACTGCTAATGGTGATCCCGAGCAAGTTACCCTTCATAGGGGGTATGCCATGAGCGCATAGCTCTTGTGTCTTGTTGGCACCCAGATCTTTGTGGACACTAGTGCCACCTACAATGACATCATGTACCTTAGGTTCTTTGTTGATTTTGAGCAGGTCAGTGGATGGAACTAGGGGGCTGCCTGCTTGGTTTATTTGTATACTAAGTTAACTAAGGCGACTAAGTGGAGGACGAGGCAGATCACCGGAAGCATGTCTCTGTTGACGGTATAAAATATTTCTCTTAGCTTCATTTTTTAATTATTTTGATTTTGAAACTAACTTGTTTAATTTTGATATTTCAGGGATGAATCCTACAACACTTCCCACAAATTTAAGGATGGTCACTTGCTGAGGGTTATACTGAGGATATGTCGTGTTCATGTGCATATGAGCCCTTAGAGGGAACCATGTGACATTGTCGTTCTGACTATACTTGGATCGGATGGTGCATGAGGACATTCACTTTAGTGCCTATGCCGACCACCGTGAGACGATACCATTTGATGAAGTTTCACTATTTACAGGTTAGTTGGCATGCGGTACTCGGAAGACTGCTGCTTATATGTCCGAGCGAGTGATGCGTCAGTTCGGGTATACCCAGACCATTCCTCGACATCCTACTTTATCTGCCTCTTCTACAGTGAAGAGAAAGGATATGGATGAGATTTTTGATGATTTTGAGAATCATTTTGTACCTAATGAGGCCAGGAGTATCGTGGCTCAAGACGACTGGAGTTACACATATGGTAATATGTTGTGGTTCTTCAGGGTTTTCCATCCATACATGATACATGATGCTCCAGGGAACCCACCCAGGTTGGTTCATTAGGAGATCCTGGAGGAGGAGCAGGCCTGGAGGGATCATGCTTAGGACGTGTTGCCTAGGTGTCGCCGTATCATGGAGCTTGCTAAGGATGACATCGACAGAGGGTTGTTTCCTGACGGATCCGATGTCAGAGGAGTTTTAGAGGCTATCATGGCGGAGGTTCATGGTGCCCTGGTCTACAGGAGACAACTGAGGGACGCCTCGAGGGTGACAGGCCACATCGACCATACGCAGTAGTTTATTTTGATTGTATTTTGACTTAGTTTTTTTATTTCGTATTGTATCGAATCTGTATTTTGAATACCATTATTATGAAATGTATTTTGGATAACACTTTTGGGCTTTTATTCGATTTAAAAATTCCAGATCTTTAATTTGAATTATAAATTTAATACTTTGTTAATTGCTTATAGTTCTATTTTTATGCTAACTGTCGTGCCCAGATCTCGAGATATACTTCCGGTAAGGAACCAGAAATATATTTTCGATTTGCACTAAATATTTTAGAAAGTAATATGCACCAAAAATATATTTTCAATTTTCTAGGGACATTTTCAAAAACGCATAGATTTAATTCCACTCCATGACGTGGATTAAGAAATCTACTATTTTTATGCATTCTTATTTTTTTAATTAGTGTTGTTCTTTTAGAATTAAAAGAATATGATAATGTGAAAAGTAACATTATATTTTTGAAAGATGATTATTCTTTTGACATTTTGAGAGCGAACATTTTATGCTTAATCAATATTTTTACCAAGTTGAAATCGATCATTGATTAGTAAACTCATTAATTGTTGTTCAAGTTAACTGCATCGAAAAGTTCTCTAAGATCATTTGAGGTTTTATGATATTTTCACAAATATCTATTTTGACTCAAAATTGATAGTGATGTCAATTTAATAATCAACTATTTCAATAGTCTCTCCAAAGCTTGAATAATTGTTCAAAAGATTTGATTAAGTTTAAGCAAAAATACACTTTTGAAATAACTCCTTATTTTTTAAAACAAAAATATGGTGTTTTCGGAGGTGTACTTCCGAAATATTTCCTGATTGTTTTATTTTAAATTTCGGTAATGTACTTCCAAATTATGCAGAGACATAACTCTATCTTGCTAGAATTAATATCATTCAAATATAAATTCACAATTTAATCGATAAAATGTATAAATCGGTAAGATGTTGAATAGATATGTTATATATGTATTGAATCATATAGATACATTCCAAAATGATTTGATTATATTGTGCACGAAAATACATACAAAACATGGTTCGATTACATTCTAAAATGTATTGAGCGAATGATTACCGCTTAAATCTAAAACTAGATCTTTCTTCGACTTCTCCCTATTTGGTTCTCCCTCAAATTCCGAAAACTTGGTGAATTTGATCATCCTTTCCAAAAAAATGACCTGACTAAGTTTCCGCCTTTTTTGTGTAATGTGTCTTCTATTGCACTGATGTAGTCGGAATAGGGCACCCCGTAAACAAATAAACCTGAACAAATGGAACGATCTAAAATACCCAATACAGATGATGCGGCCAGATAGGTCTTGAGGTGAGCGACTTCGTAGAGGAAAATATGTCTCCAAAAAATCATGTCTCGTGAGATAGATACACACCTTGTCTATGCATTTGCTATAAGATCTTCCATTTCAAAGAAGCACACCCATTTTTCAGGTGGTGCGGAACCGATATTTAGAAAATTTGGAAACTTGACACATAAACTCCTAAAATGTACAACATTCTTAAAATACAACTCTTTTGTAGAAGAATTCAATATATTTTCCCATGCATCCATTATATTATCCACCACAACATTAGTTTTGACAATGTTTCCGTCTTCACCCTTGAAGTCTTTGATGCCAACCGCCGTTTTGAGCTTAGCTCTCACATTTTTTGTTATATGATACCGAAAAAGTAATGAATATGATGTAGGAAACACATTTACAACCACATTCATAAGGATGTTATCTCAGTTAGTTACAATGACACTAGGAAAATTTTGTGGATCCTTCAACAAAGTCTTGCGTATATCCAACCCCCATGTAACATTGTCTTCTTTCTCACATTCAGGAAATGCAAATCCAACCGAAAAGTCTTACCTGTAGAAGTGACACCAATAATTTCTAGAAGCAGAAGTCTATACTTGTTGGTATTGTACGTTGAATCAATTATAAGGACGGTTGTAAATATGTTGAACAACTTGATACTTTTCAGATGAGTTCAAAAAGTGTCTCGGACACTAACTTTATCATCACATAATATGTATCTTGAAATATAGTGGTTATCGTCCAAAAGTTTCAACAAATGTTACATTTCGGACCTCGAACCTCTACTCGCAATGACTTGTTTATAACATTAATTGTATACTTGCTTGATATTTGAAACATTTTGTGGTCGTCTGCGTTTCAAATCTGCAAGTATGTTTCTCAACACAACTTTGATTATCAACATTTTCGAAATGATTTCCTTCTCCCTCCGACTTAAGTCGGCCTACAATATTAGATGACCTTGTAGCTTGGTATCCAACGCATGATTATGTTTATCGGAAATGACAGAAAAATGCCACGTATCATTCACCCTACATGATCCGCACAATTTGAACGAACGCTCAAATTTTTCCAATTCAGTGTCAACATGTTTTAACCTCCAAACTTTTGAAATATTATCGCACTTCTCTCACATGTCATGGTTACAAATGCTTGCCTTCTACTAGTGCCATTGTCAGATCTTCCAATCACAACGGCAAAGCCGAGTTTGATAGATTTCATTCGGACTTATTCAAGGAAATGTTGTCGATCATTGAAAACATGATCATTTGCATATTGGTGTCCAACATCTATATCGACAACAATCGATTTAATGTCGTTCTTCACTTCATCTTACTTAGCATCATTATTCACGTTGTCCGAAATATTCCGAGGAAACATGTCAGGGTGCACCATATCAAAAACGGAAAAAAAAACAGAAAATTGTTAATAAATTTGTTTATGCAACTAGGGATGGCAACAGGGCGGGGTGGGTTTAACACCACCGCACTGCACCTGACACGCCTCAAACCCGTTCGGGGCTAAAAAAATTCACCCGCCCCCACCCCCAACAAGAAACGGATTTTCCCCACCCGCCTGAATAAAATTTTATTTTATTTTTAAATTTATATATTTTTTCAATAAAGTTAAAAATAAATAATTAAACTAAATAACTAATTATTTTAAAAGTATTTTTTAAGTTTCACATTTTTATTTAAATTTTATTATAAAAAAGATAAATAATAATTCTAATAAATATGATATTATAATATTAAAAAGTATTAAAAATTGTAAATGAGTAATAAAACTATTAAAAATAAATTAAATAAATTAAATTTAGTTAGCGAGTGCAGGTGGATCCATCACCGGATCCGCACCCGTAAATAAAAAATGGGTTTTTCTCGCATCCGCACCCGGATAAATCGGATTTTCTCCGCTAATTTTGGAGCTCGGGCGGGCGGACCCCTGCGAGTGCGGATTTATTTGTCATGCCTATCTGCAACAGCTAGTTTCGAAACTGTATTTCCAAAATAGATTAAGTGGATTTTGAAAATACATTTTTAAAGTGACACAACTTTTATCTTAAAAATTAGCATTCATGCAAGGAATTGAGAAATTAAAATGAAGAAAATTTATCTTAAATTGTAACTTTTTATGCTCTCTTTAATATGATAAAGTCCTTAAAATTTAGTTTGGAGACGAAAAATTATATGAGTTTTTTTTCTTTTTTTTTTTAAGTTTTGGTTATGAAATATGTTGAAGAGAATGAAATAATTCTTGCAGCTAAGTGATATAAATTGCGTATTTTAAAAAAAATATATCTTCAAAAATATACTTAAATATATAAATTTAATATTTGACTTGAATAAAATATTTTCTAAAACATATTTTTGAATTCTTCCCAAAATTTAATTTTAAATATTTTCAAAGTTACATATCTAAAACACCTTAATTAATTTATGGTGTGTTCTTATGTAATGGAAAGAAAATGTTGAATGGTTTCTACCTGTTAGCAAATTAAAATTTAGAAAGAATTTTTTTTAATATATAAACGTTAAATAATTGAAGGATCGATCAATTCCAATTTTAAATCCCTTTTATTTTATTTAGTTGATAAATACTTTATTCATAAATAAAAGAACAATAATATAAAATATATTTAATATATAATTGATAACTATTTCGATTAATTTATAAATAAGACTTGATTCATTTATACCGAATAAAAAGAAGTAATTAATTTTTATAGAAAAAATTTATAGAAGAATTATAAAATTATTTTATAGTAATATTAAAAAAAAGGAAAAAAATGAGAAAAAGAAAGTAATAAAATTATAAAATTATTTTGATAGTAATATTCAAAAAGAAATGAAAAACGAAAAAAAGAGAAAGTAATAACTAATAAGAGATATGATAAAAAAAAAATGAAATTTTATTAAAATTATAAAGTGATATCAGTTTATAGTAATTTTTTTAATTTACATATCAACTTAAAATAAAATAAGAAATAGTAATTTTTTTATTTACAGTTTTATCAAAACCTATAAAGATCTTTTACCATCGACGTTGTTTAGATCCAGTGGATTCGTAGCTTTACCAAAACTTGACGTTCGATTTAAGATTTTGTCCTTTCGTCAAATCCCCAAACAAATCATAACCCGCCACGTGTCAACTAAATGATGACCCATTTGATTAAAACAAATAAAATATTGTGACCGAGTCACGGCAGTTCGAAAGCAAAAGTCACCACCGCAACCGCTGACGTGTCAATATTTATTCTCTTCTCTCTCCCTCTCTCTCACTTTCTCTCTCTTCATTTCAACTGTATCTTCCATTTTCGCTCCTTCTTTCTCTCTCTAAAATCTCTATAGGGTTTTCTCTTCCTCCTCCGAATTCCGCATCACTGGTACGTTTCTCTTCATCAATCGTTATCTCAGATTAATCAAACGCTGCGTTTTATCTGATTCCTGTTTAATCAATTATTTTTTCTTCAACTAATTGAATGATCTGAAACGCCGATTTGAATGTCGTTTTGCTCCTTTTGAAAATTCTGTGACTCAAAGTTATTTAGATTTTTAGCTTAATTTAGCTTGTTTAATTTTTTTTGGCTAGTATCTAATATAGGTGCAAATTGTTTTATTATTGTTATTTTTATATTATGATGATGCTATTATTATTCTTTTTTTTTAATCAGTTATTATACTATTATTATTGTTATTATTATTACAAGATTGATTTGATATTGTTAGATTTAGTTAGTAGCAACATTCTTCAATTGTAGATTTTGAAAATTTTGAGTTTGTTGTTTGTTTTATTTATTGATGGGGTTGATATGGATTAAGGGTTTTAAATAACGACGCAACCGTTTTCGATGTTGTTGTAACCGTAATGCGACTGCGGTTTTACTTAATATCGAGGTTCGCGATGGGACAATGGCCGTTACTCGACGGCTAATTAAAATCCTGATATTGATGATAGCAGGGGGATTTAGAATTTAGGATAATAATAATGGAGAATGTGATTGGAATCTAGTAGAATTAATTGAAATTATCTGATTGGGAATGTGTTTGACTTTCAGTGAATTTGAATCAAATGGAATGAAAAAAACGGTGATTTGGCGTGGTTGCTAGGGAATTAGAAATGGCTATTGCTGGAGTGCAGAATGCGGCTGCGATGGAATCTACGTTTTTGAGGGACTCTCATTCTCAGTCGCCGAGGAGGCAAGAAGATGGAGGAAGGGGAGCTACGCGGTCATCTTCGCTGTTGCAAATGTGGCGGGAGATTGAAGATGAGCATGTGGTGAGACAGGTTCAAGGAAGATCTGATGAAGTGTTGGTTCAACAAAGAAGTGATGGGTTGGTTGCGGATTCGTCACAGGAAAATACGAATCATATGGCAGAAGGTTCGGTTTTGGGGGAGAATGAATCTGAAACTTGGTCGCAGTCACAGAGTCAGAATGGGTCTCAATGTGAACAGGATCAGGAGGAGTTGAACAATGCTAGTCGTGAGAACTCTTCTAATATTGGAGAGAGTGGAAGGGAAAGAGTGAGGAAAGTTTTCAGGGAATGGATGAGTAATGGTGGTTCTAGGGATCATGCATCGAATGTTGCTCCGCGAAATAATGGTTCGAGGGGTGAGTTGCTTGGGGAAACTGATCAGGAAAGAGTGAGTGTTGTAAGGGAATGGGTAGAGATGAGTAGCCAGCTGAGAGGTGTTTCTGTTGGGGAAAATAGGGAAGAACCGTCTGCTGAATTGGGTAACCAAGTTGAGTGTGTTCGTGATGGATTGGCTGTAAATCAGAATGAAGGCCAAAGTGAGCATATATCACGAAGAAGAATCCGTAAATTACGTGGTCGGCAGGTCCTGCTTGATATGGTTAAGAAGGCTGAGATGGAAAGGCAAAGAGAAGTTCAGGAATTGTTGCAACGCCGGGCTGTATCTCATTTTCCCCATCGCAATCGGATACAGGTTTGTTTACTAAATGATATATTTTCTTTATCATATTGTGTAACTTTTTTGTACCATATGTGTATACAATGCCAGATTTGGACAATTTTTTTTCTATGTGATGAGTAAAATTATCTGTTAGCAAACCTGTTAGTGAACACATAGGTGATTTTTATCAAATCATGCTCAATTTGTTGAGGAGCGTTAAGTGGAACACTATCATGGTAGGAATAGCGAAAATACCTAGCAACTGAAATGTAAATAAATTAGAGAAGGAAGGAAGAAACCAAAAGACATTATAAAGCCCCATTTGTCTGTGCTTGTTTGGAAGAAAATAAAACATTTTGTAATTAATTAATTGAGAATCGCAAGTAGAAATTTTCATAAAATTAAGATTTTGAAAAAAAGAAAAGCTATTTTGGGCTCTGAGTCTTAGAATGATAGTATATTACAGAGGAATAACTACTAAAAATTATACCTTAAAAGCATTTCTTCAAATCTAAAACAAACATACCTATATTAAATCCATAATCTAAGAATTTAACGTTTAGGACTTTATTTGAATTTGAGCTTTTCTTTCACCATTGATGATTGTTTATTGAAAATATTTTCAGGCCTTGCTTAGAGGCAGATTCTTGAGAAATGATAGACCCATTGAAAACATCCGGTCCACTTCCATTGCAGAAAGTGAATTGGGATTATTAAGACAAAAACAGACTGTATCATGTCTAAGGTATGCAGTCATATTTCCATTAAGTTGCGAAGTTCATTTTAATTTTGTTTGAAGTCTTTTGGATTGATTGATTTCTCTTTCAGCTTCTCTATTTGTGACTTCTTTTTTCTTTCCTAAGTTTCAATCCATATAATCCATCTTTTGAATGCCTAACGATTCTTTCCAATATATAATAAGGGCAGACTGGTGTGCATCTGTTATATTTGTTCAAACACTTTGATATAGGAAATATCTAGCCTTAAATTTCGTTATTCTAAGCTGATGTCTGCTGAGTATTTCAGTACGGTAATTCGTAAATAAGGTCGTAAAATTGAAGTTAAGGTGAATATTTCTATCGTGGTGCCGCTCTATATAAATCCTCCTTTTTAGGCTCCATCTTTAACAATGTGGGCTTGGTGATTGGATATAATTATGCCCATTACCATGATAGAATTAGAGTTTGATCTAACCCATTCCTACAAACTCGGTTAGTAAGGTGAGGGGTGCCACTCTATATAAACCTTTTTTTGAGTTTTGACTCCTTTAACCAATGTGGGACTTGGGTGTTTCCTAATAACCTTGATTTATGAAAATTTTACACGCTTTCATTTTTTTTTCAGTTTATGAAAGAGAGGTTTTTTGTTTTTGTTTTATTTTAGCGGACATACAAATTAGGACACAGTTTATACGAGTTTGTGTGTCTTTATTTTGTAGTATGTATTTCGTTGGGAAATGACAGAAAATTAATGGTATAAGGTTACTTCTGCTTTAGGACCATTTTGAAATTAATTTAATTGCAAATATGGCCAAATTGTTGCGTTTGTGTATCTTACATTATAGTATGTATTTTGTTGTGAAATGACAGTTTGATGGGATTAAGGTTACTGCTGCTAGAAGATCATTTTGAAATTAATCTTGTTATTGCAAATCTGTCCAAATGGTTGAAATAATCTGCTTTTTTTCCCCCTTAAACCAAATAAAATGCGACCAGCGTTGTTGCTTCATTTTTACTGCTTAAAGCTACTTGTCCTTTTTCCCTTCTTTTATTTACATGTTTTTCCTTCTGTGTCTGTTATACCAATGACATTAACTTGTCTTATGAACAGGGAAGGATTTTCTTCTAGAAAAAACAATTTGTCCTTTTTCCCTTCTTTTATTTACATGTTTTTCCTTCTGTGTCTGTTATACCAATGACATTAACTTGTCTTATGAACAGGGAAGGATTTTCTTCTAGAAAAAACAATTCAGGTTACGTTCAAGCAGCAAGCATCCTATCTGAGACCTCATCTGACAGTGATACTGATGTTGATACAATTGAACAAACTGGAGCTACCAGTTCACAAGTAGTCCCTTCTGTACATTCTGAACGATCAAAGCCTAATAATAAGGAAAGTGATAGACTTGGGATATCACATGCTTGTGATGAAGAAAAAGAAAAAGGAAATTTGGAGTCATCTTCCAATATTAGGGTTGAAAGAAGAGATGACACTGCACAAAATGTTGATACAATGTCAACTGAAGATACTGATATTGGCATTACCCAACAAAGCTTACAAGTTGAAGTTATGGAGCATAGCAGCATTATGCAAGAACAAGAACCAAGTGTGACACAAACTGAGCAAGCTCTGCTTGGTGATATAGATGTTGAAGAGAGCAATCTATCAAATCACAACAATCATGTAGAGGAAAATATTGTTGATGATGTAGATTCGGTTGAATCTGTTGCAATAGAAAGAGGGCCCCTTGAGGAAATTATTGTTGAAAATGAAGGAAGTGAGTGGAATCAAACTAACATTGACTGGAGAGACAGCACCCAGGAAAGTGTGGATGATAATCAGCTCAGTAGCACGTCAAATGAATGGCCCCAAAACATCTTAGGAACTGAAGGTGGAGACAATTCTCGTCTACAAGATCAAGTAGCCTCTGAAGTCTGGCAAGAAGATGGTAGTTTTCAGGAGGCTGTGGAAATTTGGTTGGGAGGACCTTCTGATAATGAAGTAGCTCCAGTTGGTAGAACTCATGGATTTTATTTTCCAGAAGATGACAACGTGTACAGTGTTGAACTCAGGGAACTGCTAAGTAGGTGTGTAGATACAATCAAAGAGTTTCAGCAAATATCTTTTTGAAATACAAAATGTACTTTAGAATAAATGTGTCTTTTCCTTTTGCAGGAGGAGTGTTTCAAACCTCCTACGCAGCAGTTTCCGTGAAAGTCTTGACCAGTTGATACAATCATATGTTGAAAGGCGAGGTCATGCTCACGGTGAGTGGGAGCTGCGAGAAACAACCCCTTCTTCTCCCTCAACAGAACAAGACCTGGAGCAGCAGAGAAGGGATCAGATTGCTGATACGGAGGACATTGTCGATAGTTCACTTAACTTGCCTTTACCACCCACTCCTCCTCCTTTGCCTCTATGGGACCGACCTTCACGTCATGACAATTGGTCCCAGAATAGCATAAATAGTCAGCGTCGAGGAACTGTGCATCCCTTTGCAGGACACAACCGCTTTCCTCTAACTGATGTACTCTATACTCCCTAGTCTTGAGTCTTTACAACAAAGTGTCCAACTTTTCTACCTTATACTTGTGTTATTATTCGAAAGATTTTCTGATTTGATTTTTTTTATTTGACAGGAGTTGGATAATATTAGTGACTTGAGAATTGACATGGTTAGGTTACAGCAAAGGATGAATAATATGCAGAGAATGCTAGAGGCCTGTATGGATATGCAGCTTGAGTTGCAACGCTCAATAAGACAAGAAGTCTCTGCAGCCCTTAACCGCTCAACCGGTTCATCAGGTCTACAATTTTTCGGTGCCTTTCATAATTCCTATTCTATTTTCTGTCTTTGCCTTGACCCGTTTTGTTAATCTTCACGAAAAGTAACTTTCCTATGCGAATAGTATTGATGTGTTCTTGTTGGGACAAAACTGATTTTGACTCCAAGTTAAATTCATCACAGGAGTACAAGACCATATTACACCCGACGATAAATCTAAATGGGAATGTGTGAGGAAAGGACTTTGTTGTATATGCTGCGAAGGCAATATTGATTGTTTGTTGTACAGGTAACCTTAAATATCAATTTGGCACATTAGCAACTACTTTGTTCCTAATGTTACTTACTTTTTACATGTTCTTGTACTTGTGTTGCAGATGTGGGCACATGTGCACATGTTCAAAATGTGCAAATCAATTGCTCGATAGTAGAAGAAAGTGTCCAATGTGTCGAGCACCAGTGGTGGAAGTCATACGTGCTTATTCTATATAATAGTTTTTTTTTTTTTTGCAATAAAGGGTCACATTAACAAAATACAGAACTACAGCAAGTTTTAACTCCTAGATTTTTCCAGGTATTCTTTTCTTTCTAATTTTGTTTTCTGATTCATGCTAATGTTGTTGTTGTAATTACTGTATTTTTTGTCTGAGTGCATGCATCGCGGGAAACACCTGATGGTTCTTTTTTCTTTTGAAGGACCACCTGATAGTTCTATTTTGGGGCCGTGATTCTGAAATATGTAGAAAGTGTATTTTGTTTGGTTTTGGTGTTTTTGAGATATGTTCTTGTATATTGTATAGCTTAGATCTTATAGGACCCGTTTTTGACTTTGGCATGTAAAGTTGCATTCTCAGTTTATTGATTGCATTTTTCAGCACTGTTCAAGCAAACTCATTTTTGGAGGGTTACTCTTATTTGTCTCTGATGGAACTTCTAACAAGATTCCAGCTTATAATCGTAGAAAACGACACAGTTCTTGTTCTATATCTTGAAACAATCTCGGATTTCCTCCTAGTACTTTTCAATTACAATGTGGTTTTAGGAAGATTATTGTCTTAATGTAGCTTTTTGATGATCATATATCTTGAACAATTTTGTAAATACATGTTCTATATACTGTTGCTGTTTTTTTTGAGGTGAAGAAAAACAAAACACACCAACAAATTTCAAGCCTTTGAAAACTTGCATCCGAAAGTTTGATTTCCCAGCTTGCGATGAAATCAATCTTAAAATAATTGATTTGATAAAAGTTGAAGTTTGAAAGAAAAATTTGTTTTTGCTTGATAGTAGAGCCCTGATTTGATAAAAGTTGAAGTTTGAAAGAAGAATTTGTTTTTGCTTGATAGTAGAGCCCGCTTGTTTTGTTTTTTTAAAATGATTTTTATAGTTTAATTTTATTGTGTAAAAAAAATTTACAAAGAAATTTTTCATAAAAGTTTCAAATAAAAATTTTGTTTGAATAATTATTCTTAAAATATTATTGTAGCTGATTATTTTTTAAGGAAAAAACATTTTGACATCAAAATTTTAAAAAATTATTTAATTTTAAAGTTATTTCAAATAGTTTTTCATAAAATTATTTTTAAAATATAACATTTTGAAAAAATTGTGACTTTGACTATGTTATGATCTTCTATAATGTATATTTATGTTATAGATTACCAAAATTAGTTTCACAATTTAGAAAAGATAAAAATAAAAAAATTGTAATATTTTGAAAAACGGTTTCATAAAATCTATTTTCAAAAATACAAAGAAAAAATTCATTTTTTTTTTTAAAGTTGAAACAAACTATTGGCCCTAAATTAATAGGTAATTTTTTATTCATCCCACAATCTTTTTGCGCACTACGTGAATTTCCTAAAATGTCTATAAGAATTAAAAATATACTTTTGATTTACACCTTATATTATGAAAATCACGTTTGAAGAACATTTTAAAAAATGCAGAGTTTAATTCCACCCATAAAATGGATTAAGAAATTCTCAATTAATAATGAATATCATTCGGTTTATGTAATTTGTTACACTTTTAATTTTAACAAGAGTTTGCTTCCTCTTTTGTTACCTGTTTTGCTTCAACCAAGTAGTATTGTAAGAGTTCAAGGCTGCGTAAACGAGTAAATTAATTATGTCCGTTTTTAGTTATGACCGTAAATATGTTAATAGTTTGTTGATGTTTTGATTTTGATGAATTTGATTAGTTTTTTTAATTTAAGATTTAGTTAATACGGTTGATTTCTTAGCTACATTTGTTATAGACCAAAACATGATTCTTTTAGGAATAATTAATTTTTAGGAATAATTAATTGATCTAATAGTGATTGACGATAAATTTGTACGGAAGAATACAGGTAAAAATTGATCCCTGAACTGAATTATATTGGTGGTGAAAAAAAAATTCTTTAATCAAAAATATAAATAGTATAAATTACTTTGACTTTATTTTTTTATTAATTAAAAAAATAATTTTGGCTTTCTTTAATTTTAATATTTATTTTTTAAATATTAATATATTAAAAATTATATATTTTAATAATAAGTTTTATAAAAAAAAATCAAAAATCAAATTTTAATAATATTGATACCTAAATATAGTTTTAACAAAAAATAAAATTTTAAAAATACATTTTTTATAAAAGCTAAGTTAATGGACATGCACTTGTAATTCTATTAATTGCCTAAAAAATCATAAATTTATAGTATCATATAAATAATTTTGAAAACATTCTCTTTGTTCTCTCTTCTGCCATCTTTGTTGAAAGTATAATTTCTTGTGTCGAAAAGAGTATGTTGTTTGATACAAGGTATGTCGAATTAGTCTATCAAAGTGTAGAAATTGATTGCTATACACCTATTTGATTTAGATCTAAAGTAGATAAATTTGATTTAGGTCTAAAATAGATAGATTTGATTTAGGTCTAAAATATATATTTTGGACTTTTACTTTAGGGAGCAAGCTAATTTAATTATAAATAGAGGGAGAAATTCTTATTTTTGTATCTCATTGTATTCATAGAATTTTGTAGTTGTAAAGTGAATAAAATTTTTCACAATTTGTGGGCAGAGAGAAATTCTGCAGAAATCCTAATCTTCTTTTCTTTAAATTTTCTTTTCTTTTCATCGTCATTGTGTGATTGATAACAATTTTGTTCATCAAGATTGATAGAAATTCATCATAGGAATTGGTTAATTTTCAACATCTAGTATCTAGAGCTCCGGTTGAACGATCAAGGAAATAAGAAGGAAATCAATGGTGATGAATTATGCGAATGTAAATTTTCCATCAAATCTCCTATATTATTTTATATTACAACCTCACATGAGATATGTTATCTTCACAAGGTAGGACAACATATATGCTTCTCCCATAATTATCCCATGGAGAAATAAGATACCACCAAGAGAAATAAATTCTCATACTCCTCATGCAGCCTTCACTGGATATTTTGAACCCATGCTTTAGATATAGCTTCTCTAAGTATACCCATACCACGTCCTTGACCTCATTTGTCATTAATAGACAATTTCTTGCTGAAGATGACCACTCAAGTACCACATGAAGAACTACTGCTCCACACACTTGCATGACACATCCAATATGAACCAAAAGGTTTTTCTTTTTGAGTATCAAGATTCACATTCATAAACGTGTTGTTATATCATTACTTAGGACATCAGTTTCTTCTCACAGAGGCTATCTGTAACACCCCATTTCTACCCGATATTTATAAACAAAATGAGAGTGATAAAATTTCAATCAAACATGGGATATCACATTTTCAACTTTCAAACCAACGGTATAAAACTCATCATAATTGATACATAACACATATAACAGGGAGAACTCATAACAACCGTTTAGTCTCCAAAATAAATCAACTTTAATAAAACCATGCAGCGGATTCACAATTTTAAACCTCAAATAATTCATAGCATCTTGCGCAACATAAAACAACTTAAACCAAAACAAACTTCTCAAAATAACAACTGCAATTCAAATAGAAACAAAATCAAATATGCGTTCATCCCCGAGTGCTACATATCAGAGCAAATGACACCAAATCGAACTACAACTATAATAGCTACTAAGCATCAGCTAACCTTCCTGATTAACTACACATTGTCCACGTAGAGACAACATCACAACAGAAGAGTGAGATATCAAATGATATAAACAAAAATATGATAATCGATATATTAGATCAAAATCATACAAATTTTCACCACTTCATAACAACTATTAAACAACAATCAAGAATCAACATAACACAACAAAAAATTCAAGATGCAACTCAAATGCGACCAACTATGCATATGCATGTGGTATCATTTGAAGTAGAACTTTCAACTTAAAATCTTCCAGTTTATTGAGGCATCAATAAGGCATTAGCCTTCAACTTTCAACTTTTTGCCATCAAGGCCAACGTGGTTGAGCATTCGCTCTAACTTAGAAAATGCAATGTATGCGACTATTATGAATGGAATACAACAACAACAACTTAAAATATGCATCAACTGCAACAACTCAAATCAACACTAGTCATTCGACCTACAACTCAAACATGTCCATAAATCAGAACAATTCAACTTATTCAGTTGTACCTGCCAATCAACGCATTCAACGTCGTTTCAACAAAAAAATCAACCATAATTACCTACTAATAAATACGAACTACCCCGACAATTTTCGGTCAATTCCGAACAACTAATTTTACCGCTTAAATTACTATTTCGGCTAATTCGACTTTATTTCTATTTACTGCTCTCGCTGCCAATTACCATCTAACCCCTACAAGTTCTATTATACTTATATAGTTAAGTTTCTAATACTAGATTACCTACTTCTACTTTAAATCCTGCACTTCTAATTCCAATTAAAACCTGCTAGAACTCTACTGATTTTTGCTACTTGCAACAAGTCCTATAAAAATACTCTTCGCTTATTTTTCTATTTAATCGTATAACCATAGGCACCGAAATTTAAGCTAATTATCATACTACAATTTATTATCTTATGTATACATGCTCCTAGTTAATTTTCTAACCATTGTCATCATCTAATTGAGTTCACAAGCAGACAAAGAAAAAGATACATAACAAGCAAGACATGTGTTGGACAGAAAATAAAACAAAACAATAATACTCCCACTTGTCAAGGGTGACGAATGACAACCCTCCCTCTTAAAACCACTCAACTGAACTTCCGACTCATAGAGGTGTATCAATAGAGTCGCCATCGAATGTCTTTTATCTCGCGGAGGAGAAAGGAAAACATCGAGTAAACTTGAGGGGGAAGAAACCATGGTCTCATGACCGAGAGCTCTAGGTAAGGGACTTTGTTATGTGAGGGAAAGAGATTAGCACCCACATGCCCGTAGTACTCTACGGTATCCACTTTTATTTTCTATCTAAGGGGTGTGTTATATCTATCTATGCCTAATCGCTACAATGCATGCAAAAGAAAAGGAAAATAAAGAAACCACGGGGAAAAGAAGGAAGTTTTTACAAGTTGTGCTCGATCGAGCCCCGTGACAAGATGTCACGTATTCCCTCATGCAATGGGAAAGTCAGAGCATCGTAGTTCGGCTCACTTGTTTTGATGGGTTTTGTGTTTTTTGCTTGTGAAAAGGTTTTAAACACAAAAAGAAAATGTGCCCGTAGGCGAAAAAGAGTTTGTCTTGGTTCGTTGATTTTACCTTGAAAAAGGAGTTCAAACCATTATTAAGTGTTTTAGTTTTCAAAAGAAAAGAAAGAAAGTTTTAGTTTTAATTACATGCAAAGATGCAAAAGGAGAAAAGCAAAACAAAAGGGAGACTAGCTAGTACTAACCCTAATGTTGTCATGCAAGGATTGGACCTATAGTTGAGTATAAGAGGAGTCTCTACCTATGTTAACATGCAAAGGATATAAATTCTAATGTCTAGGCTCGAGAGCTATCCTAACCGAGCGGTCCTAAGGGAAAGCTATCCTATATCCGTCTTGGTTGTAAAAACAAGTGATGCAGAGGGATGAAGCAAACAAGTACTTTGGTAGAACCACACAAGCAATGCAATGCGCAAACAAATGTCAAACAAGTGCAGGCATAACCTACAGAGCAAATGATGTGAGTTCTGCAGTAAATGCGAACACCAGGAATGAGTGGAGAGTCAAAATAGAGAACTCTGGCCACTTTCGTGATCGACTCAATAAAGGAATAGTAAAATGATTCGTGTGTAGCATACAAGACACGGACTAGAACAGCGGGGGACAACTTCCGACCCTTTCCGCTTGCCCCATATATCATGACTCGATAGCAGGAAAAATAAAAACGCGGGTCTTTGCGTAGTGGTGCCACGTCAGGTGTCTTAACCACTTGACCTATGCATGCATAAATGTAAACACTTACTGAGAATTGCCTCCCTATGCATGGACGAGGACTTTAAATAAACCAAGCACAAGTAGCACACAAAAGCGCCTTAAACGGGTCTTTAAATAAACCAGAGGGGTTCTTGAACATGCTCCAACTACGAAAGCCCCACATGCATCTCTATTCCTACTTCTCATGGAAAAAGAAAAGCTGTAAAGCCCTACTTCTCATGATATCTAGGAAAACTATAAGAGAATGCGATAAATGGTGCCGAAAATACCAAACAGATAGTAAATCCGTGAAGAATATAATCCGGAAAACTTTAAATACTGCAGCCACGCAATAAGAGTAACCCGATGAGAAACGCTCAAGGTATCAAAAACAAGCGGAATACGCGTTCATACGCATTCGAAGTAATAATACCTGCAAGAGAAAAGAAAACCACGCAAGCAGACAATGTAATGTGTAACACCCTTCTACTTTCCCCCGCAATTATTAAAACTTTTCAGAGTTAACATGTATAAAAAAGGGCGTCACAATTAATAAAAATAGAATTTCATACACATGTCATGCTTTACTAAGGGAACACAATTCCATTTAAAAGAATACACATGTTCAACACAGCAGAATTTATTCAAACTTGGATAATTCGAAATACCAAATAAATATCATAAGGTCAATGCCTTAGTTCATAAACAATTATCCAAAAACAACACCAATTAAGAAAACAGAGTTTAATGATGACTTTAAAACAAGCGTTCCCAGTGTTACAAGACTAAAGCATGACACCGACACACGATAAAATAAAACTGCATAGCTCTACAATCCATCCTCACCAACTTCCAAGCCGCTAAAGCTTCAATCTGAAATCATCAAAGTAAGGGCGAGACTACATCATAATTAAGATGCATTATAAATTCATAAAACAACAGAATTTCATAAGCTACTATTCCACCCTATTCAGCATAATTAGATTTATCATTCATTCTACAACACAGTCATAAACATACATCACACACAACAACCAAATTATAACACTAGAATTCATCCTAACATGTTATAATCCACACCAAAATGCAATGCAAGACTCTATGCATGTGGTACCAAAAGTGAACTAAGTCACCATACTGTTCCATTCCAACTCTGACACGGTATCAACATTTGCTCCATTCCAACTCGAACACAGATAACGCCTCACCGCCCATTCCAACTCGGCAACGGTTATCAGCCAACTCACTAATTCCACACAATGAAAATTAGCTACCACCAAATGTATATGCATGCACATCAACAAGCATGTGACATTATCAACCACAACATGATATTAATCAACTTTCACGAACATCACCAATAGCATAAACATGCAAGCAATTACTCATCAACCAGTAATGCCATCATCAACGCACGCGTACAACCATCAATATGTACACAATACACCAGTACCACAAGATACCATTTCCCATCCACCAAGTACCCAAGGTACAATAAACCACAAAGTCAGAAAACAGATACTTTTCAAAATAAAACCAAGTCATTATCAGTTTATTTATTTCATAAAATAGAATTTTTAATTCAAAGAATAACTTCCAAAACGGCGATTAAAAATGACTTACGGTTTAAAAGTTATGAATTTTCAAAGTTTAATATTTTTCAAAAAGTAACAGTGGTAACCGGTTCCTACAGGGGAGTAACCGGTTCCCACTATCATAGTGAAAACGCGTTCTAAAGAATGTACGGGGAACCCGGGTTCTCCTAGAGGGTAACCGATTCCCACGTTTTATAAAAAAAATCAGTTTTCTGGAAAATGTACCAGGAACCCGGTTCCTCCCAATGAGTAACTGGTTCCCACGACTTATAAAAATCAATCTACTGGAATTTGTATGTGGAACTCGGTTCCTCCCAGAGGGTAACCGGTTCCTGCGACGTCTGTAGCAAAAAAAACTTAATTTTTGACAACATTCGTGGTTTCCAATTTAACCTTACTCATTCCAATACGAACCAAACCACAATCACCACCAAAATAATTCATCAAACAACATAATAATGCAAAAACAACATGAATCAATATCACATAACAATCCTATAACATGTAACTGACTCAATTTCATACAATTAGGCATTTTAGGGGTCAAAACTCATAAACCTAGAAAATCCTAAATTGGGATTCCTAACTACTCAATCAATCCTATCGTTCCCAAAATCCATAAGGCATAATAATCAAAGAAAGTCACCCCTTACCTTAGCAAATTCCTTGAATCCTTCAAGCTTTGGGTGTTCCTCTTCCTCTTTGTCTCTTCTCTTCTCACATACGATCTAATGTTATTCTCACTTTTGGCTTTCTAACTCTCTTCTTGTTATTTTCCTTATTTTATTATTATTATTAATAATAATAATATTAATAATAAAATAAAATAAAATTAGTTAGAGCCTTTTACTACCTTACACCTTCTTCCTCTACTAATAACAACACAAGCCCAATTCTTTACTTCTTTTATTTTCCAATAATTTCCAAAATACCAAAAATTCTAATTTCAATTAAATAAATAATTAAAATTAAAATTACTAAATAATTGAAAATATTGGGGTGTTACAACTCTCCCCTACTAAAAGAGTTTTCGTCCTCGAAAACATACCTTAGACTAAAAGTTCCGGGTAAGAGTCCTTCACCTGGCTCTCCAACTCTCAGGTAACATTACCACATGCTGGTCCTCCCTAAGCTACTTTCACCAAATCTATCTCTTTACCCCGAAACTGCTTCAACTTCCGATCCTCAATCCTCATAGGCAATGTTTCAATAGTCAGATTATCTCGTACCTGCATATCATCTACCTGAATCTCATGAGACGAATCAACAATGTACTTCCTCAACTGAGATACATGGAATACATCATGCAAATTCGCTAGTGACAATGGTAAAGAAATCTGATAAGCAACATTCCCAACCTTCTTCATAATTTGGAACGGACCAATAAAATGCGGAGTCAACTTCTTTGACTTCAAAGCTCGACCAATACCAGTCATAGGAGTAACTCGCATAAACACATGATCTCCTTCACTAAAATCGAGATTCTTCCTCCTCTTATCATGATAACTCTTCTGACGACTCTGAGAAGCTCTCATCTTCTCCTGAATCATCTCAATCTTCTCTGAAGTCTGTTGGACAATCTCTAGCCCAATCACAACACTTTCTCCAAATTCATACCAACGCAACGATGTTCTACACCTCCTACCATACAACGCCTCAAATGGAGCCATACCAATACTCAAATGAGAACTATTATTGTAGGTAAACTCAATCAAAGGTAAGTAACTATCCCAAGCTCTACTTTTCTCTAATACATAAGCACGCAACAAGTCTTCTAATGACTGAATCGTTCTCTCCGTCTGACCATCTGTCTGTGGGTGATAAGCAGAACTCAACCTCAACTTAGTATGCAAGGCTTCTTGAAACCCTGTCCAGAATTTAGACGTAAACCTCAGATCTCGGTCTGACACAATACTAGTAGGAATACCATGCAAACTCACAATCCTCTCAACATACAACTGCGCCAACTTCTCCATCGGGTAATCCATTCTTATTGGTATAAAATGAGCAGATTTCATCAACCAATCAACAATAACCCAGATAGTATCACAATTCTTAGTTGTCCTTGGTAGACCAGACACAAAGTCCCTAGAAATGACATCCCATTTCCAATCCGGAATAAACAATAGTTCCATCAACCCCGATAGTTTCTGATGTTCGATTTTCAACTTATGACAAATCAAACAATCATAAACAAACTCAGTAATTTCCTTCTTCATTCCAGGCCACCAAAACAACCTCTTCAGATCATGATACATCTTTGTAGCACCAGGATGAATACGCAATCCACTACGATGTCCTTCTTGTAGAATACTCTTCTTAATTTCAGCAATATCTGGAACACAAACTCTATCACCCAATCTCATAACACCGTTCTCGTCAATTCGGAATTCACCTCCCTGACCTTTGTTGATCAACGTCAATCTATCCACTAAACTAACATCAGATTTTTGTCCGATTCAAATTTCATCAAAAATACCACTAGTCAACTTCAGCATACCCAACCTAACCCTATTTGGAGTATTCTCACATACTAGACTCAAGTCTTTGAACTTTTCAACTAAATCTAATTCACGCACCATCAGCATAGACATATGCAACGACTTCATACTCAACGCATCTCCGATAACATTTGCCTTACCAAGATGGTAATTCAAACCAAAATCATAATCCTTCAGAAATTCTAACCACCTTCTCTGTCTCATATTTATCTCTTTCTGATCAAAGAGATATTTCAGGCTCTTATGGTCACTAAATACCTCAAATCGAGAACCATACAAGTAATGTCTCCACAATTTCAAAACAAATACTACAACCGCCAATTCTAAATCATGAGTCGGATAATTCCTTTCATGAACCCAAATACCTGCTTATTCTGCACCAAAACACCACATAAACCCATCAGTGAAGCATCACAGTACACAATAAAAGATTCTGCCGAATTTGGCAAAATTAAGATCGGAGCACTAATCAATCTCTTCTTCAACTCTTGGAAACCTTTTTCACATTCTGAATCCCATACAAACACTTACCCTTTCCTCGTCAACTTAGTTAACGACAATGCTAACTTCAAAAATCCTTCAATAAACTTTCTATAGTAACCTGCAAGGTCGAGAAAACTACGGATTTCATAAGCATTCTTCGGCGATTCCTACTGAGATACCGCTTCTACTTTCGTAGGGTCAACAACAACGTCATTCTTGGAAATCACATGACCAAGAAAACTCACTTCACCCATCCAGAATTCACACTTAGACAACTTCGCTTAAAGCTTATTGTCTTTCAACAACTCTAACACAATTTTGTGATGTTCTGCATGCTCTTCATCACTTTTTGAGTAGATCAGAATGTCATCAATAAAAACCACCACGAACTTATCAAGATACGGATGAAATATCTTGTTCACATATTCCATGAAAACACCAGGTGCATTAGTAACTCCAAACGGCATAATAGAATACTCATAATGTCCATACCTCGTTCTAAACGCAGTCTTCTGAATATCCTCCGCTTTTACACGAATTTGATGATACCCATACCACATATCAATCTTACTGAACACACAAGCTCCAACCAATTAATCCATCAAATCACCAATCCTCGGCAATGGATACCGATTCTTGATCGTAACTTTATTCAATTGTCGATAATCAACACACAGTCTCATCTAACCTTCTTTCTTCTTAACCAACAACACAGGAGCACCCCACGGTGAAACACTCGGATGAATAAATTTCTTCTCAAGTAACTCCTCTACTTGTTTCGTGAATTCAGTCAACTCGGATGCTGACATGCGATACGACGCCATCAACACCGGACTAGTTCCAGGAATCAGATCTATAGAAAATTTTACTTCTCTTTCAAGTGGCAACTTGCTAACATCTTCTGGAAAAACTTCTGGAAATTCATTCACAATGGGTAACTCATTACTCTTAGCCTTTCCTTTCACTTCCCTCGAAGAACATAACATAAACACTAACGCATAATCATTAATAGGTACATTCATCTACTTAACGGACATAGTTAAATCTTCGACACTAACAACTTCAGGAAAGCTAACTATCTTCGCAAAATAGTTGATATAAACCTGGTTGAATTCCAACCAGTTCATTCCAAGGATAATGTCAAGTTATTCTAACGGTGGGCATACTAAATCCATACCAAATCCTCTACCAAATATTATAATAGGACAATTCCTACACACAAACGAAGTAGTCACTGAACCCGACGCAGGAGTGTCAATATCCATACTTCCGTTTATATCAGATATATCCAAATTCAATCTTTTAGCATAATCCAAAGCAATGAACGAATGAGTTGCTCCAGTATCAATGATTGCAATCAAAGGTGTGCCATTAATAAAATATGTACCTTTAATCAGTTGATCATCAGGATTAGTCTCTTGTCCAGCTAATGCAAATAGTTTTCCACCAGACTGCTCCTTCTTTGGCTTAGTGCACTGCGGACGAGTATGACTTTCCTCTCCACAGTTGTAACAAGTCACTTTGCTTGCCCTACATTCATTGGCCACATGCCTAGGTTTCCCACAGTTATAACACTTCTTCTCAGTACTCTTGCATTCCTGAACTCGATGCCCAAACTCGCCACATTTATAGCACCTAATAGGAGCATTAGAATCTCCCCCACTAGGCTTTTTCCACCCACCGGACTTCTGGTTATTCCTGTCATACGGTCTGCCCTAAAACCCAAATATTTCTTACCTTCTCATTCAATCACTTGCTTACTTTAGCATCAGAGGGCCTTGCAGGTACATCTTCCCCATTTTCCCACCAACTTGCTCAGAAGATCATCAACTTCCTGACTGTCTCCAGTTCTGATCAACAGTTCAGATTATATATATATATATATATATATATATATATATATATATATATATATATATATATATATATATATATTATTATAAAGAAGAAAAATGAGGAAAGTTACGGGAAGAAAGAAAAAGAGGCGGAGAGGATCTAAAGGAAAAAACCGTTTTTCCTATTTTTCTTCTTCCCTACTGCTTCAACACCATCACATTTTCCTCTTCGCCTTCCATTACCACCATCGCCCAATTTCCTTCATAATCCCTCCAAATGATTTCTACCATACTCCAGCTCTGCCAAACATCATCTTCATCGCCGTAACTCCGCCTTTCAGCTACCGTAACTTTGCATTTCGGTAAGATTTGATGTTAATTGCTGGATAATCTATTCAGGGAATTATGTGTCGCTTTTTTAAATTTTTTTGAAAGAAGTTGCATATTGATTTATGGCAATTTTATGATACAGCAGTTATAGTTTTAGAACTGAACATAAAAGTTGCTATGTTGTTTATGCTGAGTTTGAGTATAAAAAAATTGACACTGTTTATGTTGAATTCAAGCATCTAGGTTGTTATTTTGCCTTGCTGAAATTTGTGAGCAAATTATGTGTTGGAACTATGTTTTGTACCATATTTTCGATAATGATATGTTGCTGAAAAATGTAAAAAAATATGATGTTTAGTTTCGATATCGACACCATTTTAAGGATTTATTTTGTTTTAATTTTGATTTGAAATTATGATGAGGATTCCATGATTAGTTTCGATAATGGTTCAATACCTATGTCGCGTTATTTTGCACAAACTGTAGTCGAGAAACCAGAGAAGCAATATGTTGTTCATTTATTTTATGTGATTTTTAAGTGAAGAAGTTATTTTGTTTTGAATCCAAACAATGTTGAAGTAGTTATGATAGTCAATGTTTGTATGGTTTCGATGAAGGCAACATTGTTTCCACGTTTATTCGTGTAGAAACTAGCCGAGAAACTTATGGGGCAACATGTCCTATCATTGTTTTCACGTTTAGTCAATTAATTTTGAATTCGAATCCAATTTTGTGTCATATGGTCGAACCATTTTGAAAGCAATACTATTAAGGCTTTTTGTTGACATTTGAATTATGTTTGGAAGATAAATGTTGATTGTGATGTCATTATGTTTCTAGTAGCATTTGATTGTTCGGAAATAAATTCGTATGGTTGTTACCCGATTTTTTTGGTTTCCTTGATTATAATTTGCTTCGTAATTGAATTTTCTTGTTTTGAGCTAGAATTGAATTATAACTTGAACTTCTTTGGTTTTAGTTCGTTTGTAAATCGAAATGCCTGAATAATCAATTATTTAGTTCTTCAATTTGTTCATGTACATTCATTTAATTTCATTTCGATTATATACCTTGCTTACTAACCATCTTTCAACTTGTTGTAATTGCATTTCATTTCAATTTTATCCCACTTATGCTACTAACTAGTTTGCTACTTTTGAAGGCATTCAACAATAGTTCAATCATCATTTTCTCTTAGCATCTATATACATTTTCTCCCACTACATTCTTATTATAGTTATTTCAATTATTTCATATTTAATATTTAGTAATGTAATTTTATTTTAGTAAATATAAAATACTTATTATTTATTATTATATTTAGTATTGTAAATGTATAATTATACTTTATTACTTTTGATTTTATAATTTACCATATTTATTTGTAAATAATGTCAAATTATATTCATCGTGTTACAATTTTGAATTTTGAATTCGACTCGACTTTCGAATGTGTATGAACACAAATATATTGTTTGACTCCTTAGAATTTATTCCTACAGGAATCTATTCTAAATTTAATTAATTTAATAAAATGCAATGGTCAATAATCGATACTTAAGCTTCTCCGCATTAGTTTTTGTTTGTATCCCGTTGTAATGTAGTTAATCCATCATTTTCTCTTTTATTTTTTTATCCCCATTCGATAAAATTGTATCCCGCTCCCTTGTTGCAATGTAAATAATTTATTGCTTTCTATTTTAATTTATTATTTAACCCCCATTTGTAATCGATGTATCCCTCTCCCCAAAGGGCTTGTAATAATTATTTTGTTCGTATTTACTTCATTATTTATTTAACCGTCACTTACACAAACCAAAAAATTACTTTTTAAACTAATAATTGTGAAATATTTTAAACCCATAAGTCAACAAAGCTTAAAAGCATCGCGATGACCACACATGCACACATGTACGCTTAATCCTGGGCCTTCTTACAGTGAGCCTATATCGATTAATTGTTCCAATTAGTCGTCTTAGTAGACTAGCCCACTTTGCTAGTACACTTGTATTTAATCGCTTTATGCTTGTGTGTGAGCCACCTTGTATGGGCTTTATCGATTTTGTTTGCTATATTATTGATTTGTTTGCAATTGCCTTGTTTCTCCTCCATCTCTCGCACTTGGTCCATATACCAAGCTTCTCATTTCATTAGGGTTTCATGGTAGAGAATAGGTGTGGCTATTCTCTCGAGATCGATCGAGTTTCATGGCTTAGTTAATCATAACCTGATTCATTCTTTCTCCATTCACCAAGCATTTAAAACACTTTCAATAAAACTCGATCCAACGTCGAGTCTTCTCTTCAAACATCGATCCAATATCGAGTGACTTTTCAAAAACCTTTTCATAATAAACTCCAAGTATTTAAATAGTTGTTTGCTAGACCAATTGTTTAAATACTTGTGCAAAATGAATTCTGAGTATTTAAATCGTTGGTTGCTAGACCAATTGTTTAAATACTTGTGCAAAATGAATTCTGAGTATTTAAATCGTTGGTTGTTAGGCCAATTGTTTAAATACTTGTGCAAAGTGAACTCCGAGTCTTTAAATCGTTGTTTGCTAGACCAATTGTTTAAGACTCTTAATAATGTGAACCTCGTTTCACTCCACCCTTTTCATAAGAAAACCTTTTGGGATGATAGACGACTCGTTGAGCATTGAGCTCCTCTGGTTTCTAGTATTTTAATCGTAGGATGCTAGTCCTATTGTTCGGTACTTTTCACCCTCATATAAAATCAATCTTAACTCATTCAAACCTTTTTATGCGTCCAAGCACCTTTTACCTTTAAAACATTTCCAAGATTAGACATGATTCATTTATAATTGAGATGTTCTTCCTCTATCCCCAAGGTTTTTGTCTTCTCCACTTGAGCACGAGAGGCGTTCTCAAACCCTCCCTCATGTTGGTACGTAGTCCTTTATTATTCATCACACCTTGTGGGCGTTAGACGAGTCTTCTCCTTTAAATATGATGACTTGTCTTTTCATTTAAAATCAATCAACAAAGAATCATTTTCTAGCTGAACTACGACGCTATGACTTTCCCATTGCACGAGGGAGTACGTAGGCACTAAGTCTTACGACTAAAGGCGAGAAAAAATAATAAAAACATTTTTTCTCCCTTTCTTTCTCCTTTCCACCTTAGAAGATTGTAAATTTTCACATTAACACACGAACACACTTTGAACTAAATGGGTACCATCGAGTACGATGGATGTGAGGGGTGCTAATACCTTCCCCTTGCATAACCGATTCCCGAACCTATATCTTTTGGTCTTGTAGACCGTCTTATTCTTTATTCGTGGGTTTTATTCGATATTTCCCCCTTACTTATTAGAATAAAAAATCTCAATGGCGACTTCATTGTTTTGATATAATCGAATTAATTATTAATTTAATTTTTTCGATAAGCGTCGACACCTTGTAATAGCTTATAATTTACTTTCCGCAAACCGTATATATATTTAACTACTAGTAACTAGGGTGTGTATGGCAAGAGTAATCAATGAACTTAGATAACCCTAATCAAGATAAGATATCTGAATTGAATCAATTTCACACTTACAACCTCTAGGGTAATCTCTCTTGTTGCCTTCAGAAAAATGGTCATGTCCCTCGAACCTAGGGGTACCATTAGCAAAGTCCCTCAGTTTAATCACCACAAAGATCATAGTCCTTCTATGACCCTCGAAGTTGCCTACGAATATATGATATTGTCCCTTGGTTGTTGCCTACAAATTAGTGATGATCTTCCCTTCGAATTGATAAGGTATCCTTACAATATTTCCTTCTATGGTCATACGGTGACCATACGCATGCCCCATCACATACAACATATAGAGTTACCTACCAACTAATGGTATGGATAACACTGTCCTAAAGGAGAAGGAAAATAATAAGAACAATCTTCCGAGTAGGTAATGAACTCTTAATTGCTTGCTCAAATCAATCAAAAATACTTCTCACACCTCACACTCTATTCAAAAATATTTTCAAATAAACACTTTGTATACATTCATACAAGAATCATTACAAAGTTAAAACTTTTGAAATATTTTCACACTTCGTATACATTCTTGAGGACTGATACAAGAATCAGTACAAAGTCAAAGCAAAATACTTTTCAAATACACACACAAAGCAAATTTTCAAAGGTGAGCTAAGCAATTAAGAGCCCGTAGATAACTACGGATGGAAAGGGTGCTAACACCTTCCCTTTCATAATTACCTCATGTACTCATTATCAAAGGTCTTTCTTGTTCTTTTCACCTTTCCTTTTTTGGATAAAATAATAGTCGATGGCGACTCTTGCTAATCACAACATTTTCGATAAAATGCAAAACAAACAAGTTAATTCTCCCACCGTGTTACATGTCTCATTCTTGATGCATTTGAAAGACAACATCACACTCTATACAATGCACAAAGAAAGTATTCATTTGGACAATTGAGCTGGAAGTTGTGTCCATTTGAAATCGTGAAAAAGAAATTGATTTTGAGACTTAGAAAAAATTCTTAGTATAGAGTTTCATAATGACCTATAATGTTTGGCAAACTCACAAGCGCTTCCACTCAAAATTAGCTATTGATCCTTGAAGATGGAATGAAGTAGACTCATTGAATGGAATTATGGAATTGGAATCACTTAGAAATCATAAACAATGAAAAAGTTATGGCTCTTGGAAGATGATTAAAATTTCGCGCGGAATCCACAAATGACCTATAAAGTTTCATTGAATTTCATAACTTTCCACGCATTTTTAGATCTTGATCTTTCAATCAAATATGTATTTGACTTCGTAAAGTTCATTGTGGAAAATGAATGAGCTCAAGGAGATAAAATTGACCAAGTTATGGTCCTTTAAAGTTAAATCAGAGAATTTAATAGCTTTTTCAAAGGACTTGTAATCTTATTCAAACTTAAATGATCTTCCACTCAAAATTGGCCTTTGATCCTTGAAGAGAAGTTGTTAAGGAATCTTTGAAGAGAATCATGGCTTTAGAATCACTTCAAAATCTCAAAAATTGAGCACGATATGGTCTTTGTAAGTCAACAAACCCTTACTTAGAAAGTACAAAAGTGACTTGTAATCCACTTCAACTTTTGATGATTTTCCTTACATAAATGGATTTTGTCATGTAAAGAGAATTTGTTGTAGATGATGATAAGAATCCATAGAATCAAGAACTTGTTCAAATTAGGTCAAACTACTTGAATCAACTTTGAATATTTTGAACTTTTCTTGCAAACTAAGGCAAATATGACTCATGTTAGACCTTGCAATGATGTTATCTTGAAGCACACTTAATGATGGAGCTCATATCTATATGAAACTTGTTGAAGAAGGAATGAAAATAAACACATGAACCTATGACTCTTCTTGATGAATCCAACTACTAATCTTTGAGACAACTTGACCAAATTAAGTTGAGAGATCTAGTTAAGTCAAAGAACTTTGATGCCATAAACTTAGCCTTGAAGCTCAAGCTTTTAAAATTCATTGAATAGCCATTTGACTAAGGATCATCCTTCTAAACCCTAGGTTATGAGGTGAGATGAATGCACTTGTGTTAATACCTACAATACATACACTTTTTTTGTTTGATTAAAGGGCTAGCAACATAAAGTACACATATATGAGTTGCACAATTCAAGGTGTTTAGTGTTCTTTAAACGACAAACTTAAAGATAAGTGAGAGTAGAAGAGACAATCAACCCTAATGTGTAATCTTGATGCATTGTAATGATATGGGATGACAAAGAATTTTAGGGGCAAAAGTTGAAATATAATAACATTTATAACTAATATTATTAAAATTGAAAGAAAAAATATTACAAAAACATTTAATTATTTTATTTTCAATATTTACAACACTTAAATTTTAAAGATTAATTAGTTTCTTTTGAATGCGAATCAACAATGCTAAATTGACACAATAT
Source organism: Vicia sativa (assembly GCA_021764765.1). Classification (NCBI taxonomy): domain Eukaryota; kingdom Viridiplantae; phylum Streptophyta; class Magnoliopsida; order Fabales; family Fabaceae; genus Vicia; species Vicia sativa. Next base: position 162,376,690 of record CM038792.1, on the reverse strand, counting down.
TTGATACTTACTTCATTGTTAATTAATATAATTTATAGTTTAATCATAATGTGTCATGACATCAAAAGATTAAATCTTACAACGAATCAACTTTAATTAATGGTGCATAAAATAATAATTAATACAATTTATAATTTAATTAATGTCTAAACATAAAAAAATAGTCAATAAAAATAAAGTAGATTAATAGATGGTAAGGTTTTTGTTAATAGAAATTATAAATTATTAATATTATATATTTATTACTCAATAAAATAATAAAAATAATTGATAAATTATAAATAAAATAGACAAATACTTAGAGACATAATGATTGATTTTGAACACAATCAATCATAATTTTTTTATTAAAAAAATTAAAATAAAATTCTCTCTTCTTTATTATCACAACTATTTCATAATTTTAATTAAAAAATAAATTAAATTTTAATTAAAAAGTAAACTAATTTTTCATTAAATTAATTTTTTTATTAATCATTTCTAAAAACATTGATATACATTCGTATCCATGCAAATATTTCTCAATAAAATAAATAGTTATTACTCGTTTTTAATAAATTTATAAAAGCCAAATAATTATATAAATAAATAACATGTTCGCCTAGTTCCAAGAACAAAAATACATGAATTCGTGCTATCTATGCACAATTATCATTGGCCTAACAGGATGATTTTAAACCTTTTAATTCTTTAAAAAGGTTATATTCCATCACAACATTCTCTAATCTAAACACACTCTTAGTGTTAAAAATTAATTAATTAACTTATTTTTATAGCAATCTAACATATCTAACTTACGGAGGCTCGCATATCAGAGTGACTCATACAACTCTATAATAAAAAAAGCAACCCAACTCATATTTTAATTAAACTCATTCTAGTTTACATCCTCCCAAACCAATCGATTCAAATGAAGTTTTAGAAAGAAAAAAATTAATCAAATCCAAATCAATAAAATTTCATTGAATGAATAGTAATTTGGGTAAAAATCATCCTAACCCAACACAGGAATAACATTACTTATAATTCATAGTACTCATTAAATATGTTATTATTTCATATTTATTATTTTACTTTTCTATAGTTTAATATTTAAATATTAAAAATTAAAAATTATTGTTTAAATATGATGAATTTTGTTGTTATTTTATAATGCATGAATTACTAATACAAAGTTATGTTGTCGTCTATATGTGTATGTATAACTCAACAAAATATTTGTAAAAAATTGAACCGAATCAAACTACATTAGTTCGATTTGATTTTTTTTTAAAATCAACCGAACCAAACTAAACCGCACATCTTTCTCTCGCATTTCAGATAATTTTTTACGCCAAAACCACTCAAACTGCAGCACAAATACTCCTAATAGTAACCTTATGCGTGTGTTACTTTCTTAACTCCGCATTTATCGTTTCCATCAATCCTTTCTTGTTTTAGGGATTTGTACTTTCTTTTTTTATCAATAGTTTGATTAGGGTTTTAAGAATAAAATGTAAAAAGGGAAAATAATATATATCTAGCACATTAAATTAGGAAGAAACAAGTAAACTGCACATGAAAATAAATTTAAAATATCAAATTAAGTAAATAATCTAATCTGGTGATAAAAAAAAGTAAATAATCTAATCAACATGATACGAGTGTTTAATTCAAAAAGATCCTTAAATAAAATAAACCCTAAAATTTAAAAGATTTGAATAACTAATTATAATAGTAATGAGAGGTTAGTTAGCCCTAGAACACAACTTCAACTGCGTCTTTGCTTCTTTTTTGCCGTAGAAAATTTCTCACACAAGGATTTGAAGAAAGATAACCCTGGTAGTTGAAACAACACACTTGGCGTTGTCCCCTCCATGCTCTTCTTCTTTGGAGGAAGCGGACATTCAAACGATGGAGGTATTTTATATTTCGGATCAGACGGTGTTTTGAACTCTTCTATGTCATCATCATCATGTTCTTTCATCACAGATTTTACGATAACACTCTTCCTCTTTGGAGCAGGCGGACATTCTAATGGTGGAGGTATCCTATATTTCAGACCGGTCGGTGTTTTGAACTCCTCTATGTCATCATCATCTTCTTTCATCACAAATTTTGGAATAACCATAGTGCTCTTCTTCATTGGAGCAGGAGGACATTCCAACGGTGGAGGTATCCTAAATTTCTGATGAGACGGTGTTTTAAACTCTTCTATATCATCATCTTCTTTCATCACACTTTTGGAATATCCTCTCGACATGTTCTTTTCTCGTTCTCTCTCTTAAGCTTAGAGCTATTTGGAACTAAATAGGATTAAGAGAGTGCCCTGCACATAGATAAATGTTCAAAGTATATGTTTGTTATTGATTAGCTATGTATATATATAGTTATCTAGTTTGGTTAAATACACAAGCCCAACAATATATATCTATGCCTATATATAATAAAATACCTAGATTTTTGTGTAGAATTTTTTTTGTTGTTGAGAACTTTGTGAAGAATTTTTTCTCAATTATAATATTAATTTAAATTATTGTATTTATATTTTTATATAATATTATTTGAATAATTAATTATTAAGATTAATTAAATCTCATTGAAATACAAACAGTTCTATTATAAAAATATAATATCTTTAATTTATTGGTTAACATTATTAGTTATAACATATACATCACAAATTTAAAATATATGAATTAAATGTATATAATTATATTTTTCCAATTTTCTTAAAAATACACTTATACCCATTAAAAAACATAGACGCTTCCTTAGGAAAAATAATAATTAATTATATACATAATAAAAAAATTAATTAAAATAACTAGTTTTTTTTTATAGTTTTAGTCATAAAGTTAATGAAATTAAGGCGGGTTAAAATAACAAAAAAAAATATTTTCTTGAAAAAAAGACAGACACAAGCTCGGGTTAGTAATTATTATATTTTAGACCTTTTGTTAGGGTATATGTGGCAATTTACTTTGTGTATAAATAGACTAATATGGTAGTTGTCATTTGTAATAATAACTCTATAATCATTCATTCTTTTTGTAATATTCATCTCGTCATTGTAGTAAATATATTCTCGCTTTATTCCTTCTTGTTCTTCATTAAACCTTGTGCATTAACAAATTGGTATCTAGAGCTCTAGTTAGATTCACGGGGAAACAAGAGTGAAACATGAGGCGTTGTGTGATTATTTTTGCTTCTTGAATTCGTGTTGAATCTTGAACAAGAATCACATTATTTCTAATTTTGTGGGATTGGGAACACTGTGTATGTTGAGATATGAGTGACTGTACAATGTTAAAGATGAACTGAAACAATAATTTGAGTACCAAATTTCCAGTTTTTTATGGCAAGAATTGGAATAGATGGATGATTCAAATACGCGTGATATTCGGTGTTCAACACGTTCTTGAGCTTGTTACCGATGGCTATATTTTGGTTGTAGCAGATGCGATAGAAGAAGAGAGAGACGCGCAAAGACACGAGAGGAAGAAATATCACAAGGCGTTGTTCTATATCCACCAGTGTGTGGATGTAAATTTGTTTGAGAAGATTGCAGATTCGACGACGTCAAAGGAAGCGTGGGACACACAAGGCAGATGTTACGGTGGTGACGCATCAGTGAAAAAGGTGTGGCTTTAGTCCATGCGAAAGCAATATGAGAATCTCAACATGAAGGACAACGAGATCAGGCTTTTGAGTACATCTCCAGAGTGATTATAATCACTAATGAGATGAAAGCTTGCGGATAAATCCTTTTTGAACAAGTAATCATTGAGAAAATATTGAGGTTTCTTGCTCCTCAATTTGATTACATTATTGTAGCAATTGAACATTCTAAAGATCTGGACACCATGATAATAGAAGAGATGCAAAGTAGTCTAAAGGCAAAATAGTTATGTCTAACTTAAAGAACTTCTGAGAGAGAAGTTATGTAGTCTCTAAACGATTCTTTTGTCAAGAAGGACCAGAAGCTGAAAAAACATGGTAGATCTCAGAAGTTAGAAGTCTTCTATTCTGATGAGAAATATTATAAGGGAAAGGAGAAAAATGATAAGAGAATGGTTCAATCTTACTGTCGTAAACAGTTTGGCCACTTTGTTAAAAGATTGTTGGTCAAACAAAGAGGAAGAAAATATAGCCAAAGGAGATTCAAATAATGCACTTGTGATATCGATGACTTATGAATCTCATGAGGAACTTGCCAGATTGTCATTTTCTAATTCTGAAGGGGATGAAGATGACTCTGAATATTCTGAATCTAACAGAGGGTTTCTTTATGAGTTAGAGTCAGAAAATGATTTTGATGATTCTGAAGATGAGTCAGAATCTGAGGTTTCTAAAGAAGAGATAGAGTTAGAAGATGACTCTGAAGCTGAAGACAAGTCAGAATCTGAAGGTGATTTTGAGTCTGAAGAGGAATCAGAAGATGATTCAGAATTTGAAGAAGATTCTGCTTCTAAAGATGAATAAGAACCTCAAGGTTCTAAAGGTGAGTCAGAATTTGAAAGTTTTGAAGAAGAGCTAGAGTCAGAAGATGAAGAATCTTCTTGAGACTCTGAAGATAAGTTAGATGGTGAATATGATTCTGATCCAAATTTTTATAATGGTCAAGAATCTGGTGAAGATCATTGCTTCTGGAAGGGAAAACTCTGAAGATGTAGGTTCTTGAGGACAAGCTTCTAGAGATGATCATGTTTCTGGTGGTAATCATGACTATGAAGGTGGGCCTTCTAAAGAAGGAGCTTCTAATGGTAGTCCAGCCTTTGATGGTGATCATGATTCTGAAGGTGGAACTTCTGTAGGCAAAACTTTTGGAGGTGATCTAACTTCTGAAGTTAGTGGTTATGGACAAGGTCCAAAAGATAACAAAGGTGGAACTTCTAACGGTAGTCAAACTTTCGAAGAAAGTCCAGAAGGAGAAATGGTTTCATAATCAGAAGGAGATTCTGAGCAAGTAGGTATTGAAGAATTTCTCAAGAAGAAAATATGGATAAAGGCCTTTAAAGAAGAACTTGAGACTTTAGGAAGAAACGAGACTTGGAAGTTAGCTGAGCTTCCAAAGTAGAAGGAAACCATCAATGTCAGATGGGTTTTCAAGGAGAAATATGCATTTCTGAATGGAGTTGCACACTGTAGCAACTAGAAGAAACTTGTTTGAGGTTTGGAATTGGTGTTGTAGATTTTGGTTAGCTGAATATGAATTAAGGGATGGTGTTGAAGAGTGTTTCACAGAAGGTGATGTTAGGCAGAAGTTGAAAGCTTCCGAGACTGCTTAGTTAGAAGAAGTGTTTTGATCAAAAACAAAAGATTATGAGGTTACACTCAGAAGTATGCTTAGCTTTTAGGTTCTAGAGTTGAGTTTGTTAGCGTAGCTATTAAGTTTAGTTTGAATGGTACTTTAGTATTTCTAGTTGTTTGGGATAACTTAGTTATTAAGTTTATATTTTTTTAGGGCGTATGTGGAAATTAAATTTGTGTATAAATAGACAAGTTCTAGCTTTCATTTGTAACAATAACCCTATTATCATTCATTCCTTTGTATTCTTTTTGCCGTCATTGCAGTAAATATATTCTCTCGTTGTTCCTTATTGTTCTTCATTAAACCTTGTGCACCAACAAATTGGCATCTAGAGCTCCGATAAGATTCACAGGGAAACACGAGGCGTTGTGTGATTATTTTTGGTTCTTGAATTCATGTTGAATCTTGAACAAGAATCACATTTTTCTGATTTTGTGGGATTGGAAAATACTGTGTTTGAACAAGAATCACATTTTTTCTGATTTTGTGGGATTGTGAAGCTTCAGTCCCAGCGAAAGAAATATGAGAATCTCAACATGAAGGACAACGAAAAGGTTTCTAAGTACATCTCCAGAGTGATTCTAATCACTAATGAGATGAAAGTTTATGGAGAAACCCTTTCTGAACATGTAGTTATCGAGAAAATATTGAGGTCTCTTACTCCATAATTTGATTACATTGTTGTAGCAATTGAATATTCTAAAGATCTGGACACCATGATAATAGAGGAGGTACAAAGTAGTCTAGAGGCGTAAGAGTTGCGTGTGACTGAAATAACTTATGAGAGAGAAGGTGTGCAGGCTCTAAAGGCTTCTTTTGTCAAGAAGGACCAGAAGCTCAAAAAACATGGTAGGTCTCAAAAGTCAGAAGTCTTCTATATGAGAAACATCGAAAGAGAAAGGAGAAATATGACAAGAGAGTGGTTCAATGTTACTATTGTAAATAGTTTGGCCACTTTGCTAAAGATTGTTGGTCAAACAAAGAGGAAGCAAAAATAGTCAGAGGAGACTCAGATGATGAACTTGTGTTATTGATGACTTATGAATCTGATAAAGAACCTGACAGATTGTCATTTTCTGATTCTTAAGGGGATGAAGATGACTATAATATTCTGAATCTGGAAGAGGGTTTCTTTATGAATCATAGTCAAAAAAGGATTTTGAAAATTCTAAAGATGAGTCAGAATATGAGGTTTCTGAAGAAGACTTGGAGTTAGAAGATGACTCTGAAGCTGAAGACAAGTCAGAATTCGAAGATGAGTCAGAATCTGAAGGTTCTAAAGGTGAGTTAGAACTTGAAAGTTTTGAGGAAGAGCTAGAGTCATAAGATAAAGAACCAGTTGGAGACTCTGAAGATAAGTCAGATGGTGAATCTAATTTTGATCCGGATTTTGATGGTGATCAACAATCTGGTGATGATCATGCTTCTGGAAGGAAAAAATCTGAAGATGTAGGTTTTAGAGGACAAGATTTTGGAGATGATAATGTTTCTGGTGGTAAATCATGACTATGAAGGTGGACCTTCTAAAGAATGAGCTTCTAAAGTTAGTCCAGCCTTTGATGGTTGTTTGTTTAAATTGTTGGATGATAGCCCAATGGTTTAAATAAACTTGAAGTCGTTAGATTATTGGATGATAGCCCAATAAGCTAAAAAAATTCTATCCACATCAAAAAGAACTTGAGTGGTATTCGGTTAAGTTATTGGATGATAGCCCAACAGTTTAATCGAATTTAAAGTCTTTAGGTTATTGGATGATAGCCCAATAAGCTAAATACTTTTATTCACTCGAAACACTTAATAAATGTGAACCTCGTTTCACTTCACTAATTTCATAATAAAGTTTTGTGATGATAGACCATTGGATGAGGTCACTCATCCATTTTCTAGTATTTGAATTATTAGATAATAGCCTAATGTTTCGGTACTTTTCACCCACTCAATCAATCTTAACTTATTCAAGCTTTTTATGCATCCGAGTACCTTTTACCTTTAAAACCCTTTTCAATATTAGACATGATTCATTTATAATTTAGATGTTCTTCCTCTATCCTCGTGGTTTACGACTTCTTCACTTGAGTATTAGATGCGTTCTCAAACCCTCTCTCATGTTGGTGCATAGTCCTTTATTCTTTATCACACCTTGTGGGCGTTTAGACGGGTCTTCTCCTTTAAAAATGTTGACTTGTCTCTTCATTTAAAATCAATCAACAAACAATCATTTTCTAGCCAAACTACGACGCTCTGACTTTCTCATTGCACGACGGAGTACGTAGGCACTAAGTCTTACGACTAAAGGCGAGCAAAAATAATAAAAACAGTTTTCTCTCTCTTTATTTTTCCTTTCTACCATAGAAGATATCAAATTTTCAAATTAACACACAAACACACTTTGAACTAAATGGGTACCATCGAGTATGATGGATGTGAGGGGTGCTAATACCTTCCCCTTGCATAACCGACTCCCGAACCTGCATCTCTTGGTCTCGACGATCATTTCTTTTTCTCTAGTAGGTTTTATTCGATATTTCCCTTTTCCTTCTTGGAATAAATAAATCTCGGCGGCGATTTTGTTGTTTATATTGAATTAGTAAATTCTTTCGATGGCATCAACAGTTTAGAGACTTCACTGGGGACAGTTTTCTCACGCGAGTCAACCATAGTATAGTTCATTGTGTGGTTATGTGTTTATTGTTTTATTTTACTTTCTTCTTTATACTTTATCGCATGTTTATGTTTCAATTATTTATTTTTCTATGCTTTATTAATTATCATGTGTATACATCCATTGTGTGGGAATTCATGATGGGATTATTGATACATAGATAAACCCAATACCAAGGCTTCTAGGTAACATTTAGGATAAAAGGGTTGCGTAGCCTAGGTCCATCTAACTCCAATGTCTTGTGGGTCGAAGCAAAGACTCTGACTTAGAGTTGGTCATTTTAAGGAGGTTGTTTCCCCGCATGATAGTGCATGACATCAAATTCTGGACAAATGACCTATAACTCTAAGTATTTTAGGATATTCGAAACCTGGACCGACGGCTCAAAAGATTTTGAGTATCCCGTTAAGAGTCGTTTCTTGGGGTATACTTTTGCAAATTCTATCACCACGTAGGCCTCTCGCTTGATGATAGTGTTTGTTAAAAGGAGATCTGAGACTCCAAGAAATATTTAGCAAAAAGACCTTAGAACCGTCCTGTGGGGAATTATTGGGTAGAAAGCTTATAGCCATCCTATCGTAGGAGCCCACCTAGATAGGTTGTTCTGATTACCCGTATCATCCACGATTCATGTCTTTTTACTATCATTATGTTGCATTGTATTTTATCACATCTTTTTCATTGATGACATTACATTTCATTGCATAATCTGCATATTTCATGCATATATTCAAGTAGTCAAAAGAACTCATTTCGTCTGTTTTCGTCTTCAGTTGTTGATTTACCGTCAAGCTGATTCCTCTACACAAGTACGGAACTAGAGCCAACGTCAAGAGAAGAATGGAATACCAGTAACACAATGCATAAGTCCGAGTGGAAATCGATGAGTTGAACTCAGGCATGACTAAACTTACTGAAATGATACAAGTTTTGATTGCCAGAGGCGATCCGCCTCAAAGGTCCATAATTTATGAAGTCTCAGCTGCTGCTATTGATCCTCAACATTCTTAGATGCTAGTTACTACTTGGCCAGAATTTGGGTTACCTCAGAATTAGGTTCCACTTGTTGCAACTACTCCAATGGTTGACGAGTCTTCTCGACTAGTTTTCCAGGCTCTAGTTTTCACTGAGTCTCAACCCATTGTTCATGATGCTCCTCATCAACCTTTCATGCATCAACGTGTTGCCCAAGCTGCTTATGGGAACCCTCTCTTTGATTACCATACTGACACTCCCCGAAGTGCGAGTCAAGGAAATTTTGGTGAACTTGAAGAAGTCTGCAAGCAGTATTAGACTCTAGAAAGAAGGATGAGAGCTGTGGAAGGCAATGATGTCTTTGGTATTGCTGCAGAGAACATATGCCTGGTTTCTGATTTGGTTACGCCTCCTAAGTTCAAGAATCCTAATTTCAAGAAATACAAGGGGCACACCTGTCCAAAAAGTCACTTGGTGACGTACTTCAGGAAAATGTCTACTTATATGAGGAATGACAAGCTTCTTATCCATTATTTCCAAGACAGCCTGAGTGGAGCTTCATTAAAATGGTATATAGGACTTGAGCATGAAGTAGATGTAGATGCACCAACATGCTCTTCCTCTCCTGCCAACATCAATGCAACCCATCGTCCTAACCAACAATCTAGAATCTTACCGTTCCTGCCACGTGTTTGCACCACTATTTAAATAACAAAAAATACATTAAAAAACTTTAAAAATATTAAAGGACAAATTGGAACACTTCTGGAAAGCCATCTGAAATTCAAAATGATCGAACAAAATCAGAACCCTCTATGAAATTATTCTGGTATTTACCATCACAAACCTGATCCATGTTCAAAAGGTTCTCGGATAAAAAAACAAAATTAGAAAGTAGGTTCACTACCCATTATCTTCTTTGGTCCAAAGGGTGTCTTACATAGGGGTGTTTGCGGTGCGGTTTTGGCGGGAAAAAATCATCTGAACCGCAAGAGAAAAATATGTGCGGTTTGCTTTGGTTCGGTTGACTTTTAGAAAAAAACCAAATCAAACCAAACCAAACTAATGCGGTTTGATTCGGTTCGGTTGGTTCAGTTTTTTATAAATATTTTATTGAGTCATACATACACATATAGATGACAACATAGCTTCGTATTTACTCATTCATACACTACCAAATAACAACAAAACTCATCATATTTGGACAACAACTTCCCATTTAATATGTATAAATTAGATTAGACAAAAGTGGAATAATAAATGTAAAATAATATATAAAACAATATCAAAAATATTATAATGAAATAAATAAATAAAAAAGAAGACACGGGATATCAATGAAGATAAAAAAAGAAAAAACATATGAGATGAGAGATTATATAAGAAGATGTACGATAAAAACGAAATTAAAGAGAGAGAGAGAGAGAGAGAGAGAGAGAGAGAACATTTGTATAAAAATGAGAAGGTGGAAAAGAAAGAATATAAGAAAGTAGAGATTAGAGAAGAATATGTAAAATGTATGTGGCAAAGATGGCGCAATAATGCAAGAAGAGATTTGAGAAGATTGAAACTGAAATCATAAGTGTAAGAATGAGAACATTATTCGTAATCATAAGGCTAAAGTATAATAGGTTTAGCTTTGGGTGGGATGTGAGTTAAGTAAAATTTAAGTTGTAATATAATGCGGTTTGATTCGGTTTGGTTTGGTTTTCAAAATACAAACCGCAAACCGAACTGAACCATGCGGTTTTGTCAAAAGATGGCCCAAACAAATCCGAACCAAATGCGGTTTTTTGCGGTTTTGGTTTGGTTTGGTTTGCGGTTTTCTATTGATTGGTTTAGTTTTGAACACCCCTAGTCTTACACACATGAGGCAAATGAGATGCACTACTACAAATAACGCATCTAACGATGGACGCAAAATGCATTTTACCTCAGAAATAGAAGTGAGGTAAATAAGGTAGTTGTAAAAAGTAAATACTTATCACCTCAGTGTTTAAAACACCCAGGTATAATTTTATTAGCGCATGGGTTCAAACCCCAACTTCTGCACTTTTATTATTTACAAAATCTAGCGTCTTTTTATCTCGATTTATAAAGAAAATTGAGAGATTATTAATCTTGGCTTAAATGCACTTTTAGTTCCCCTAACTTTTTAATTTTAATCCCTTTTTTTTAAAACCTGCTACTCTAGTCCCTAAAATTTACTCCACTTGAGGTTTTTATGGCCCTCCTCCAAATTTGTATAGCTGGCAAGTGATTATGTGAACCTTAGGTCCCAAGTCACTTCGACACAAGTCTAATCCAAAAATACACAACTTAAAAGATAGTTGTATACTATATAAAGTTTAATATCATTCTTAGTGCAATCGATGTGGGACTTAGTTCATCAACTCACTGTTCATTAACTGATCCATGTTATTGTCTTTCAATTGTGCCACTTTCCTGCACAATAAGAACACACACACAACACTGCTCCAATTTATTGTCTTTCAGTTTGTGAAAGAATTACAACTCTTTTTAGAAATTTTGTACCACTGTTTGAATCTTTCATGGTATGTGAACTTACATCCAATGCCATCTTTTGTTTAAGTTTCAAAATATTCCATGAACTATATCAGTAGAGTGAAAGCCACATTTAGAATACATGCATACTAACAACAACATTTCCAACTTGCACTATAGAGTGAAAGCCAAATTTAATAACTTGACAATGGATCTGCTTAGCCATATCATGATAGCCAACAGTTCCACAAAGACCAAACATCGTAGATAGTTCTAATTGTATACCCATTGCACAAAGTTATATTTTACTGTGTAATTATTAATATGCAATTTAATCTTTCGTAAAGTATGAAAATATCAGTTTGCTTAGTGCAAGGAATAATACAAACTGGTAGAAAAAAGTGACTTATAATAGACCTGCAATGGTCTTCCATGTTATGGTAATAAAGTATTCATCAAACACATTTTTCTTTTCTTTCTCTGTAAATTTATTGAATTCCAATTTGTCTGGTAGGATTTTGAGACATCAATTAAGTATTATGGGCACCACTGTTTAATCTTGGATTTTTAATTATAATTTTCACTACCAAACCAAGTTCTTACATTGTCTTTGGACAAAGCCTCTGGCTCTGGATTTCGTTCTAAATATGAATACTTGTTTGGAAAAATCGACATGCAACTAAAGCTTGCTCCTAGTAACTCTACTGGAACAGACACAACATATTATGTTAGTGTTTTTGTTTATTATTCAATCTTAATATAAATGTTTAGCATGAAATTAACACACAAGGGAAAGGAAACAAAGAACGTTTTTATATGTAATTTGATCCCATCCTATGAATGTGGAAGACCAAGTCCCAACACTTCTCATGTATGATGTTGGTGAATTTAATGAGATGATGGTGAATTTCAATATTTCATTATCAATTTTCAGTGGGTCTAACTCAAATTGATCACAACCTACATGAACACATGAAATCTTCAGGTGCAAGTGAAAAAATGAAATCTTCATCTAGACACACACGTGAAACTCAACGTCAAGCAGTTGATGAGATGAAAATAGTAAGATAAAGTCCCAGAGCGTTTTTCCTTTAAACAATTTTGGTGTTTATATAGCTCACACGTGTTTCAGTTAATGACTTGTACTGGATTGGGCTTAAGGGCTAAAATATTTCTTTTAAAGTTTGTATTAATTAATTACTTTTTTAATAGACCTTTGATATTACATATACAAGCACCAACTCTCTTAACAACTGTTGTGATATATATATATATATATATATATATATATATATATATATATATAAGAATAAAAATTAACATTTTACCATGGTTATAAAAGATAACCGTTATGGTATGTATACAGAGTTCATTATAAAATATATAGATTACTTGTTTATCCCTGCACCTCACTAAATATATACAACCATTCAAATTGATGTAAAAGATAATAATCTAAAAAGTTAAGTTAATCTTGAAAAATAACTTAATGCGAATAATTGTTTTTGAAATTTCATGTAACTCATCTCTTGCTTTTTAACATATATATTTTGATTCAATGAACTAAGTTTTTCATAGCAACGATTCCTTCTCTTCTAGTTTATTTTGAAAAGCATCAATGTGTTGACTAATTTAGGTTCATCATCATCTCTGCCATCATAATATACAAAATAATAATAATGATGTTAATAGTGACGATGATGAGTCTGAATTAGTCAATAAGTTGATGCTTTTTAAAATAAATTATAAGATAAAGAATCATTGTTACGAAGAACTTAGGACATTGAACTAAATTCTCTATGTTAAAGAGTGAAATATGAATTAACAAATGCATGCAATTCGAAAAACATTGATTGATCTAAGTTGATTTTCAAATATAACTTAATTTTTAGATTATTATTTTCTAAATCAACATATGATATGATAAAATCAACTGGATCTTCTGTCAATCCACATAAGAAATTAATGTTGCAAGATTCACAAAAACAAAACATTGTTAAGTCGCAAGAAGGTTTTTTTTCTTGTGACTTAGCAATATTTTTTCTTATCAACAAAACAATAACAACATATCAACTCATAAAATATTTCATGAACGTGCCTTTTATTGAAAAGATTTGTGGAAAATGAAGTTGATCTACTTTGTGTTGCTATGAAAAAATACATGGCAGATGAAGCTTCCACAATAATTTCATGCTTCTTATATTTTTTCTCGATAGCAACACAAACCACTTGAGAAACACACTCATTCTTCGTGACTTAGAAATGTTTTGTTCTTGTTCTGACAAACATTTATCAACAACAACAACAACATACATCAACATTTATCATTATTTATCAACAAACCAGAACAACATACAACAAAATATCAAATCATAAAATGTGGATTCAAATGTACCATTTATTAAAAAGATTAATGGAAATGAAGGTGTCTTTTTGTGTTGTTTCTCCATTGCAACACAGACCATTTGTGAAACCTACAAGTGAAAAAGCATCATATGGAACGAAAATCGTGCAAGGTGAAAACTCTTTGTAATAAGAGACAGAACGATAAAGAAGAAAGCGTATGAAAAACAAAGATAACAAAAGTGAAAAATATTTGTAAGTCATAAGAAATGGAAGAAAGCATATAAGTAACATAGAAGAAAGCTTATGAAGAAGGAGAAATCAAGATAAAACATATAAGCTTGATTACCTTTTATTATGAAGAAGCTTATGAGGACGAGTTCACTACATATGAAAGAGAGATATGTTAGAGTTTTTTTAAGAGTGACGAATATTTTAGCTTGATAACTTCGCTTATATATATGTAAAACTTATCATCACAACTGTTAACAAAAACCGTGATAAAATATAAGTATTATTCACAACGGTTTCTGGTAATAACCATGGTAATAACCATGGTAATAAGTATTTTAATATTGATGTATTTATATGACTATAATGACAAGCCCTTTTTGTAACGAAAAAAATAAAAAATAAAAAGTGTTGGTGCTAGGAATCGAAGCAAGTAATCCTTCATCTATCACAAAGGTTGATATTAAGGACCGTGAAGAAATGTCGTATAATAAAATAATAAATAATTCAGGCGAGCGAAAATGAGTTATTACTATAGTTGTTTAAATTGTCGTAGTTATATAGTGTTACGAAAGGTATATTTTATAGTCAGAGTCGGCCCAATCAGTTATGGGGCCCTATTATAATTTTTAAAAAAAAAGATAAATTCTTAGGTATCCATGATAAGTAATGGGTAGCGGTACTTTCGTACAAATTGATTTAAAATTGAAATTTATTTAAAAATAAAATAATTATAAATAATGATGTGTCATGAGATAATAAAATTTAATTGGATAGGGGTACCGGTACCCAACTAATTAAGTTTCAGAGTATTTGAGTGTTCGCCTTTAAAAATTGGGCCTAAATTTTTTTAAAAAGAAGGGCTTAATTAAAAACTAATTAAAAAATTAATTAAATTTTAAATTTGTATGTCTATCAGAATTAGAAATTAATTTAAAAAATTAAATAAAATAGTGAGTTTAGGTAACATCTAACAAAGTTTCCACTTATCTATGACTATGGTTATCTTTTCATCAGGTTTAACTTTTTGGCATTTTGTATTTTTTATATAATATTTTTCTCATTTTCTACCCAATATGTAATAACAAAAAAATATTGGGCCCCCCACAAGAATGAGGCACAACACTACAACACTCCTTGCACTTGTAAAGGGTTGGCACTGTTTATAGTAGTGGCCCCATATTCGCTGCTCAAACTCATAATCTCTCGACGAATTTAACTTGTTTTCCAACCATGATTTCAATTTCATTTTCGATTATAGAGTTAAAATTCACATAGGGGTTTTGTTATGCTTTGACTTCTAGGTTTTGGGTCAGATGCTTTCAACCTAAAATGATTAAAAAGATATAAAACTTTATCAATGCATAATTATTAAAACAATTTTTAATTTAGCATAAATTGTAGTTTTTTCTTAATTTAGCATAAATTGTAGTTTTTTCTGTTACTTGGTGTGTAATTAAGTAAATAATTATGTGAAAATGATACTTACGTAAATTACACGCTTAACACTATCTCCTATTCTTATTTATAATATAACTAGTACTTTTATCTCGTGTAATACACGTGTTTAGGCGAGATTTTACACTAAATTTGGTGCCTAAACAGTGTATTCTGTTTTAATATATTAAGGATATTTCTTGATTTTTCGGATCTATTTTTAACCCAAAAAAGTCAATAGTTTTAAAGTATATTTATTATTTAAAATAATTTTTACTTTAATTTAAAATATATATTTTTAAATAATAGTTTGTACATTTAATGTTTCATAATTTCCCATAAAATTATTGGACCTTTAATTATTCAAAATTTCACATTAAACAATATTTCAAAAATCATTAAAAGTTCAAAAAATTAGTTCCTTAATTTTTTGATGTAGCCTTATTTTGTACAATACAATTTCTAGTGAATAATAGAATCCTTATTTTATTTTTATTTTTTTCTTCTCACTAAAATTGACTCACGCACTAACAGATAAATGGTTTTTCATGTGCAGCTAGCAAGTGCTTATGGTTCTTTACTTCTCGCTTAAAACTTTAAGAAATGGTTAGTTGTTCAGTTCTAGCAATCTATGTAAACTAATTTGATATTTTTGTTGATAAACGTTGTTACTGAGTTTGTTATATCATATAAGATTGTTTGTTTCACTAATCCCTCATGGAACTTGCACTCATTTAAATTTTTTTTTAAAATAATAATTTAAAAAATTAAGTTATTCTTGAAAATCAACTTAAACGATCCAATATTTTTTTGAATTGCATGCATCTTGTAAATTATAATTCCCTCTTTAGCGTATAGAAATCCATTAAATGTCACAAATTCTTCAAAAAAATGTTGATAAATGGGTGTCATTTTGGATCTTTCACATAAACTTGATGTTTGAAAAATAAAGTAGAAAAGAAGAGGAAATTAAATTTTATGTGAAAGATTCAGACTAACATTATTTATCAACGTTACTTTGAAGAATTTGGGATTTAATCAAATCCTATAGGTTAAAATAGGAAATCATGATTTACAGGATGCTTACAATTCGGAAAATATTGGATCTTTTAAGTTGTTTTTCAAGAATAACTTAATTTTTCTTATTATTATCTCAAAAATTTATTTGAATGGTTGTATTTGCTTAATGAGGAGCAGGGAAAAACAAGCAATCCTATATTTTATAATAAACTCTTACATATACCACAACTTTGATAGACATTTTACTACAATGGTTACAGAATCGTAATTGTGAATGTAGCATATACAACCACACTCTATACAATAATGTCGGAACCCGCGTAATTATATGTATTTTCTCACTATTGTTAAATGAGTTTTCCGTAGTAGTAGTGTAAATCGCTTACTTATTGATTTATATAGTTTGCTTAAAATATTGGTTTAATGAATCTAAACACAACAAAAGTATTATTGAACTTATCAAATGTTCAAAAGAAATTTATTATCACGATAACATAAATATCAATCATGGAAGATTCTATCACATATGATATTATTTAAATTTATTTAAATTTCTTGATAACAACCTTAAAAAAAGGGTGCCCTGTGAGGTATTCCCTTTCTTCTTGAATTCGGCTTGCGTTTAGAAGTCGGTAGACGATTGACTGGAACCACACTTTCTTTGTTGTTATCATTTTCTTTGACATCTTTTATACATTTTTCTTCTTTGTTCTCTTCCTCTTGATCAGTTTCTTCATCGATTCCCGCTTCTTCTAGTTTTCGTTTTGGATTTTGTTTGCTCAATTTGTTTGCCTTTTCTTTTGATGGTGTTACCTGGATCGATTTTTCTAACAAAGCTTCCAATTCCTTCTTCTCTCTGGCACTTACAAAAAATCCTCCATCCTTTTTTATTGATGCAAACTTGCATATATAAATAATGCAACAAAAACTAATTATTATTTAAAAAAATCATAAATAAAAAATAAAAAATGTGACTAAGACAAACAATTTACCTTACACGCCAAAGAGCAAAAGTAAGTAGAGTCCACTAGACTTTTTTTGCAAATCTTGCAAAGAGAATCGCTCATGTAACCAAATTTATTGATATTGTTCCTCTTTGGTTGGCTACGATCTCTCTTGTTAATGAATACTACTCTAAAACTGTTTATTATGTAGGTTTGTATTCCAAGAATGTCCACAAGCTTATAAATATCAATGGTCTTAATTGCCTCATTATAAGATGACCTTCGTATCTAATTTATGATTTCAAACATAAATGTTAAAATTTTCATATAAAAGTCATAATAATTATTAAAGATGCTAAAATGTAACAAAGATAAAATGAAGAGAATTGTATTTAATAGAAAGAAATACATAGATTATTGAGAATTTATAAATAGATCTAAATATCAAATGAAACAATACTCACTTGTATTACATGATGATCTTTGTGATCAGATGTTATACAAGAACCACAAAATGGATCATCATTGCAATCAATGCAAAACATGTTACACTCATTTTTCTGCTCGTCTGGGTGAGTTTTACATAAGGTAAAAAATGTAGTGATGGATAACAATTTTTCCAACCAAGGAACAAACTTCATATCCTTAAAAACAAACATAACTATTATAATAAGAAAAATAATACCAATAATTTAACTTGACATTGTAATTGATATATGTATGCATTACCATTAGAACTGTCCTTGATGCAAGTTGATTTTAGATAAAAACTTGAAGAGAAACAAAGGAAATGATGGAGTGTTTTAGTAAAAATGGTGAATAGGAATTGACAAAGAGAGCGTTTATATAGTGATAAAACTTCTAGATAATGTTCACATAACATATTGGTTTGCCAATAGAATTGTGGGGACTTAAATTCTCTAATATAAGAGTAAGGGAGACAGGTAAATTAAGATATTTAGATATATTATAATTGTTTGATTAAAATTAGATGATTTGGATTTAAAGTTTAGAATTTAATTTAAAAAATATATAATTCCGAAAGTTTCACACTATGAGCCATTTGATTAATATAGATTCGTTTGAGTATTTGACTGATTTATATTTCCAATGTAGAATGACAAAATACAATTATTAAACCTTTCGTAAACATAATTATTTGATTAAGATTTGATAGTTCAAATTTTAAATCACATAATCTAGTTTAAAAAAATTAAATCCTCGCATCATGGTCATAAAATTAAAATCAAATGGTCCAAATTACTTCATCTAGAAATTCAATTTGATTTTAGAGAAATGAATTTGAGCACCCTGTAATAACATTTTTTCTTTTTCTTTTTCTTTTACATAAACTAATAAATTAACAATTAATATACTAACATTGACTATTTAAAAAAACAGCAAAAAATATTTAAAAAAACTTTTTTCTTTTGAAAATATAATTTCATTAAATAAAGTGAAACAAATAACCAATTAAAAAAGTGAAATTGTATATAAAACTTAGAGTCCTACTATTAAACCATACTTTGAACACAAACACATATCCTTATTACTTTTATAATATTATTACTTTTATAATATTTGTATTTGACAATTTTGTATATTAACTTTAAGTTAATTAAATAATTTTAAAAATAGTTTGTCTTTAAAATAATGAAATAATTTCTATATACCTCCTTAAAGTAATATAAAATTTGAATATTATTCAATAATATTGTTTATCATAACTTAGTTACGACTCTTTGTTTCTGAGTTGTCTCAAACAAAAACAACCAAAACTTTTTTCAACGAGGGATAAAGGTTTAAAAATAATAATTCAAATCCATGAAGGAGATTTTTTTTTTTTTTGGTAAAAGATATAAATGACAAGCCTAGATATTTTCATAAATATAACAATTAATAATTTGAATTTGAATCGTGTTTATATTAAAGTTTCTAAAAATTAAATATATTTATTCAATTCTCTAAAATAATATAAAATTTGGAATCAATTGAAGTAAAATCAAAGTACAAAAATTTATTTGTCTACCTCCTTCTTTAAAATGTATAAAAACCAAAAGTTCTATACATTTCTTTAAAAATCAATTGAAGAAACAAACTTTTTGCCGGAAACAATATCAATTTCAACCAACTTAGTAAAAAAAAATGTATATAATAAAGAAGTCTTTTTCTAACACATTTCTTTTGTAAAATTATTAATGTAATATACCTTTGTTATTAGAATTCAAAATAAATATTATTCTTGTAAATAATTGTTATTGGAAATTAATTGTTAGATCTATGACTTTATGATTGACATAAATTTTGTTGAAATATGATTCTGAACTGATGTTGAACAAGATGTCACAACATCTTGATCAACTATCAAGATAGGTTTTGTTGACATGTATACCAGACATATGTTAAGCTAGATGTCTTGACATCTTAGCTTGTTATACAACATGTGTTCCTGTTATGTTTTTTGACAAATTTGATTTAATTTTGTGAGGTCTATTAGATATATTTCACTGATTTTTATAGGTCAAGAAGATTTTATTATGAACAATGTTATTTTTGATTTGGTTTCATTAAAAATGATCTTTGAAAATTTTTAGGAAACTTTGAAGATTTGTTCCTATTTTTGTGTGAAAATCTTGTAGTTGATTTAAATAAAAGAGTGAATTTAATTTGAAGAGTCCAAGCCTATTCAACAAGAGTCTATAAATAAGGATTTGCTAAACCTAAAATAGCAAACATTCAACAAGAAAAATTATGGATGCAATATAATGGTTTAGAATTTTCGGAGTCCTTTAGGATCTTTGTGTTTTCTTCGTATGTCACTCATGTATCTTTGATACATTGAGGTTGACTGATTGTTCTTAGTTTAAAAGCTTTTAAGCACAACTAAGTATTGTTCTCACTCATGAGCTTTTAAATAAAGATTTTGAGTATTTTTTATTGGAAATGTAATCTTCTATTTTTGTAGTTTTGATTCTAGTCACGTGTTTGTGACTTAGGTATCACTGAGGGGATTGAAAGTGAGAGGGGGTCTCATATTTAGAAGGTGTTTAAGTAGAAGTTGCACAAGATAGTAATTAGGAAACAAGTTGTAAACTAGAGTCGCTTAGGCTTTGAACTAATACTATCATAGTTAATTTCCTTCCTGGCTTGTTAGCCCTCAAAGTAGGTGACGTTGTACTGAATTGGGTTAACAATTGATTGTGTTGTTTAATTTTCTGCAATTTATTTTCTACATAATCTCCAGTTTTAGCAAGTGTTTTTTGTCAACATATTATGTCATAACACCTGTCTAAAAAGTGTGTTGGTGTTAGGACATCATTTTTGACATTTTTATTGCAAGTGTTAGAATTTCAATTGGCATTAGAGCAGTCACCATGTTTTGTTTATTGAGTGAGTTCCAGAGAGAATATTTCTAGTACTATGGACAAGGAAGGATGATACAACAACAAACCATCTTTCTTAGATGGTTCAAATTATGGCTAGTGAAATGTTATAATGGTGGCTTCTTTGAATTTCATGGACAACAAAGCTTGGAATGTCGTGTTGAAAGGATGGGATCATCCTATTGAGAAAGACAAAGATGAGAATGTGTCTTTGAAGCCAAAGGAAGATTGGTATGATGAGCATGATAAATTAGCTATTATAAAATCCAATGCTTTGAATGCTTTATTCAACGGAGTGGACAAGAATGTTTTCAGGTTGGTTACATGTATTGTAGCCAATGATGCTTGGAAAATTCTCAAAACAACTCATGAAGGTACATCTAAAGTGAAGATATCAAGACTTCAGCTTCTCACTTCTAAATTTGAGAATCAAAATATGAACGATGATGAGACCATCCAAAAATATCATATTAAGGATCTTGAAATAGCTAATGCATTTAGTGCCTTGGGAGAAAAGATGTCAGAAGAAAAGCTTGTTAGAAAGATTCTTAGGTCTCTAACTAGGAAATTTGACATGAAGGTGACAACCATTGAACAACCTCATGACATCATCAATAAGAGGGTTAATGAACTTGTTGGCTCACTTCAAATTTTTGAACTGGCTATTATTGTCAAGTATGAGAAAAAGAACAAGAGCATAGATTTTGTATCCAATGCTAAAGATGAATAAGGCCACGTTGATCTTGATACCTGATGAAGGACTGTCCAATACCATTATGTTACTTTGGAAGAAATTCAATTGAATTTTGAAGAGAATGGATAGAACGGGAAGACCAAATATCTAGAACATCACATCTGACATCAGTAATAACTATTATTCACAAAAGAATACTATAACTAAAGACAAGTCCAATTAAAGAAAAGGCATTCAAAGTTCCGAGTGTGAAATTTTTGGTCATATTAGGACAAAATGTCCCAACTTTCTCAAGAAGAAAAAAAATGGGACTATTGTATCTTGGTATAATAATGATGAGTCGGAAGATGAATCTAACACTGAGACTATCAAACTTATGTTGTCTTATTCTAGAAGATGGGTAGATAAAGTAGAAGCTTATGATGAAAATGACCTATATGAAGATCAAGATGTGTCCTACAAGGATACTTCGACATATATGAATAAAGTCCTAAGAGAGGAAGAACAGAGAAAAATCATAGTTGAATTGAAGAATATAAGGAAGAAGCTTCTATGTAGTGTTTCTCATCTTCAAAGTGAGGTAACTCTATTAAATTCCAAGCTTAATGATAGGTTCTTTGAGAAGAATGAAAAATGGAGCTGGTATGATGATAAAAGATGAAGATACAGAGGTTAATCACACATTTGATAATCAACAAGAAAAAATATATGTAGAAAGGTTTTTTCCATCTGGAAATAAAAGAATGATTAATGTAACACCCCGATTTTCTTTATTTATTATTTTATTATGTTATTTTCCATGTTAATTATTATTTGGCTTGATAATTATTTAATTATTTGAATTGGTGTGTTATGTGAGCAATTGATTTAATTAGAATATATGGGTAATATATGTTATTCAGTTATTGAGTGTAAGAATAGCAAAATAGACATTGGGCCTTATGTGCATTAGAGTAAGTGAGAGGGTTTAAACCCAATAGAGAAAACAAAGGTTAGTAAGAGTTGTAAGACAAAATAGAATTATCAAGAGAAGATAAGATGAGAAAAGAAAAGAAGTGGAAGAAGGAGAAACCCTAGAAAAGTGTCTACATCTAAGGTAAGGGTGGGCATTCCTTGAATTATGGGAGTATATGATGGTATGTAATGGATAGCAACATGAATTAAGACAAATTTTACTAATTTCCATGTTTGAATCACTTAGGTTTGATGTGAGAATCCATATGTTTAATGTATGATTGTTTAAAAAATGTTTGTGATTATGTTGATGTGTTGTATGGGTGATATGTTATGGAATTCATGGTTGTATTGGGTGAAAATTTGGGGTTTTGGGGGAAAAAACGCATTGTAGAGTTGTTGTATGTGCAGTAACAGAGGAAATGGTGTTCGTCATTCCCTCATGGCATTCGCCACAGTGTTAATACATGTGGGGCTCGTCGTTACCTTGTGGTGTTCGTCATATCAGCTTAGAATGTAAATGTAATTTTAAATGTTCGTATCTTTTGAACTGTAACTCCATTTTGAGTGTCGTTCGAAGCGTTAGGAATCTATCGCAATAATCTTTTTAATAAAAATATATTTATGGGCATTAGATGATTGATTTATTATGTGGTTGTGTAAAATGACAGTTATATATGTTATGTAATCATTGTGAATTGGTGTTGGATTGTAATACATTGTGATATTACTTGCTATGTGCTATTGGGAGGTAATTAATTGATGAATATTATGAAAGTGAATTGCATGTGAATAATCCATGAATATGTGTATGTATTTGAAAATGTGAGGTATTTCACATGTGATGAATTCTTGAAGATAAGAATTGATGAGATTTGGATGACTTCTTAGTATGAACGTGATTCTTGAACTTTATGTATATGAATGTTGTGAATTGACGATGAATAAGGATAACATATTTTGGCATCGCTTACTATATGTTATTGTGGTGTGTTGATTTGATTAATGCCATGAGAATTTCATGAACGTGATACTTGAATTTTGTATAGAAGTATGTTGTGAATTGAAATTGTTATAATGTATTGAATTGGTGAATATTAAGAATGTGATTCATATCTGGATGATGACATGATATATATATATATATATATATATATATATATATATATATATATATATATATATATATATATTTGATTGGTTTATAAACATTATCTCTGTTGTTATACCAACCGATGTAGGACTTAAAAATTTATAAAAAGAGTTGTTTCCACTTTAAATCTTAACTACAAGATGGACAAGCACACAGAAGAAGTCATGCATCAAACATCTTATAAGTTGTTCCAACAATGAGAAACAATAATTATTTTCTCAAGCATCTATCTATTTAATAAAAGGGGGAACAAGTAATAATAATGAAGTAACTTGAAGATGCTTCAACAATGAATAACTACAATTTAATTTTGAGTTTAATCCATATAGCATATTGTTCATCTAACATCAGTAAAAACCTTTCTCTCTTCCATCCCCATCATCCTTGACTATTCGAAATCCGATAATTTGGCTTCGTATTTCTCAAGCAAAAGAATGTTTGTAAGCTAATCATTAAAATAAGTATCAGACATCAAGAAAACATTATCTAAATATTCACAATTAAATGTAAAAAATATCAAATTCACCTTGATATCCCTATGTACAACACAACCCTCTATATGATGATGGAGATACTTTAATACAAATGAACATTCTCTTAAAATCCTCACTCTTGCTTCCCATGTCAAATGACTATCTCTTCCCGAAAATAGTCACATATGTAAATTAAAATCGTCATTTATGTTATACGTTACGTTGAAATATGTCAAATGATTGATCGGAAGTGAAGAGTAGAGAGATGTTGAGCAAGATTTCCATTCGCGCAAATATTAATAAATAAAAAAATTAATAATAAAAAAAAATTCACATATATTTAAAAAATAACGAAATATCCATTAAAAGATTCTTTATAGCAATTAATGGAATATCTGAATCTTTATGGCAATGAGTGAATATCTAACAAGACCCACTTGGTTCCTTTTCCTACACAAAGTTTCAATTTTTCACAACAACCCTTTTATTCTTTCGTGTGTTTGAAGTCGTTGCAATTTCATTCTTCAATCGGTGAGTTGTTTTCCGTCTCTTATTTCGGTTCTAGGGTTTACATGATTTGTAATTGTGAATTGAAGGAATGGAGAGTCCTCAGTCTGTCAACAGTCCAAGAAGAACACTGAGTCTATCAAGACAACGGAGGGCAACCGTGTCGTTTCTCGATTCGTCCGATAACAATAACAAACCCGCCTCTGCTTTATCAGCTGATCATGGCCCTAAGCCTTCTGAAGTTTACGGTTTCGTCGGATCTATAACCACCGTTGTTGCCACAGGTCTTCTTTCTATCGCCTGCCTATATTGGATGTTCAGTTATGATTAATTGCACAAACTCTCAAGTTTTTTGAGCTAGAGTTTAAACAGCAAATTCTTGAAGGTTTTTTTGTGATATTATTGTTGCATTTCATGATTTATATTTACTTGTTCGTTTTCCTTTGTGGGTAGTTATTTTCTTGGTATGGGCATATGTTCCAGAATCATGGCTACATTCTATTGGCATATCCTACTATCCTAGCAGGTTAGGCAGCTTAATTCCTGTTATCATTCTATTGCGTGTGTGATTGATTGGGTGCACAAAAACAAGAAGATTACTTTGAATTAACTCTAAAATGACAACATGAGTCAAATTGATTGAAAACTACTTATGCATTGCAGATACTGGGCTTTAGCGGTACCAACATATGTGATGGTGACTGTTGTATTAATGTTGGCATTTTACATTGGCCTTAACTTCATGTCAACGCCTTCTCCTGCATCCATAAACACAGTTTATGGTGAGTTTAATGCAGAGTTTTTAGCGATTCTGGTGTGGTTAATTCTGATTGCTACATTACTTCCTAAGCTTTCTTGCACATGTGAATAATTTATTTATTTATTTATCTGCATAAAAAAGTTGTGTCCGTCCTCTTCATCTAAGTTAAGTCATTGAAGAATTTCATTTCGGTTATTCTTTTCTCAAAACTGTGATATTATTTAGGGCCAAGTGAATTTGTGAGTTCAAGTTTTTGATAACTGATTTTGACATGTCGCTGTTCAGATGAATTCAGCAGGGACCCTTTGAGTCATGATTTTTCAGAAGAGGGGGATGAGAAGCCCATTGATCCCATATCTGATATTGGTATTGACAGAATCAATGATGCTATGTTCAATAATTCAGCCTAACAAATAGACATTCAGAGCTGTTTCCAAATTCCAACATTAGGTTGGATATTCTACCAAGCAGTTGTTACTGATGCGAGTTCTCTCATGAGATTATAATGTTATTAGCTTTTAGACACGAACTTGGTTGAGTTGGTCATATGAAAGAGTGATAATTCAGTGACTTTTGAGTTTTACTCTGTTATCTATCTATCCGTGCCGTTTTGGTGCTGGTTTGTGGGCTATGCATTTGGTATGAAACAGAGAGGTGAGAGCCTTGAATTCTCCACCTCCATATATTTGTACTTCAACAATAGTGATGAAGTGTGTGAAAGTTATTAATTCATCCAATTTTCAATTTGAGTGGAATCTCCCATATGTCTTTAGTACAAGCATCTACACAAGTAGATATTTTACCAGAGGAGATATTTGACCCCATATAATCAGCAAACAACAAATCTAAAGGAACGTAATAAACCGAGTGAGATAGACAACTCAGAAGTACATGCTTTTTGTTAAACTCGGATAACGGCGCAGCGTGGCCCTCCAAAATATTGGAACGGAACGGGAAGAATACATCATTATCCTTTGAACACTTGCTGCTAACAAATATATGATTCTTGTGATACCCGAAACAAGAAGTGGATTCTTGAGTGTCAATTGTGTGTGCTTTATAAGGTGACTGAAAATGTGTGGAACCAATAAAGGTTATGTACGAACCTTAACCATTGCAAAGAAGAACTTGATGAAATCCTGTAATTTTAACACTATTGAGTAGAAAATCAGAGTTATTGTTCCTGAGTCTAGATACCACTGCAAGTATTGATAGTCACAACACATCCATTCAACCTTGTTGAAGAGTGGGAGTAGTTATAGATGTGAAACTAGGTGGTCCTTGAGTAGATGAAGCATGCCACTGATCTTGACTATTTGTCCATTGATTCTATTCGAGCGGTGGAGATTTACTCCACTACTAAGGTGTATTCCAGGCCGAGGGCAACATAGATGAGTGCCTATGATAACACGCACTTGCATCGTGATCTGTTTTGAAGCAGTTCTGACACTAAACCTTGAACCGACCTCCAAATCAACCTCCTCAGCCACGATTAAAGGTACAACCACCACATTGAGGTGCGCAATTAGGAGTTGAAATACGTTTAGAAACAACATCAGGTGTTGAGATTATGCATTGAGTAATAATGTTAAGTGAAAGAGGTTTTGTTAACACGGATTTCTTCAAGTTGAGACTCATGTGAGAGCAATACTGACTCTGCTTCATGGCTGGAAAAAAAAATAACATCATGATATTGAATGATATATACAAGTGCATTATAATCATCTAGTAATCCATCTAAATTTTCTTCTAATTGATCACAATGTATGATCATCAACTGAATCTAGAATATCAACAACTTTGAGTTCTAGCTAGATATATTTTGAAAACATTTTCTTACATTTGGAGATCGACTTCAATTAATTCAGATCTAAGTTACCCTCATTGGTGTGACAGAGATGCATGTGTGCAATGTCTTTATGTCACCTCAACTCTTTTATTAGCTCAAGCTATTTACTAACATACAGAGAGAGACTGATGTATGAACACATTTTTCCGATTGTTTTTAAGTAGCTTCAATAATAAGCAGCTTTACAAACTTAACCAAAGGGTAATGAAATAACCAGTAACACACCTTAAATATGGGGATGAAATTGACTGGAATCTAAGAAAAATACCTAAAATTGATGGGATGAGACTTCATATTAGTTATGGTATTAATTATGGTTCTGAAAGCTTCCTTTCAATGAATTTAAGATTTCTAAAATTCTATAGAGTTATGTAAATAACAAATGCATTGTAAAATTAAACATAATATTGTTTGATGATTACAAACAAATTGTAGTCTTCTGCACTTGGATTCAATGAAAAATAAAGACCGAAGTTTTTGGGTCTTTTGAAATTTTAAAAGTGATGGAACGATGGGGAGAATGGTATGGTTTTTATATATACAGACAATTCAAAAGGATCTATAGATTTTCTTGATTAATTGAAAATTTGAGAAATTCCTGAAATATGTGGGAGGGGAAATTTTTCCTTATTTTTATTACACTATTGGATTGACTATTTATGCGATCTCACTAAACCATTAGGGTTTAGTGACAAATAAATAAAAATATTTTTTAATTTTTAAATAGTTTTTCGATCTAAATGCATTTTTTGTCTTCATATTTTTACGTTTTTTTTTTTAAATTTTAGTCTTTCAATTTTAAAATTATTTTTTTTCCATAAATTTTACCTTGTTCGAGATTTCGATTTAAATACATTTTTTGTCTTCATATTGTTATGCTTTTTTTATTTAAATTTTAACCCTTCTATTTTAAAGTCATTTTCTTGTCCATAAATTTTAACTCACTCGAAATTTCATTGGTCGCCTCTAATTTTGCATATATGACGTATTTATTAATGACATGATACTATTACAATAACTTCACATTAGACTATGTCCAATAGTTTTATTATTCAACATTTTTTTTTTCATTTTTTATATTTCACGTCATCTTCTCTTTCTTTCATCTAATAATTCAACGTTCATTTAATTTTTACTTACTACAGTAATTTTTTATTAATAAAATTCAACACCCTATCCACCACTTTTATTTCATATTTGTATTTTCTTTTATGTTTTTCTTTAAGAAAGTTAATTATTTTTGTGTGTTCAAATCAAATGAACCAAGCCTCTATTTATAGACAAAAAATAATGAATTTTGGTGAAAATAAAAATAAATAAAAAATTAATTTACTATAAAATAATTGAACTCAAATAATTAACACGAGATAAAAATCTAAACATTCACAATAACCAATAACATTTTGCAAAATATTTTATGTGACTCCACTTCCTCTTCATTCAACATGTTGAATATTTTCAACACCAATTAATCCACCACACTTTCAATACTCCATTCAACACCACATTGTCAATATTCAACTATTAATTTTTTTTCAACACCCCATTATACATAATCTTATATGGACACACATTATAACAAGTTATTGTAGTATTGACATGACATGTCATTAATAAGGGCGTCACATATGTAAAATTATAGGGAGAGCAACAAAATTTCGAGTGAGATAAAATTTAAAAACTAAAAAGTTAATTTTTAAAACGGGGGACTAAAACTTAAAAAACTAAAAAATATGGGGATCAAAATGCATTTAAGTCTAATTTTTCTTAATTGCTCATCTTTCTATGTTAGAAACTCTAAATTCATAGTTTTAGTGTTCATCTTTCTACATTAGAATCTTTAAGAATATATTTGGATTGATGGAATGAAGTGATATTAATCTGATTCTATTATTTGGATATATATATATAAATAATGTATAAAACGGAATTTGTTGGAACCATCATGCTTCTTCTATGTCTGAGCCTGTAATATTTGTATCGAATCTTGAACCTTTTTTTTTCCCGACAATCTTAATCTCGTGTGCTTCCAAAGAACCAATCAAATCCTCTTGTAAGGTTTTAAGATGGTTAAATTCCTGAATAGCTATGATAACATGATCAAATTGAGAGATCAATGTACGCATTATCTTCTCAACTATCAGCTTACCAGTTATGCTTTCACCATAATCCTTCATGGGATGGGCGAGATTCTACACCTTCGACATATAGCCTAAAATCTTTTCATCTTCTCTCATTTGTAGTAATTCATATTGTCGTTGAAAAGTATGCAATTTAACGACTTTGATTGTCTCAATTCCTTTATAGTGACAAGAATATCTCATGCCTCCTTCGCAGATTCAACATGAGAGATCTTGTCAAAATTCGTTGAATCTACCGCCGATTGAATGCAATACGTAGCCTTGCAATATTTCTTCTTCGACTCATTGTGTGTAGTTTTTTGCACGTCAGTTGCATCCTGAACAAGCTCGCAAATGTCGTTTTTGACCGCTTCTAGAATTTCATGAAAACCGAACAAGGACTTCATCTCCTTGCTTTATCAGTTTCAATTTTTGTCGTCAAAAATTAAAAGAAAATTCATAATGTCATTAGTGTCATTCATCTTTGCAACAGTTGACTCACGTTCCACCAATATTAAGTTCTTAAAAACACGATCAAAAACACGAACCATAAACTTTAGATACCAATTTAATAGTGCGTGAGATATTTTTAGTGAAGAGAGAAAGAGATAATACGAAAATAAGAATTGTTATTCCAACGGACTTGTATACTAAATAATAAATTCTAATCTTAATTAACTTTGAACTTATACTACACAAATTGCATTATATCGCAACAATAATTATAATACATCATGATTTGCAAACTAAAATATTCTTTTAATTTTTTTTAAAAGTGTTCTTAAACAAAAAATATAAATTTAACAAAATAATAATAATATTAACAATAAAGTCAATTGTAATTTTAATTAAAAAAATCAAATAACTTTAAAATAGGTTCCTAACCTAAACATGGAGTTACACTAGTTATAAACATAGTGTAAAGGAAGAAGACGAAGTAACAAAATCAACGCATTCTCATCAAAATGCAAGCTCTGAAGCAATCGATACAACGCCGTTCATATCTCAGAGTTTCAGTTTCGCCTTCCATACCCACAACGCAACCCGTTAATCTCCATCATTCACTCCCTTGTCATCATTTGGCTCGCCTCACCCCCAGACGCTTCTTCGATTGGCCCCAGGTCCCTCTCTCACTCTCTCACACGCTTTTCCTTTGATGGGTACAACAAAATGTCCCAAAAATTGGATTTTTAACAAAAACTGGTGATGGGTTTGCAGTTTAGCAATAAGGAAGCAATTGCAAAGGAGCGAGCTCGGATGTAAGTTTATTTGTTTTTGTTGAGTTGTTATATAATTTTAATGAACTGTAGTGCTGGTTTTCAATGATGTGTTGATGGGGTTTTGTGCAGAAATGATGAAATGAAAAGGGGATATGTTGCTGATTTGGCTGAGATCAAGCAACATGGCGGTAAGGTATTGTTGTCTTATGATAATCTATTTGGTTTTACAGAAGCACAAAGACACTGGTAATAGTTTATGATGATTAATAATTTGAACCTGATCATGAATGTGTTGGTGCTCCATAAGTTTGGTTGGATTCAGTTTGCTAGTCGTAGAGAACTATTTTATGGATTGTTTAATTGTTTGACCTGTTTGGATAAACAATTTAATTAGGCGGGGCGGTTATAGCACAAGGGTTTATCGATGTTATTATATTAGTCTTTATGTGTAAATTGTTTCGATAACAACACAAAATAAAGTCAAAATGTTTTTCAAATAAGATGTTAATTGTTTTAATAAGCTCTCTCAAATAGTAACATAAGTTTGTATGCCCGCCCATAGATTAGTTCAAATAAATCAGTCCAAACAAATCATTTGTTTCAGTAGGATGTCATAATGTTGAATGTTCCATACTACCGGGGGATCGAGATAGTTTTTACACTTAATTTGGGGTCACATATTCCAATGAAGTTGGCATAAAGTTAAAACAAACTCTCAAAACCCCTAATTGGTTAGATTCAGCAGAAATTTTGCCAATTGGTCTGTTAAAGCATGCTTGGAACTTGACTTCTCGAATAAGCTAGTCTCAAAACCGTTAGTTGTATACAATTTTGATTTGATTTTGACTAATTCATGCACATTATACTTGAAATTGGAGCTAAGATTGATTTGAAATTGCTTGAGAGATTAACCTTCATCGTGTTTGTTTAAACTAATAATTAGTAGGTACAACCAATTCCCTGATTTTGGGGCAAGAGCATAATTCAATCGTACATTAATCTATCCTATTTTCAACAGAATATTCTCATCATATCATAGCATAATTTCAAATATCTCAATACTCCCCCAAGGTGGTGCATATAAGTCCTATGCATCCAACTTGTACAAATAAGATATCCTTAGTAACTTGGTGAAAATATCTGTCAACTAGACATTTGAATTCACAAAAGATGTAACGACTTCTCCATAAATAACTTTTTCACTTATAAAATGGCAATTAATCTCAATGTTTAGACATCTAGTTTGCAAAATTCAACTCGGAAGTTGTTTCGACCAAATATGCTCACATGTATATAGTATGAGCCATAACTCGATATTCTGTCTCTGCACTGGAACTAGCAAAATCATTTTATTTATTGCTTTTCCACAAAATGTGGTTACCTACTATAAGGAGCAATAACCTGAGGTAGAGTGTCAATTATGTGGGGATCCAGCCCAATCTTCATCTGAATATGCCACAACATTAATTTAGTATGACCTTTATTCTTGGAAACCAATCCTTTTTTTTTCTTTTTCTGGACATCCTTTGAAATACCTCAAAATTTGAACCGCCGCATCCCAGTGACTATCACTAGCTAAATTAAGGATTTGACTCATAACATTGACAACAAAGGATATGTCACGTCTAGTTGCAGTAGGGTAGTTCAACTTTCTAAATAGGAGTATATGATATTTACGAGGTGAAAGGACGCTCCCTGATCTAACATACGTTTGGTGTTTGGATCCGTAGTGTTATATTTCAACAATTTATGGTTTTACTTCCCCTTTCCAATTTTGCGTAAAATCTCAATTTTAACTACCTTGAGCGTCTCGGTGGATGTACAATCTAACATACCAGTCTTCTCCAAAATGGCAAGTGCATACTTCCTATGAGAGATGGATAAAGCCTTACGATGACTATAAACAAAACTATGAGAACCCCCCTGAGCAACAGCTAGTTGAATATTATTTTGATTTTATTTTGATCAGTTCATGCGCATCGTCTTCTAATTAGCTAGTTGCAGTGATGAGTTGTTAGACTGGAAGTGCATCTTAGGTGTACCAGATAAGAGTATGCCATATTTATTGGTATTTGTGACCTGCAGGTTTCTGTAGCTAATAAAGTTATTATACCGGCAATGTTGGCTGTGAAATTTCCTTATATCAAAGTCAGCTTCCCAGATGGTAAAACAATGAAGCTTCCCATTCGTATTTCTGATAACGCAGTTGATTCCGACAAATCATCTGTCCCAAAGGCATCTTTGGTTTGTCTTTCATTCCGAGGATATTCCGAGGTAATTGATCATGGCCGATAAGCGATAAAAAATTGTACTATGTTGTTCCTTGTGATTTTTGTATTTCAAAAACAATTACTTGTGTTCGTTTTGATTTACTGTTGACAGAAAATGATCGATTCTTGGAGCGTGCCTTTTGCTAAAACATTTAGTAACTCAAAAGATGTTCATTTATATAAGGTACTACTTTGTTGTTCAGATTTTATGCATTTTCTCATCATTGAGTGCGAAATTTAATCACCTTTTGCATTGTCTATCAGGTATCATTTATAGATTCATGGTTTCTATGTCTACCTCCTATAAAACGTTTCCTTCTCTGGACAATCAAGAAACCTAATCAAAATGAAAACAAGGATACACTTGAAGGGAAAATGGTGTATTCATTTGGTGACCACTATTATTTCAGAAAAGAACTAAACTTAGAGAATCTCCTCACTGGGTATAAAAGCTTTTACTTTTGCTTATACAATTCATTATGCATAGTACATTTTTTAACATTAAATTCACAGGTATGTCTTCCTATTAGATAACTTTGGTAGGATAAGATGGCAGGGCTTTGGGATGGCAACAGAAGATGAAGTTTCTTCCCTTCTTTCTTGCACATCACTTCTTCTAGATGCATAATGAGGTAAGACCATGAAAGTTAAACTGTTTTCGTATAAGCTATAAGTTATTTTTTTAGAACTTATAGAAATAAGCTAAAAACACTTTATCTTTGTAGGTGACTAAACTGTTGTTCTTTATTTCAGAAATTTTGGAATGTGATAAACAAGGTTGGATGAGATTTTTCTGTTTTAAATGGTGTGCTAAGACATTTATGGAGCAACTACCTTGTGGGGGAGGAAAATTGTAACACAAGGAAGCTGTGTGAGGATAAATCGTTATTTTTTAACTATAAGTTGAAATTCATTTAAATAAAAGCATACGCACAGTTTTAGAATTTTCGTAGTGTTGCTCTTGGCTTGAAGATTATCCATGAGGATGCATCTCTTTTTGTAATGATCACTTCATGATATGGTTAATGAAGAAAGTATCACTTCTCTTATGTCAACTATAGATCCAGAAGTTTTTTTGTCAAGTTGTGTAGCAAAAGATCTTAATTCAAAATGAAAAATGTAGAATCTAATAAATACTCCTATGTCTCTGGTTTAGACATGATCTTCAAAAAGAACTCTGAATGCTGCTTTCCATTGGTTTATATTCATGTACACAATAAATTATCAGTTCAGCTTTATCTAAACCATATGTGCATCAAGAAGTTACCGATCTTGATCGTCTGATCTAAATCAATGACCAAGATATCTTTTGATCTCAAATCGATGACTGAGATTGATTATAATGTGCTATTGAATGGTATTATTACTGCAGCGGGTCCAAATCCAATGTGCAATGCCAATTAATAACAATAATTATATGCAGAATACAAACATTAACTGAACATGGGGATAGAAAAAACTATATTATATTAACTTGTATAAGTAATTCAATCACTAATCCTGTGAAGTAAAATTTACAAAACAATCATAAAAATAACAAAGTAATGATTAGAATCTACAAGACTGATAGTGTCCTACAGAATCATCTAAACCTGAACCTGAAAAACCTACTGTGCAGAAAGAAAGCACAACACAAACAATATTGAACATAATATGCAGTCTCTCCAATTATCACAAATATACAGTGGAAATAGAATATACATAGGAAAAAGAATATTAGATCTATATTCCACAAGGTGTAAATCACTGCTATAAAAACACAAAGCAGCAAATCAATGCTACAAAGAGAGACAAGAATACTGTCTTTGGATGCTTATGTATATCATGTAGAGAAGTGCTCCCACTTATCTCTCCGGCATTCACATATTCACTTCTGCCAGTGCCGGTTGCTGCAGAGACGTTAACAGACAAAGAACCTACATTGTGAAATTTAAATGTAACATTATCAGAATCTAATGTAACATCGACGATAAACAGAGGTTAATCAGAGTTTATTTTCCTCGTGAAATTTACTATGTCTTTCAGGTAGTGTAGGTGAAACTTACAGTCATAGTTAGCCCATCCAATACGTTGACCGGCCAGATCATAAACTATAATTTTGTCTTTTAATACAAGATCTGTCAAAACATAAAGAAGTGATGTTAATAAATAGTATAACACTCTTGAAGAAAACATTCTTAACAGATTATGACAATAACTTTAGAACAAAAAATGAGATCTTAAAATTTAAATTGATATTATGATTGGTATTATACCTCCTAAAATTGTCACCCCTTGACCCTGGATTTTCTGAAAGCCAATGCACCACACTGCTGCACCACTCTGTAACAAGAATAGTTTCACCAGAGAAATTAGTGAGATAACATAAGGTATATAAAAATATTGAATGAAGTGAAGCATAAGCCGAATATAAAGAATAAATGCATGTTATCAAAGCTGTCAATGATATCCAAGAACTTTATGTGAAATTTGAGACATTTCTTAAGCTTTCTCTACACTATAATGTACCAGTTTTCAGTTGGAAAATGGCATGTAATAGGAATTACAAGAAAAGCCGTCTTTGTTTTTATTTCTTGATAATGCACTCAAATCAGCAGTATCATTTGCCATAATATATGATTTGTGTAATAAAATAAGTTATCATGTAAAACGTCTTACAGAAAAGTACACTAGGCAGCTTTAGAAATAAAGTAGAATCAGATTAATAGATTACAAGTGATTTTCAATAATTGTCAAAAGTAATGATTTTACTTCAAATTAATATATTTGGAAATCACAAAATTCAAACCAGTCCTCAGAAAACGAAAAGAAAAAGGAATTGAATCTTGATCACTTACAACAGAACTTTGCTGTATAAGGTAGTCCTGTGGTCTTAAAACCATTGATGCACCACCAGCAAAATTCAGACTTACTTGAGGAAAAATATCAGCGACACTAAGGACAGTAACAAGAAAGGAGTTAGAGAAAAAGAAATAAGAATGATCTATTTTATAGCACATCATCAGCAAAAGTGCGCGAGCAGAAAATAATAAATCTAGAAAAATTTGCAAGTGCTCAGCCTAACCTGCTAGTGATTAAGAAACACTGATTTCCCCTAGAAACAACAGTGCGTACAGATTGTGGTAATGTAGCTGTAATCTGCACGAGTAAAAAAATCATTTCACCATCAATATTTGATAACCTCCAACCAGCAAAAAGCATGCCGTGATTGCTAAGTAATACATGAAGCATTAAAGCAACATAATGTTATTGATAAATTGAAGAACGTGGAATTACTTAAAAGAAACTCACCGCATTGAGAAAGGGATCATAAGCCTCTTCTGCAAGGTATGCCAAAGTTGTTCCAGAATCAACAATGGTACCTCTGTTGTTGCTTGATGTAGCGAAAACTGAGGCATCGATTTGCAACGCCTGGCCGTTGACAGAGATGCTCTGTAGATTTAAGTTGTAGTGAGGCCTGAAATATGTTAGATAAACACTTTTTAGATGGTCATTCTTACAAAAAGATTGACTATGTTAGGAACTTAACAATAAAAAATGTTTAACTGATGAAAGATGTTAAACTCTAGCAATTTTATTTCTGATGAAAGAACTTACTGTGATGGAACAAGTGGAGTATAAACAATGTTAGGCTCCACAATCTCACCAAGAACCAAAACTCCTCCGCCAGTGCTATCTCCTCTAAGACAATGTGAGAATACTCTAGGAGCAATCCCTTGTGAAGAGAGCTGGGAGATCACAGACATTTCCTGTTGCCCGAATCCAAATATACCGTCAACTGCTCTGTCGGACTTTGTCAAGTCTCCACTCTGCTGGTTACTACAACTGCCCAATTCACAGAGTAACGATTTCAGAGATTAAATTAACCCCATAAACACAGGAAAAAAAGAGAGAAATGCTATCAAGTATCAACCATTTCACGCTCATGAAATCTCACCCAAAAACTACAGGAGCTGAAGAATTTGTAGCCACGGATCCCTCGAAAATAGTATCCAAATGCATCGTATCTGACACATAATAGCCTGATGTTCCACTACCATCTCCATACTGGAAAGTGTAAGAACACTGGTTGTTCTGACTGGAACAGGTCGCATCTGATGACTGTATTCCACTATTGCACCTTTTGTCAGAACAAGAGATTAACGATGATGTCGACGAACGCCCAGTGTCGAAAAAATTGAGCTCAATCTGTAACAAAATCCATAAACCATTACATTGAATTTATGATACTAAATCTACAAAGAGATAAATTTGAATTTACCTGTAGCCCACTTGTCTGTGGACAACCAGTGCAGGAGCTGCAACTGACCCAAAGAACATCACTTCCAGTGTCAATTTGCACATAAAATTCTACAGGAGGAGTACCTAACTGCACCTTCGTAAAATATAGCCTGAAATAATCCATCAATTTAAAATCAAACACACAGAGGCAAAGATAAGATATAATGCAAAGGAGAAAAACACGAAAGACTGAGACACAATAGACACAACACTAACACTAGCACATTGACATTGTTAATTATTTGAGAACATCAAATGCTTTAGCATGTGTTTGGTTATACCACTTTTTCCGGTGAAAAGCCACGCTCAACTAGAAGCTACAGCTAGCATGTGTTTGGTTATACCACTTTTTCCGGTGAAAAGCCACGCTCAACTAGAAGCTACAGCTAGTAGCTTCATACTCACAATGCATTTACTTCCTCTCAGGGCCGTCTTTGAGGGCTTGCGGCGGGTTACCATATAAGATCCAAAATGGCTAAATAGGGATTCAAAAAATTGTCATGGTATAACTACTGCTAACTTATACAGGACCTCCAAAAATTCTAGACGGCTGCTTCCCCTCCCCCATGTTACTAAACATGCTATTTATGTAACAATATCTAACGGTATCGCCGTATCGGACAACAAAGATGCCTTAAATAAATTGTGTCTATGAGTGCTAAAAAAAACTAACTTGTAGGAAATCATGAATTCAATTTAGAAACCACATATTAACCTACCGTTACACAATAAAACCATCTTAAAGTTGCCAAAAATAGAAAGAAAAATGAAATTTTATGTGCCATAAAGAACCAAACCAAATCAAGAGATTTTGGTTTTAACTTTTAATAACCAAACAAATAGAAAAGCATGAAAATAGTAACAATCCAAATTGATCAACAAAAGGGGAAAAAATCAGCAACACAAATTGAATGAAGAAAGCAAAAATTCTAAACAAATTATGCAAGTTCATCACTTCAGAATCCACCAAAAGTGAAAATGGAAGAGAATCAAATTGAATTACCCGACTTGGAAGGGATCGAAGGTACCATGAACATCAAAATCAACAACACCGTTCGAAGACTGCAAAATTCTCCGATGCCTCAACAAATCCCTCGCTCTGAGCTGATTCATCTCCACTCCATGATTCGTCGGAAACGCTCTCTCCAACGTGAGAGTCATCGGCGATTCAGAAATAACCGTCGCCGCCGTTAACATCAGCAGCAATATTACAAAAACGACGGCCATTCGCGTCGTTTAATTTACTAAGTTGTAACTAATTATCGACTTATCGTTACTAATTATGATTCTAATTACACAATTAAGTATATGTATTAGTATGTGGTAGTTAGTTATCTAGAAAATAAAACAAGAATATGAAGTGGTTTTTGTTGTTGTTGTTAATAACGAATGTTTTTGTTTGTGTTACGATGATAACATTGGAAGTGAAGAAAGAAAGAAAGAGTTTGGGAATGTATTTGTAGCGTTTTGAAAAAGATTTGGATTTGGAATGAAAGAGAGGTAAGTTACAATTTTCGAGGTTTTCAATTCAACATTGGATGGATGACGTAAAGTTGTTACTACAGTACTATTAATGTTATTGTATTTTTTTTAAGGGAATAGTTTTGACGTGAATGTTACATAATCATGTGCGTTGTACCCACGCGTTTTTTTATGAAGTAGAAAACACTCAAAACAAGGATTGTTTGATTTTTCTTGTGGGAGTTTGTTTCTTCTCCTTATTTGGTCAAAGAAACAGATTACTTCTTCGGATTTTCTGTTGGATTGACCGGAATAGAATGTGTGTTGTTCTCGCACTTTTAAAAATCCGATTAAATTCGACAATCGAATCCATCAGATCGAAAATCAAAGAATTTTTATTTTGGTTTGATTGTTAGATCAAATATATTATTAAATCGATATAAATCGATCAGAACTAAGCAAAATTGAAGAAAAAATCTGCAACTTAATTGTTTATTTCACATTTTGATATATTTTTTAAAATAATTAAATTAAAATATAAATAATTATGTTCAAAATTTATTTAAAATTATTTTTCCACCTTAAAATTAAATTTATTTTACATGTTATTTGTTATTCTATTTATATAATTAAATTTTATTTAAAATTTATTTGGACTAGTATTTTTTTTTGTGATGACTATATTCAGAATTTTAATTTAAAGAATAAATTTTTTGAATTATAATATTTTAAATTTTGAATTTTATAGGTGATGTGATATTTTTAGAGATCGAATCATCTAATTCAATCGAGTTTATAATTATATAATTTTGTTTTAAAGACCGATTTGTTCAACCGAATTAGTCGATTTAATATGTTTTAGTCGTGTGATTCAACCAATGAACCATTGAATCAATACTCTCTCCGATTTAATAACCGATCTGATTTTTAAAATATTAATTCTTCTAAATAAAAAAATTATCAGAGTTGACGAGCAAAAACTTAAACAAAAATCGTTAAAGAAGTGAGACGTATCTAACCCATGAATTCGAATACAACTTTGAATAAATAACAATAGTAAAAGAAAAATATAGAAATTTTTATTGTTTATTATAATTTTTTTAAGTTGACTAATTAATTATTGGAGTTGCACAGTGAGAATATTTGATTTTTATTTTAAAAATAAATACTTATTGTTTTTATGTTAACCAAAAGGGAAAGCATGAAAATTAAAAAATAATATATATATATAGAGAGAGAGAGAGTATTGAGCTTTTGCTTTGCATCACATCGTATGAAACTTTAGCTAAAGCCCTATGCAGAATTAACAAATTGTATAATCAATTTTTGAAGGGGAAATGCAGTCCACATACACGACCAACTATTATGGTCATCTTTTGGTTGAGACATTAAAAAGAATAAAGTTGAGGTTTTTGTGTTATTGTTGTGGGACAGGAGGACCATCACTCCAATTATTATTAGTATCTGTTGACTGTTGTAACTTGTAAATAATCTTATTGTAAACAAAGAGACAGTGGTTTGTGTTTTGTGATGTCCATTATTTGAGAAACCTTAACTGTGTAGACTGCAGAAAGATATTACATCCTTTTATTATTATTATTATTATAAATAACAAAATATTTTTTAAATTTAATAAATAAATGATATATATTTGATCATTATTATTTAATAAATTTTAAAAAAAATCATTTCTTTTGATAGTGATAAATATGTAATAATTTATAGTAGCTAACAAATACGGCGATAACAACTTGCGTGATTTTCATTACACTGAAATTTTAATTATATTTTAGAATAACTAAAATTCTTTCTATTGAATTGGTAGAAGTCTAAATTATCACATACAATAATTTTTAAATAGTTTATATAGAGGGTTACTGCTCTGCTCACGTATCAAATTAATTTTGTAGGATTAAGTTATATTCAATAATCAACATACAAATATTTTGTCTAAATTAATTTTTTTTTAATATCTCACAAAAACATCATTGAGTAGTTGTTGTTTCACAGTTTTGAAAATTTTATCACCGAAAAAATTATCGGGTTGAGTCGCGGACTAAGTCGCTCTCTTTAAGACGTTTTGCGGCACTGTTCAAATTTATGCAAAATAGTCAAACTATCGTGCCGCCTCCAGGATAAAACATCTTAGTTCTATATTGTACGATTACTATTTGCACGATAGATAATCGGTCTGGAAATACACCTTCTGATGATATAAGACCATTCAAATATGGTATCAATATCATTCGTAGAATCTAGTACAAAGACCAGTCGTAATAATTTCTCAGTCAAAGAGAAACTCAAATAATTCTCCAAAAGAGAATATAATAATGGTCATTTGACCACTCATAATAATTTCTCCAATAAAGAAAAATCCAAATAATTCTCCAAAAAGAATCCTAAAATTAATACTTGAAAATTTCTCAACTCAAATGAGGAGAAATTAACATAATTCTCTAAAGAGAATTCAAGAAAATACTCGGAAAATTCAACGAGTAGGAAGAAAGTGGGAGAAGTTGGCGCTTCGACAATTCGAGAGACGCAGAGTTATGAGAGCGAGGAATGAAAAACTAATAGAATAGTTTTTGATGTAATTTTGAATGAAACGTGTGCACTCCTTACATAGTGAAGTAAACTAGTTAAAATTTCTCACATAAGCAATGTGGGACTAAGGAATTTTTTCAACCACAAAAATCATTTTAACAATGTGGGACTTAAAATAATTTTAAATTCAATATATTGGAACATGGACATGTTCCAACAATCCCCCACTTGAATTTAAAGAAGTGATTTTAGAAGTAACGTCAAACGTTTCTAAGATTATGCATAAACAAAGATGTCTACGACTTGAACCTTTGCGTAGCAAGTAGAAGTCTGATTCAACAAGAGTGACACAAATGTCTTGAACTCTATCTCAGACATAAAACCCGCACACAACCTTTTCTTAAGGTGTATTCTAATAGTTCGTGCTTTAATGGCCCTGCACGTGTATCCCAGTTTAGTGAAGGCTCTAGAAATTCTGCCTCGAAATGTCATAGGAACCGGCCTAAGTTCCACAATCACATAGGTGAGTCTATCAAGAGTACTCATGTAGCCTAGGTACTCCCTCACATAGAGTATAAATATCATTAAGAGTTTCTATCATCTCATCCTCTTATCACTTCAGGATTTATGCTTCCCGTCTTCACATTAGCATGTTCACCTCATATTACTCACAACTTGTTATTACCCATTGAACTTATTTCTTGGGATCTCCAGTCATTTAGGTCGGGTTACCATCATGAGCAACTCATATACCTATAGGCATTAGTCTCATCTTATATGACGTATTATAGACTTTCTCTCTAGCTAATCCTTTCGTCAAAGGATCTACTAAATTTTCAATAATGCGCACATGATCCACTCTTACAGCCCCTTTAGAGATACAGTCTCTAACGTTGTTGTGCTTTCTTCTAATTTGACGTCTTTTACTGTTATAGTAACGGTTCTTAATTTTTGCAATAGTCGTGGTACTATTACAGTGGATCAACACAGCTGTCATAGGTTTTTCCCATAAGGGAATCTCAGCTAGCAAGCATCTTAACCAACTTGCTTCTTCACTAGCACTTGCTAATGCTATCATTTCAGACTCCATCGTGGACTGAGCCAGGATAGTCTGATTCTTTAATTTCCAAGATACAACTCCTCTAACATGTTGAATACATAGCCACTAGTTGCTTTAGAATTATCTGATAAGGTATTCCAATATGCATCATTGTATCCTTCAAGTACAGCAGAAAATCTATGATAATGCAAACCGAGGTTTATTGTCTTTTTAAGGTATCGCATGACTCGCTCAATAGCTTGACAATGCTCATTACTCGGTCTACTCGTAAACGTGCACAACAATCTTACAGCATATGCAATGTCTAGTCTCATACAATCAGTGACATATCTAAGACTGTCAATGATGCTTGCATATTCTGTCTGTCTAACACTTTCACCAGTGTTCTTAAACAGTTTCATGCTTGGATCGTATGATGTGCTTGTTGGTTTACAATTAAAGTAATTATATTTCTTTAAGATCTTTTCTACGTAGTGTGATTGATCCAAAGAAATTCCTTGCTCAGATCTTGTGATCTTGATACCAAGAATCACACGTGCTTCTCTGAGGTCTTTCATATCAAAGTTGTTGCACAACAATGATGTCACATCATTAATGGTCTGAATGTTTGACCCAAATATGAGTAGATCATCTACATATAGACATATGATAGTGCATATGTGATTCTTAGATTTATAATAAACTCATTTGTCACTTTCATTCACTTTATACCCATTTGATATCATTAAGTTTTCAAACTTTTCATGTCATTGCTTAGGAGCTTGTTTTAGTCCATACAAAGACTTGTCTAACTTACAAGCCTTATTTTCTTGTCCATGGATCACGAACCTTTCTGGTTGTTCCATATAGATTTCTTCTTCTAAGTCACCATTTAAAAAAGTTGTTTTAACATCCATTTGGTGTACTATTAGGTTATAAATACCAGTTATTGAAATAAGTATCCTAATGGATGTAATTCTAGTGACAGGAGAAAAAGTGTCGAAGAAATCTATATTTTCTCTTTGTCTAAAACCCTTAGAAACAAGACGAGACTTGTATTTATCAATACTTCCATCAGGTTTTAGTTTCTTTTTCAAAACCCATTTAGAAATGATTGGTTTGCAACCATGAGGCAAGTCTACTAAGTGTCAGGTCTTGTTATATTCTAGAGATTCTATCTCATCATTGATAACTTCTTGCCATAAATCAGCATCTAGAGATGACAAGGTTTTTTGAAGATTCATAGGATCTTCTTCTACATTATAAGCCACATAATCAGACCCATAGTCTTTAGCAACTGTTACTCATTTACTTCGTTGAAGTTCTGTTACTGCATCGTCGTTGCTTTCTGTGCATTCATATACTCTACTAGCAAGTTTAACTCATTTCGGATCCAGAATTTTGACATAAGCCAGACAACCTCAAGTTCTCAAATAAGACAAGTTTGTTTGTCTTTTCTTTAATATCTTATAAGGATAGATCTTATATTTTGACTTGGGGACTCTATTCAGGACATAACAAACACCCCCACCAGTGAGGTGCAACACCAGAGTTCATCATAATTGCAACAACAAGTTCAGTAA
The DNA here is from genome assembly GCA_021764765.1 of Vicia sativa. NCBI lineage: Eukaryota > Viridiplantae > Streptophyta > Magnoliopsida > Fabales > Fabaceae > Vicia > Vicia sativa. The sequence goes on along the minus strand of CM038792.1, from coordinate 162,332,989 downwards.
GAGTTCTATTCTTTCTTTCTACTTTACCATTCATTTGAGGAGAATATGGAGTAGTCGTTTCATGTATAATTCCATGTTCAATATAAAAATCATTAAATAGACCAGAATCATATTCAGTTCCCATATCACTATGAAGTCTCTTAATCTTCTTACTAAATTGATTCTCTATTTCAGTTACATACAACTTAAACATATCAATTTCACTCACAAAAATATCATTCTTCGCAATAGTGTACAAACCTACCACAATATACTGACTAAACCCTGACTTAAAAGAAAACTAGAAACACAATTCTTCCTAATCTCATGAACATGCATGACGTTCTTCGAGATTAAAGTCTTTGTGGAGGTGAAACTCAACTCCATGTCTCCAATTCCAACAACATTAGTGGTGTGGACATATTCCAACAACACTTTCTTATCTTTAGTATCCGTGTATGTTTTAAACATAGCACAATCATAACAAAAACGACAAAAGATACCAGTGTTTATCCACCAACCATCAGATCCATTAACCATATTAGTTTCAATGACCATAGCAATAAATTTCCCATTAGTCAGGTTGACCTGTGCATTAGGGGAACATCAAGTTCAACCTTACTTCTACATTTCTTAGTTATATATGACTTGATTTTCATAGTAAAAACAAAGGAAAACCAATGTCATTTCTTTAAGGTGGTGGTTGTTGCCTAGTTAGAGCAATTGGGTCCATATAAGGGTTCCCACTCTTAATTCGATTCACAATATTGCAATTCTGATTCTTTAATCATTTTCCAAATGGCTTCAGAACTACACTGAATTTCTTTTTGTTGTTTGAAACAACAAAGACTTTTTCTTTTTGATATTGTCTCTAAGATTCCTTTTTATTTAACTCAAGGTGAATAATCAAATTCTTAATAAAAATTCCTTTTGTTTAGTAGCAAAGAAAAGTTTTTAAAACGTTCAAACTATTGGGTAATTTTTCAATAATATAAGCAATTTGAAATTGTGCATCTAAACACATACCTTTTGTGATGATATTATAAGCAATCTTTTGAAGTTCGTAACATTGAGCCTCCATCGACCTTTTATCTTTGTCATTTGATACTTGAAGTATCGGTTAACATCATTCTCCTGTTCTACAACTTCTTCAATACTAGTTTTTCAGATCCTCATAAACATGTTTTGGAGTATCACAATTATTACAATAATCATACATATCATTTGCGAGTCCATTCAGAATGTTATAATCATTCTCTTTCTATAAGGAGATTTCTTCCCTTAGTTGTAAATCCTTCACTTTAATCTATGTTATAAATTCAGATTCATTGAAATTGACAATTTCATATGAGTTCATAGATTTCTTTATTTTAGTTTGTTCGACTGACCCAAATGGAATAGTAGGAATGTCATCGATCAAAATATTGATAACATTCTTTATGGTTAAGAAAATCTCACTTTTGTTGCCAACATTTGAAATGCACTCCTTCAAACTTGAACGGTTTGTCCGAGACAATTTTGGAAGTAACGATAATTTCTTCAGTAGCCATGGCAGTTTGAAGCGTCTTAAAATTGTTGTTTCACGGTTTTGAAAAATTTGCCACCGAAGAAATTACCGGGTTGAGACGCGGACTAGGTCGCTCTCTTTAAGACGTTTTGCGGCACAGCCCAAATTTATGCAAAACAGTCGAGCTACCGCGCCGTCTCCAGGATAAAACAGCTCAGTTCTATACTATACGATTACTATTTGCACAATAGATAATCGGTCTAGAAATACACCTTCTGATGGTACAAGACCATTCAAATATGGTATCAATACCATTCGTAGAATCTAGTACAAAGACCAGTCGTAATAATTTCTCAATCGAAGAGAAACTCAAATAATTCTCCAAAGAGAATATAATAATGGTCATTTGACCACTCATAATAATTTCTCCAATAAAGAAAAATCCAAATAATTCTCCAAAAAAAATACTCGAAAAATTCAACGAGTAAGAAGAAAGTGGGAGAAGTTGGCGTTTCGACAATTTGAGAGACGCGGAGTTATGAGAATGAGAAAAGAAAAACTAATATAATAATTTTTGATGTAATTTAAAATAAAACATGTGCACTCCTTATATAATGAAGTAAACTAGTTAAAAAATTTCACATAAACAATGTGGGCCTAAGAGATTTTTTTCAACCACAAAAATTATTTTAATAATGTGGAACTTAAAATGATTTTAAATTTAATATATTGGAACATGTTCCAACAGTTGTATTTAACCATAATTCATATTTTAGTTTCTAAATACATATATTTTTAATTAATTGTCATTATTCAAATTGGAGAATATTAGATTAATTAATCAATTATTTATAAACTACTATTATTATAATTTATCGATTAACTAAAATTGTGAATATTTTATCAAGTCTACAGGAATTATACTTGTTGTTAGGTAACAAATTACAAAATTACAAAAAGGGGATCGCGTAGCGTAATTGAATTGATTGTGTAATTATTGTAAAAATTGATTAAACAAACTAATGGTTATTAGAAATTCTAATAAGAGAAACAATTAAGTCTCCTATCAAATCCTTTTTCATTTTCATTTTCATGTGGTTAATCTATGTCTTAAAATATAATTATCTTACAAAATAGTTATGTGTGATGTCTCATCATACAAGAGTGAAAATCCTCTTCATTTCTTCAATTAGCATAGTTTGAGAAACATAAATACAATAGTGTGATATATAATGGATTTAATGACTTAATATACACTCTAAAATATTTTAAAACCATAGTAATTTAGAGAAGAAATGTAGAAAGAAAATGGAGAGATCATGTCTCCATATTATTATAATTTTTTAAAGTCTTCTGCAAAGTCCCAACTGACAAAATTTTCATCGAGCATAAAATATATATACCACGACTACATACCCTATGTGTAGTGATTATATAAGGCAATTTTTTATTTCACTCTTGTGACTTTTTGTGCACAAAGTGTATTTTTTAAAATGACCTTAAAAATTAAAAATATATTTTTGATCTGCACTTTATATCATAAAAATCAAGTTGAATGGAGTTGGTATAAACCGGAAATATATTTTTAATTTTAAACCATGTGTAATATTTAAGACTATAATTATTGATCACAATTTTGCCTGATTTTAAGAGTAAAAATTACGGTGAATTTTTTATTTGTCTAAGGTTATTTTATTAAATCAAATTGTTTTGTTTTACAGATAGAATAAAGCATGTATGTGAGACTGAATTGAGAATAATTTCTCAATATTTTGTTATTTAATTTGGAATCGAAAATATATTTTCGGTTTTAACCAAAATATTTTAAAATATGGCGCGTACCGGAAGTATACTTCCGATTTTATAGGATATTTTGAGAAATACATAAAATTTAATCTCACCCTATATAGTGGATTAAGAAGTTAATTCTCATACATTATCTCATAAATGGGAAAATAATTTAAGCACAATATTAATATTGAAAAACTATAAATATATCATTACGGAGAACAAATATAAACAAATCAAAAGATTCACACTATAGGAAATTATACTGGACATGTGTCTTTGTACACAAGAGGTGGGATAAATTATGGAGGTTCAAAAAACGTTAATTTAAAACAAAAACATTTGGAAGATCATATTTTGAAAATAATTCAAAATGGTGGAGTAAATATTCAGTAAAAAATACTAGAAAATAAAAAGAAATAAGGAAAAGAGAAAAACCTCGAAGAATATAAGTTCAACCTAAGAGTGATCTACTCTTATCCCCATGAATTATTCTTAAGAGGACGCACCAAACTTTAGAGATTGTAGAAGGGTTTGTCCATAAACCTCGTTATACAACGAAATAAAGTTTTTTTCCAGGCTAACTTCTAACTAAATAGCAAACACGACTTAGAGTGCTTAATCTCCAAATCAAAAGATATTTTTGAAGGTTTATCTCAAACTAAATTGAGAGTTTTAAGTTGGTTGTCCTCTAAATTGAACTAATATTTTACATAGACTGACCACGAATCAAGTTGATATTTTTACTGGGATGATCTCAAACCTACTGAATTTTTACACTAGGTTAAACTCGGAAAATAAGAGAGATTTTAATGAGGCTGATCTCGAACCAATATTGATTTAATAGGGTTGCGCTCAAGAAACTTTGTGGATATTTTCACTGGTTGATCTTCACGAATCAAAGGAGAAACTTGCTTTAAGGCGAAACTACGAACCAACCGGAGACTTCATAAGACAATCCCCTAAATATACAAGAGATTTTAACTGGTTTAGCTAATATTTAGAGAGTTGATCACAGTTCTCTGATTATTCAACTTCTAAAAGTGTATTACCTTAAATATTAAGTAACATTGATAAAAACACCCTATTTTGTGGGAATGGCAATCCACAAAGAAGTTAAATGAGCATCACAAATCATTATAAACATGGGGAATCATCCACAACATGTGTTTTGATCATGTTATTGATATACACCATCGACGAAGATACTTGAATCACAAGCATGGTCATCGTCAAACTCCATTAGACACAACTTTATTTAATACATATTAAGGCTTTGGTTAAAGCTGCAAAGCATCCTTGCAAAAAAATAGATTTTCATCTTTGGCACCCAAATCCTTTTGGGTCTTGATGCATTATTAGTTCTAAGAGGTCTATGTTTACTACCTTTAGACCTTCTTAGTTTATCCTAACAAAAAGGTGTTGACCAACTTTATTGCAAAACGAACATTTATAAATTAGGGGATTTAATTTCTTTTCCTATTTAATCTCTTACTATTTGATCTACTCGTTTTAAAATATAATCTAATTTTATTCAAGGAAGGCTTTTGATTTGATAAGATCAAATCTAAATTTTCTATTTTATTTGTAAATTTAGTTAGGGTTTCATGAAGATCTTTCACTTCCTTCTTCATGGAGGCACATATCTCACATTTACTAGCTTAGTTTCTAAGATTATTCATTTCATATATTAGCATTTCATTACTATCCTTTGTAAACTCAATATAGTCTTTAAGATCTACATTACACTTTTAAATATTATCATTTTACTCAAATAACTTATAATTTAACTGAAAGAGTTACTTGTAAGATAATTTTTTTAACTCATAATCTTTTTTCTGAAAAAGCTTTCAAGCAATTTTGTTCATCTTTTTTGTTGGATGAAGATTTTTTTGAAGATTCTACCAGTGATTGATTCTTCAAGATCTCTCATTGATGACGAGACTATAAAGATGTTTTCCATTGATACTTCTTTCTAATTTCTTCTTTTGAATATTCCACTGGATGAAACTTTGTATTCTTTATATTCCCTTCTTGATAAAGTTTCTTTGTTAGATGTTGAATTCTCCTAGAATCGTTCGTTCACCGAGATTATTTTTTCAAAGGAGACTACTAGAATTAACCTTTATTCTTCTTCTTCAAAATATTTATTTGATGAAGTTTTTATATATTCTTATAGGTTTCATCTCATTCCTTTATCTTATAAGCATTTGGAAGATTTCTTTATTCTTGATATTTTCTTGAAAATTGAAGACATTTCGATCTTTTGATTCAAGGTTTGAATCAGGTTTTTTATTCCAATTCTTAACTCTTAAATATTTGTTAACGACTAAAGTTATAACATGGCTTCCAATAATTATAAATTTTGAATAACGTTTGTGAAAGTAACATGCGCAGTAATTTCTTTGCCTCGTTTGTTACTTCTCTCTTGTTCGATACTTAGAGATACTACATAGAGCATTTCAAGAGTGTCTAACATTTCATTGACATGATTACATTTAAAGATTAAAAAATATTATTTTCACTTAAGGACGTAACTTAAAGATCTTTTGGCTTTAAAATTAATTTCAAACTTTATCTTGTCTTTTACGATCCAAAAAAAAATAGGTTTATTTACTACTTCACCATTAACATAGTCAGTAAGGATAAACAAATCATTGATTATTGTTTAACACAAATCAAGATCAAAACTTTGAATGAAAATTTTAAATATAGATTTCTACAATTCAAACCTAACACCATTAAACGATAAAGGTGAGTTCAGGATAGTCCTCTTGTTAAAATAAGTGTTGGACGCCATCTTCCTCAAGACAATTAGTCTTTAAACATGAGTTAAACTCTGATGCAATATATTTGATATGTGACTTCATATACAAGAGGGGGTGAATCTGTTGTAAATTTTAATAATATTTCAAAAGTTTTAAATGGTTTTTTCTCTATTTTTAAGTGACAATATTTTCAAAGAAAATTATTAATATTATATTAATTTGGTCAATAATGAATATATTATAATGTTGACTTGACTTAGTCCAAGTCATTAAACAATATTCTCTCCATCTTTTATATATACTTACTCTCTTACTTTTGGACAAGAGAAAAAAATATGAAAATACATTCAAAGTGTTAATTGGAAAAATCTCTTATATAGTTCATTTTCTTTTTTCTTTCTTGTTACATCTTCCAGACATCTAAAAGAGTGTTTCTTATTGTTCTAATGCCTCAGAGTCTCATTGAGAATATGGGAAAACCCTATTGAATCCTGGGGGATTTACGTTTATAAGGCGGATAAATCCTTAAGGACAATATACTTTACACGCCTCAGGTTAATGTAATAGTTTATTATTTTGGAGGTTTGATGGTCTTATTTCGAGAATAGATGATCAAATTATATTGGTGCTCAAATTTCTACAACAATCTTAAAGATTTATTCATTGTCATAGTTGGTTGATGTCTTCATGTTCTATATTTTCAAACTCATGTTATATTGTTCTAATTTTTTAAAGTTCAATGATGGGTAAAACATGCTTGTGATTATAAAGATTTTATTGTTATTTATAACTAATAATATAGCGTGTGAAAAAAAATGTTGTTCATGTTTGTCTATAATGGATTTTTGGCTTGAATGATATTTAAAAATGATTCTCTTGTTTAAGTTATTGTTTTATATTTTTGTGCTATGTAGGATTGTGCTACTATTTTCTTTCATACTTTGTCACATCTATATTATGAGGCATGTTACCTTAGACACCCATTTTTACACTATACTTACATCAATGGACTGTTCATTGTATTTATACGATAAACAGTGTTTTTTTATTAAAATAATATTATTTTCAAAAAATATATTTATTTTTTAAATTTATTTTATAACACAAATAGAAGATTGTGTCATTCATCAACTTTACAATTATATTAACCACAAAATTATACGTCATTAACCAATTATTTTATTTTTAACTCATTAACAATTTTCACTACTTTATTAACCAATAAAATACATATTATTAACGATATTCTAACACTAAATTATAAATGTATTAACCAACTTTTATACTCCATTAATAAATTTTATTTTACTATTTAATTTTTTTTATGTTTGAGAATTCATTAGCCAAGTTATGATTGTATTAACCAATTTTATACATAACATTAACTGAAGTCTAAACTATATATCTATTAAATTTTGTGTCAAAGTATATATTAACCAAACATTATACTAAACATTATACAGTATTAATCAAGTTTTAATATTTTATTAATTAAATTAATTTTTAAAAAACATATTAAAAAATTAAAATATTATGTATACACTATTCACGTATTTTTGAGCTTTTGAGCAGTGTCTACAGTGTAGTGTCAAAATAGCATTTTTGATATATTATAAAATTTAATTTAATAAAGTTTTATTCTTAGGAAATATTTAAAAAAAAAATGTTTAATCTAATTTTATTATACCAAATTTTGTTATCGAAAATAATATATGTCTTGCTACAAAAGAAGGTATATTGGTTTATATCAAAAGAAAAAAATTGATTTACCAGTATGCATATGTGTTGCTCCTTGATTTTTATTTACTTATTTGGATGATCTTTATTATCTAAAATTAATAAGGTTGTCCTTTAAATATTTATTATATATTACTTATATAGTATTAATTATTATGTTAATATAGGTAAACGTTTCTTTTATATAATATACAAGTGTGTTAGAAACCGACGCTATGAATATTATTGTTATTATTTCATACATTAATATAAATTATATATGTTTCTAAAATAAACTGCTCTCATGATGGTAGGTTAATTATCATATTTATTGCTTAATTTTATTTTTGAATAAACTCAAAATAAATTAAAAGAAAAAAATATCACAAATAATGCAAAAGGGGACCACTCTTAAACCTCTTTAGAACAATAACCACTACGTCAAAAAATACCTACGAAAACGCTTTTTTTTCCCTTTAAAAGTGCTTTCGTAGGTCTATTTCAGGCAGCGTTTTTTCCTAAAAAGCGCTTTCTTAAGTTGGCTTTTAACATCGCTTTTCTGGAAAAGCGCTTTCTTAAGTCTTTCAGAATGCCTTTTATGCTTTCTGTAAGCATATTTAGAAAGCGCTTTCTCAGGAAAAGCACTGTCTTATGCCTACCTATGAAAGCGCTTTTTAAGAAAAAGTGTCGCCTAAGGTATACATAAGACAGCGCTTTTGAAAGTGTTGCCTTATGTATACCTTAGGCAGCGCTTTTTGAGAAAAAAGCGCTTTCATAAGTGGCCTAAGGCAGCGCTTTTCTTGAAAAAGCGCTTTCTTAGGGTTTTTAATAAACCTATAATTTATATTTCATAAACCTGCATTTTTTGCAGCATTATTTCATAAACCTGTAATTCATAAATCGGTAATTTACAATCGTAATCCCTTTATTTCAACAAAGAGATTATATACAAATACCATTATATACCATTGTTATCTAATATATATATATATACCATTGTAATTCAATTCACATATCGAGGGGCCCCGCATTTAGGACACTCATTTAACGATGCATACTCGTTTCGAAACAAAACGCAATCTTTTGGACATGCATGTATCTTATCATAACTCATGCCAATAGAGTACAACATCTTTTTGGCCTCATACGTTCGATTAGGAAGAACATTATCCTCTGGTATCATATCTTTCATAAGGGCTAATAACTCTGTGAAACTTTTATCCGACCATTAATTGCTCGCCTTTAAGTTGTACAACTTTAATACCGCAGACAATCTTGTAAATTTTGTACAACCATTATACAACGATTTCTCTGCATCGCTTACCAACCTCTCGAATATTTTGGGACAATCATTAAGATCTTCTTCAAGCGCTTCTACAATCTCTTTGACTCAATCATAATCGTGTGTATCTATGCAATTGTCGTTTGAAGCATAGGTCCTATTATCCTCCGATTCAACATTTCCATTACTTTTCTCACCATGCATATTCCAACATGTATAACTTCTATCAATTCCATACCTTATTAAATGTGATGTCAACTGAACCGCGTCAACCCGACTCCCATAACAGCAACACAAACAAGGACATGTCATTCGAATGGGGTCTTTGGCGTGCGCAACAGAGAACTTAACGAATTCTAATACCTCATTTTCGTACTCTTTCGACAATCGATTGGAATACATCCATGTCTTATCCATGTTTTTACTAATTAAGCTAAACAAAAATAACTAATTAGGACACAAAACAGTATAATGTGTTTTTGTCAAAACGCAAAGTATACACATAATGGATCCGGAGCAAGAAAATGCAACATATTCACGCAATTTCAAACAAATTCATCACAATACCAGTAATTTGAGGAAGAATTTTACCTCGGATTTACCGAACAGCAACCAAAAGCTTGTTCTTATCAGAAGCGGCTTTAATTCCAACACAACATCCTTCACTGCAACAAAAATAACAAGCTAGTTCATCCCACAGAGTTATCACAAAATTATCTCACAAGCTAGTAAACTAATCCATTTTAATAAACAAGCACAAATTAATTAAAACAATATAGAGCCAATGGATTAAGATGAAAATAGAAATCAGAAGTAAAATAGAATTGTGAGGAGAAAAGAACTCGAAACTAACAAGAAATCAAACTTCACGATTTCAAGTGAAATTAAGGTGAGACTAGTATGTTAACACAATCATAAGCCCATAGTTTTCAGGACTTAACACAAATGCAAAATGTCATTACAAACTCGAAAATTTGGGCGAGCACCAATTTGAAACTGAACTTTTAAGCAAAGTGTTGGCAAACCATTCTAGTTTATAACACGATAAACCAAATTCAAAGTGATCTACAAATCAAACAATGATAATTCGTTTTCAACATTACCATAGATCAGGATTCCACAATAATCAGTATTTTCAAGTGACTCCACATATTCATAAAAGGAGTAGATCACATCTAAGAAACAAACCTACTTTAAAAGGTAAAAAAAAGAGTGTCCCTAGTGAAAAATTGTTAAAACAATTCACAAGTATCAGCAAGCATGTGATTCACGGTAAATATAATGAAAATAATAGATATTTCTACTATAAAATTATAAAATACCCTCTCTCTAACTACTTAAATCAACCAACTATTTATGGTTACTACCTAATTTCGGCCAGGATCATCTCAAAACTCTCAATCACTTATTAAACAAATACTAGTACATCAATATCGAATGACCTTCTCAAACACCTATAATCGCAACACCTCTCTTTAAACCCAGAACACAAGATTACCCAAATTTTATAAACCCGATGAATAAAAGATTGAGATTTTAAATTTAAACCCAAAACCTCTCTAAAACTTTAAAAACAAATCTACAGTCAATTTTCTAAAACCACTAAATCATCATTGTTTCCACTAATGTCTTAAAAAAACCAACCCGAACATCAATCCAACAAAACCTATATATATATCAATCATGGTTCAACACTTTTAAACGGTCCCAAACCCAACAAAAACAAAATCAAACCATTTAAATAACCAAAACTATACAATGTGTTATACACCTCAACCAATTGATTGAATAAAAAAATTAATTTGATTCAATTTCTAAAACAATATCATATCATCACAAACATTCAACTACCATTCCTTCAAAAATAGTGGTTTAGTAACACTAATAATTTTAAGTCAATCATTTTATCAAACACATGGAGTACAACAACAACTAGATACATTTACACAAACCTCTTCTCTCATCTCACAATATCCCATCAAATCCCATAAGGAATTTGTTTTCAAAATCAAATTGTTTTTTTTTTAATTTGCAGAACATAAACAACAACCAAAGTCTAAAACTTACAAATCCAAAATCAGTTCTAATCATCACAATCTCAACATGATTCTAATCAACTAAATCATCAAAATCTCAAACAATCACTCAAAATTGGGAATTTAATCAACTAAAACGATGAAAGTTAATATGTTTACCACTTGAAGAAGCTATAAATGTTGAGGCAGTGACGGACGCGAGAACAAAGAGAGTCTGGAGACGAGAAGGAGTAGCAGCAGCTGGAGTTTATGGTGAGAACGATGAAGACAATTGGGAATGACGAGTTTCCGGTGAGAACGATGAAGAGGTGGGAGTGATGAAGATGGAAGATTGAAGAATCACAGAGAACGATAGAAGAAGAAGATGAATAGGGGTGGTCGTGTGGAAATTGAGAAACTGAGAAATGAAATCATGTTTTGTTAGTTTAGGGTTTATTAATTTTAATTATAAAATTATCTACGGAAGCGCTTTTAAAAGTGCCTTCTAAAGGCCAGCTTCAGCAGTGCTTTTTCCTTAGAAAGCGCTTTCATTTCACATGCCTATAGCAGCGCTTTTAAAAGCGCTTTCTAAAAGCCAGCTTTAGCAGCGCTTTTAAAAAGCGCTTTCTAAGGTTAACCTTTAGCAGTGCTTTTGAAAAGCGCTTTCTTAAGGTAACCTTTAAAAGCGATTTTTTAAACGATTTTTTTTAAAACCTACAGCAGCGCTTTTTTTAAAAGCGTTTTCTTTGATGTGCTGCCAAAACTCATTTTTGGCGTAGCGAACGAAAGCGAGGGGTACCCTCCTTGTCTAGCAAGTAATCCTTAATCAAAATTGGGTGAACATAATAATAATAAGAAGTAGTTTTGCTCTTTAAGCCAATGTTAGCGAGAAGATTCGCAAAAAAATTTGCCTATATATATATATGTGTGTGTTATCATGAAATTGATATTAAGAGTGAAAGCCCAACATGCAAGCCAACGAGATTTGATCTTCCACGACAGCTAGAGCAGGAAATGAAAAAGCTTTGACGACACTGATGCAGTCACTTTCAAGCCACAGTTTGGTCCAACCTTTTTCAATCGTCGATTCAATGGCTAAAATTGCAGTCATGAACTCAGGAAAATAAGAGTTTCCCTCCCCCAAGAAAGAGTTGAAGATGAAGACATGAGAGGCTTGGTTATCCCAAAAAATGCACCCACAGGTAGAGAGCGATGGTGAACCAGCAGCACCACCATCTAAGTTACCTTTGATCCAACCATATTGAGGAGGGCACCATAAAACTTCAGAAATGTAAGGAGCAAGCCTAGGTTTGATGGTTACATCAAAAGCTTTCAAGACAAAAAAACATGTTATGGAGTTGTTGGCATACTTGGTGGAGTGGTTGCCAACTAACTTGGAACAGACTACAATCTCCGAGCAGCAAGCTTTCTAGTGCGTGAGCTTGTTGTTAAACTTGTTGTGACAAATAAAATAAAACTGAAATACATATAGTCATGGTAGATGTTGTATTTATGATGTTATTGTGTTTGTGATGTTCATAACTATATTATATTGCTGGTGTGTTTAATTATATATGCCACAATTTAAATTACAAGTCAATTTATTATGAATACTAACATTTATGATGTGAATGAGATAAACCCTTGAAATAAAATAAAAATGTATATATATTTTATTGTGGGGGCATATAATATTTATATTAAGAAAATTTTACTTGATGTGTATTTATATGTATGAATAAAATGATCTGAGATATTTTGTTTTTTATTAGAAATTATTTAATTATTTTATTGAAAATATGTTAAGTAATTTTCAGAAATACAAGTGAAACAAAATTGTTGGTATTTAGAAATAATAGAATTCATGTATATGTCTTTTGACTATTTGATAGCATCAAAATATATTTGTGAGATATCATATTTAATATGAGAATTGTGAAATTATTTTTTTTTATAATTTGAGTTATAATATTATTCTATGTTGATTGACCATTGTATTAAATAATACAATGTTGTTAGTTGAATATGCACTCAATAAAAATAAATGTATAATTATATTTATTTACCTTTTATAGGATGAAAAATTGTTGCTTGAAAGTTATTTAAGCAGGCCTGCATACTATATTTAAATAGTAAATTTTTATTATATTAATTATTTTTCAATGGAGTTGTTGTCATTTAGAATCATCTAAGCAAACCTATATAGTTTAATATGAAATTTTTTTAGTTGTTTAAATATATTAAAATATCTAAAATTGAAGTAATATTTTGGATGTTACCTTTTATATTTGTGAGATCATTAACTTATATTGTTGTATTAAAATTATACAACAATGTTATATAAATTAAAATTTTGTGAAAATAAATATATATGTGAATATATTTAATTTTACTGAACGTGAGGATGTTTGTCATTTGAAAATCGGTCAAATAGACTTGTATAATAAATTCATAAGTGAATTTATTTATATCATGCTGATATAATATCCTCATTGGAGGTAATTTTGCTTATATACTTAAACAAATATGTATAAACTTATTTGTAGAGATCAAGTATAAATGTTAGATACTTGAGTAAATATTTGAGATTTAATTGACTTAGAGACGTCTTAGTCAATAGGAAGAAAAAATGTGTCTTCCTCATTTATATATAAAGTAGCTACTAAAAGATGAGATAATATATATTCTAAATTTATGTGAAGTAAGATATAATGATCTTGGTCAATCCTATGATAAAGCCCCTGGAAAGAAATTAATTTGTGACACATCGAGGGAAATTGGACTTAGTCAATTGAAACTAACAAGTGATGGAAACCCAACCTTTATGATTGGAGATACCATGATAAAGGTTCATATGGGTAAGAACAAGTCACTTGTTAGTTCTGCTAGCACAAAAAATTATTTGATTAATTTTTGTTTGCGTCTTTTTCTATGGTGTAAGTGAGAAAGTGATAGACACTGCATTACTGAGAGGATAAGCTTATGTAGATTTTAATGAATTTCATATCCTTTATTGGTGGTGTATGATTTGCAGTATACACTTGATGAAATCACCTATATGAGTGTCGACTGAGGCCGCTTGTATGAGATCTTGGCGGAATCTCTAGAGCGCTCATGAAAATAATCAGGCAAGCGCACGGCCTGTTGGCGTATCACAACGTCAACAAACAAGAATTATGGGGGTGTGATGTGGGTGGTAGACCTCTAACATATGTAAAGTGGCTTTGGTTCATATAACTTGCTACACTAATTTCATTGTATGTTAAGTACTATCATTTTCGGACTAGTTCATATAGCTTGTTACACTAGTTTGATGCATCACATTCACGATGTTAACCAGAAAATTCTTTTTTATTCTTCTTTTGAACTTTTGAAATATGTGGGGAATTTTTGTAAATTTTAATAATATCTCGAAAGTTTTAAATAGTTATTGTCTCAATTTTTAAGTGACAAAATATTTTCAACGAAAATTATTAATATTGTATAAATATGGTCAATAATGAAAATATTATAATGTTGACTTGACTTAGTCCAAGTCATTAAACAATATATTCTTCCTCTTTTATATATACTCACTCTCTTACTCTTGGACAAGAGAAAAAATATATGAAAATACACTCAAAGTGTTAATTGGAAAAATCTCTTATATACTTCTTCTTTTCTCTTTCTGGTTACATCTTGCAGACATCTAAAAGAGTGTTTATTTTTGTTATGATTCCTCAGAGTCTCATTGAGAATATGGGAAGAACATGTTCAATCATAGGTGATTTACGCTTATGAGGAGGATAAATCCTTAAAGACAGTGTACTTTCCACGCCTCAGGTTAATGTAATAGTTAATTATTTTGTACGTTTGATGGTCTTATTCCGAGAAGGGATGATCAAATTACATTGGTGGTCAAATTTCTACAACAAAATTATGGAGATTTGAAAGATCTTAATTTAAAACAAAATCATTTGGAAAAGAATAGTTTGAAAACATATCAACACAATTGAGTAAATAAGCAATAAATATATATATATATATATATATATATATATATATATATATATATATATATATATATATATATATATATATATATATATATATATATATATATATATATATGGGAAAGAGAAGAACACTAGATAATATATTTCACATGCAAATGGTGGAATAGGAACATTGAATAAAGTCAAATATATTCCAGAATTGAGGAAGAACTTCATTTCCCTAGGAACTTTACAGGCAAATGGTTTCTCCTTCGGATCTTATGGAGATATGGCTATTATGAAGGTTAGCAAGGGTGCATTGTCTGTGATGAAAGAAAGAAGAATTGCAGATAACATCTACAAATTATTTGGGAAATTATTGTAGGTGATGTTGTATCAGTTGTGTTGAGTATGATAATAGTACAATCAAACTCCTGCATATACGTCTGGGACGTCTCATTGAGAATGGGATGATGGAACTTCATAGGAGAAAACTATTGAAGGGTGTCCGTATTTTCAAGTTGGAATTATGCAAGTATTGTATACTTGGGAAACATTGTTGTGCTCGGTTTAAGATCAGAAAGCACAAAACATAGGGAATAGTCTATGGGCATTTAGATGTGCGGGGCCTACCAATGAGATTTCCATGGGTGATTCCACGTATTTTTTTAACTTTCATATATCTTATAAATATGTCACCACGGGCGTCATTAGAGGTGAAGGTTGCAAATGAGGTATCGACAGGTAATCCCATTAATTTTGACAATTTAAGTATTTTTAGGTTTCCTACTTACCTATATATATCCAATGATGATCGATCCAAAGTCGAAGAAGTATATATTTGTTGGTTTTATAAAAGGTGTGAAGAGGTTCAAGCTATGTGATCCGATTTTAAAAATGATGGTAATCAGTAGAGATGTTATTTTTTATCAGCATTTAATGTTGAAGAAATCAGTTGTAACATGTGTATTAGCCTCTAAAGATGAAACTTCCAATAAACAAATGATTTAGGTGGATGTTGATTCACCACCAACGAACAATTTGCAGATAGTGTTGGAATAACAGGAGGAATTAGGCTATGATACTAAAATTGACCATGAACCTAAAGTTCCAGGTGGATTACAAGTTTTTGACAGGATATAGTTATCCATGAGAAGTATAAGTGAACGAGTTCAATGATGTATGAGATAGAGTCCTAGAAGAAAAAGCAAACATGGGATCCTGTTGAGTTTCCTAAGGGGAAAAAGGAAATTAATTGTAAATGGGTGTTTAAGAGAAAACCAACATTAACATATTATAAATTGCTTTGGATTGGGCTTGTGCTTGACCCAAATGTCCTACAAGACCCAATCCAACAATGCTACATGGAAAGTCCAACAAGATGTATGCTAGACTATACCTGCTATTGGCCCTCCGTCGGGCAGGATCCGTACTTGCTCGACTTTTAGGAAGGCCACTGTGTTGGTCCACGTAATTGTGGTTGTTGGACATACCTCTCCTCCACGTGCATGTGGAGAATCTCTCATCCACATGTCCATCGATGACATCCCCTTAACGTACCTATCAAGGACGCTTGCCCTACGTTCCCATCACGACAACTCTTCCTTATAGGGCACACATCCAACGTCTGTCCGAATATCACAGAGTCTTCCTGACCTCAAAAAGATCGTTTCCACCACTTCCCTAGTATTTAGGGGTAGTTAACCCAAGACAGAGACCACATGCTGGTCTCCACTATACTCGTAGGTCCTGGAAGTCTCCATTTTAGGCATACTCATTCGACCTAGTATGGAGATCTTGGCCCAACACTGAGGGCTATAAATACCCTCTTTCACTAGAGAGTCAAATATTAACTATTCTAATCTCTCTCCACTTGCATTTTCTCTGAACCTTACTTTGGCATTGGAGTGTCTTGTAGGTACCTCCCTCATATTTTTTCATCACAAAAGAAGTCCAACAGAATTGCAGGCCACAAACGATCGTCTGATTCAGGTACGGTCATAAATGATGATTATTTTATGCTTAAGTGGAAACCCTACTTTGTAGTACAAATGTTTAGTCACATTTGGACCTTGAGCCTTGTTGTACATCCACTGCACCATAACTTAACGTTTTTTGCTAAAAATTGACATGAGGGACCAATAGGGCAACATAAGTGAAGTTAAGAGACTAACTTGTATCTTTTTTTAATTAAGAGACTAAAGCAGGATATTAAATTAGGTTAAGAGACTAAAGCATGTACTAAGCCTTAAAAAATTATTTAACCCTCAAGGTTGATATGATAATGAAGGTTTGAGACTTAAGAATCTTTTTATCTCAAGGTCTCAAATTCAAATCTCATATTGATGCTAACAATAAGCGTTATGCCTTAATTAAACTCGTCATTGAGATTGATCCTTAAGTTACCTATCATTTAATTGGATACTAAATTTCTAAAAAAGTTTATGTAAGTATTTACTATGGAAAATGGTAAGCAACCGTTGGTCCTCCCTAGGTCCTAAAACTAAGGGTTACTTGCAAGATCGACCAGTTGATCTTAAGGCACGTGTTAAGATTTGGTATATTATACTGATTTTGTAGACATGGACCTTGGCTAAGAAACGATTTTCGGAGACCAAGGGAAACATTACAATGGCTTTCCACACAGAATTTCGACCACCTGCTAACCGACAGCAGGCACTGGACGGACAAGACTCCACTAATCACTAATTGGTAACTCGTGACCAACAGTTGACATTGAAGTGTTCAACACAGAAATTGTTCAAAATGCAATGAAAGTAAAAAAAAACAGTAAAGAGAAAACTTAAACATAAATTGATTGCATTGAAAGTAAAGATGGTGATTCACGTACATCAAAATCTCAATGACTCTTTCTTCCTTTAGCGCGGAATTGGGCAGAGTTTTGGTAAGCAATTTGAGAATACGAGTGAACACACTAAAATTCTAATGAACTGACTTATTTATAGTACTTTACAAGGTAACCGCTAAGAGTAATCAACAGACGAAATTTAAACTAAGATAAAACTGCTACACACGATTTTTCCATTCGTTTGGCGCTCTGTAACCACGACCTTTTGAAGTAACCGCCCAAGATCTTCAAACTTTGACTCTTTCCCGCTTCGTGACTTCAAAAAGGATTAACTGCTTTTGGTTTCGATATACCTTTAGGAAATAATAATATTCCCTAAGTCCCTTGGCCTATATCTTCGACAACATCCATCCTTCAACCAACTCCTTCATTTGACCTAAAACATGTCGAATCGACCAACAGTCTTTCCTCACCCATCTAGTCGATGTGGTTTATCTTCGACGCGTTTGTCCCGTTTATTCCTTCTGGCTGCTTAGTCGATTTGGTTGGTTCTTTGGCTCAACTTCTCGGTCGACACATGTTTTCTGATACTTCTAACTTGGCTTTATAAGCTTTTCCCAAAGAAGTTATATTCGTTTAGGATCGACCCTTAACTTGTAGAGACATTTGCCTTTAATCAGCGCCCTCAAACGTATTTAAAAATTTCCAGTTAACAGTAAGACAATATAATATTTTAATATTAATGTGCTTGTCTAGTTTGTTTTGGTATATCTTAGGAAAACTTTTGCTCTTTCATAGCTCATGCTTGAGAGATTGTATACATGTTTGATTTTTTTTAATTTGATTTATTTTAAGTGGGTCGGGTTCACCCAGACCCAACAGAGTTCACTCCAATGATGAGATATTTCCAAAAGAATAAGGTTGAGTTGAAGCAGCAGATGGCCCAGGTTGGTCATGTCAACTAAATGCAAACAAAAGCAATATTCGATTAAGATATAATTTAGAACACATTTATGACTAACTGAGAATATTATGACATGGAATTCGGGAAAAACAAATTTGATTCCTAATCACTATTAAGAAGTCATATGGATAAAGGACAATCACATCAAAATGTGTTTTATGGACTTACATGCAGGACGAGTCAGAGTAACTATAAAGAGTGAAAATACAGTGAAAAAGATATAGTAGACAATTTACAAGAGTATTTAAAAGCAATTTTATCAATTTTTGTTAGTGGAATTATCAATGATATACTTCTATGATTATATATAATATAATAAAATATTATTTTGAAATTGAACAATTTAATATTTTTGATTTCTTGGATCCAACCTTAAACAGTTTAATATTTAATGATGTCATGTTTAAGTTTTATCTTTTTATAAACTCTTATTTTTATGGAACAAGTTTCATAAATGAAATGTTTTCTAGAAAACATTAATTTATCTACGAGACCACAATACATAATTACATTTAACAGAACTTTTAATAAATGCAAAATTGGTTAGTTTTATAATCATAAATACATGAAAAATAATGGATGGAATATCATTGAACATGCTACTTTTTTTCTTGGTCTAGATTCAACATGCTACTTTAGAAAAGCACATAAATCACGTATAATTTGTGCACCAGATATACCCAATTCTCGTCAGTGTCGTCGCCAACTTATGAGCTGAACTTTTCTTGCAAGTGATATGTTCCACACCAACTCATAGTCACATCAATGATTAATTAATTGAAAATCCTAACTAAAGTCTTTCATTTAGCAATGAAATATCAGAGTTCCTACTCCCTTTTATTTATTGTTAAACAATTGCATTATGAACTTTTGGTCTATAAGATTGCCAAGTCAAAGTAGCCAATCGCATTAAATTGAAACAAATGTGAAAAAGCTACTAAAGAAGCTGACCGTGTGATATAATAGTGTGATCTAGAACATATGTCCCCATTTCAACACGCGGAGACTAAAACATCAAAGTCGTCCAAAATAAAGATGTGTGCGGCCGAAAAAAAGTTTATAGAGAAACTACCACAAAATGCAAATGTTCTAAGAGGATTCCATTGAAGATCCTCTCTATTTGTTATAAGAAATAAGCATACAATAACTATAATATTGATGTAAAAATATATATATTATGTAAAATATATGTCACATATTTCAATAATATGTAAATTTATACATTAATATTATAGTAATTATGCTTTCCATTTCTTTTGAGAAATGGAGAGGATCTCAATTCTGAGAATTCATTTCAAAGTTTAGTTGAGGGAATTATTCGATTTTTTTTTTAGAGACTAGTAGAGTTTAAAGTTTCATGTATATGCTTGGAATAATTAAGTCTTCGAGAAGTCGACTCACGTGTTATAGTTGGAATATTAGACTTATTAACATGTTGAATTGAGAATGTTTGTTATATTCAATTGTTTTAAGTTAGTTTTTCCCTAAATTTGCTTGTAATGAGTCTGCGTGTAAAAGTCTGTTAATTTAGTGTGTTAGTTTTATTATAAATAGCATATTAGTTTCTCATCATTGCACACTGCAAATCTTTTTTTTCCACTTTAAATTTTAAGTACAAACCGAGCTCTAATACCGACTGAAAGTGATAAAATACACAAGAGGAGGGGTTGAGTTCAAGGATGTCTATTCGCATCCGTTAGTGGGGATCCCCGCGAAAATTCTTTGTCTGAGGCCCCAAAGATGGGGAAGTTTTCTCCATGGGGACGGGGATAAGGAATAAAGTTCTCCCGAAGACACTTTAGGAATGAGGATGACGAACATATCCCCCGTCCCGTGGAGTCCTCGCTCCGCACTAGAATTCTATAATATCATTAATTAGTATATAATTTTACATTTCTATGTAAGTTATATATCATTTCAAATAACTTATTTTATAATCAAATGTAAAACACACATGTAATATTAGTAAAAGGTAGAGATCTAAATGAGTATTTTAAATTTTTTTAAGTTTGAAAATTTTGTGTTCATGAATCTCAAGATTAAATATTATTAAAACAATATATTTATCATAAATGATTAGTTTATTAATTTCTTGTGGTTAGTTTTTAATTTTTATTTTAATTTAGTCTAAAAATAAAAAATTATGTTTATATATATATATATATATATATATATATATATATATATATATATATCCGTAGAAACTGTGGAGATCTGTGGGGATCCACAGGGATCCATGGAGACGGGGATAAAGGACAAAATCTCCCAATAACAAGGATCTGTTACGGGGACGAGGAGTAAATTTGAGGACAGGGATTGAGATGAGAATGTATCCCCTGCCCCAATTGACATCTCTAGTTGAATTGTGTAATTGATAACTTAAGTTTTTTCAAACAATAGCTTTTGAATCTGAACAAGTTCAGATTCTAAGCTTGAGTATGCAACAACGATATATTTAAAGGGCAAAAGTTATAAATAAATCACACGTAAAATGTATCTTGGTTCCTCTATAATAAGATCAATCCAGTCCTCTTGCCATGCAAGAACTTTTCACTATAATCAGTAGATGATTACAATTTTCTTAGACACATCAGTCCAAGACTTCATGCTCAATCTCACTAGAAATAGACTTCTTGCCCAAACCAATTGTCCAGGATTTCTTTTCTCAATCAAACTAGAAAGATACTTTCTTGCCTAAACCAATTGTTCATAAGTTCCTTGCTCAATCAATATAGAAAGATATGTCTTTTCCTAAACCAATTGTTCATGACTTTCTTGCTCAACCAAACCATAATAAAAAAAATTCAACTTCTAAACAAAATGTTGAGATTACAACATGATGTACTTGATATACAATCAGAGGTACAAATAATATATCACACACAAAGACATTAATACTTTAGATTTCTAAGATATACAAGTATAAGAATATTCTCAAGTCTATGTGCAATACAACAATTATAAATGATAACATGAAGAGTGAAACTATTCTTGCAATATCTTATTTTCTGTTGTTGTTGTTGTTGTATTATTCTTGTGTGCTTCTTTTTGAATCTTTAGCTCCTTTATATAAAAGGAACAAAAGAGGTGTTGGAAGCTTTCTTGCATATGCGTCTTTGTTGAATAAGTTATTCCCAAGAGAGAGAGATTGAAGTATGTACGATGAGGATCTTCATCTTCTGCATAACTGCATTATCCAATGTGTCTTTCTCAAGTGAGGAGTTCATTGGCAGGGAATAGTAAATTGAATAAGTCATATCCGTTTTCCTGGAGGCTTGTGCTAAAATCTCAAGTTGACTTCCTTCATAACCTAAGTAGGTTACAAGATGTAATTACTTTTGCACATAGTACGGACAAAAGAGCTTTGTACTTGTGCTTCCAACAAGGCGTTTAGTTCAGTTGGAATCATCTGAGGCAAAGTCAATATAGCAACTACGTTTATATTTAAATATTAGAAGCTTCAATATGGCTTTGAGGTTTATCTTGAAACTCGGGTTCTCATCCAGTAGAATATAGTTTCACTTTCTTCTTCTTTACAAGCTCTTTAACTATGTTAGAACCAAGTTAAATATAAGCTTAATGATCTTGCACCATTAATCAAACATTACTATACCCTATTATTCTTTAAGTACTTTTGTTATCATCAAAAACCAAGGAGTATGCACTCAATTAGTGTGAACAAATTTCGTCCCAACATATATGTGCTTTATTTTAAGCACAAAAATAAGTGGTAAAAGTTGGTTAGATTTGAATAAAGAGAAATGCATGTGATGAGTCAAGTGAGCAAGTGAATGAAATAAAAACAATTCTGATTATTGACACATTTTTTAGTTGAATTGAATCAGGTGCAATATGTGATTAGAATTAGGAACCCCGTGATTCGAATCATGTGTAAAATATGATTTGAATCAAATGATTCAGACCCTTTGAATAATGTTGAAAAACTATGTGATTTGAATCATGTGCAAAGTGTGATTCAAATTAAATTGGCTAGACATGACAGAAAAATGTATGATTTGAATCATGTGTAAATCGTGATTTCAATCAAGTGGTTTTAAAAAGCTTTTGTTCACCTTTATTGGATTTGATTCAAATCAAATTGAGTGTGTATTTGATTGATTCAAATGAAACACTTAAAATTCATTTTTTTTATGATTTTAAAGGTACTTCAAGAGTATTCTTTGTACCTAAATTGAATCAAACACATATAAATTTTATTCCACAAACTCATGTAATTGAATAAAGTCATCTTGATCAAATGCAAACATAATCATTGTTTTATGCATGCTAAAATTATAATAAATTGATTTTAAACTTGACTCAAAATTTGTGCAATCACGAGGGAGACTTAATAAACAATAATAAATGAAAAGCGATAAGACAAGCAATTAAATATTTGCATGGGGGATTTTCCTCTTGCGCATGATAAGGAAAAACAACCAACTTCTTCTTGGGATGTGCATCTATAACTTTTTCTTCTTTTGATCAGGTGAAGAACCAAACAAAAATCTACACAAATAGTAGGGATTGAACGGATAATTCCTTTTGGATAAAATGATTTTCAAATATATTCTTCAAGGGATTAACCATATCAAGCAACATTCTGATGTCTCTAATCTAAGCTTCTCCAAGACTCTCTTGTGCATGAAGTCTTCTTCAACGACTATTTTTTGTCTCTCTGTATAAGGAACTAAAGTCTTGAAGAAACTGTCATACCCTAAAATTTGCCCTCATACTTCTCAAAACATTTCATACATCCATTCCTCAAGGGTTGATCAGACAAACCCTCTCCTAGACAATCAACCCAAATTAGGGTTTGGCAATTCTCAGATCAAGATGGACTTCCAACATCTCCAATGGTCATCATGCCTCCTCATATGCTTCAAAGATTCTCCATGTCAAGTTTCAGGCCTCACAAGTCAAGTTTCCTCAGACAATTGCTTAAATGGTTGAAAATCAATTGTATTGGACAAAAAGTCAACTGTGGTCAACATACAGTCAAACTTCATGATTTTTTGGTCAACATCCTTATTTTGAAGTCACATTCATCATTTGATCAAGGGTTGATCATGATTCATCAAGAAAACTCAAGATTTGCTCAAAAGTCAAACTTTCCAAAATAGGGTTTTCTAATGAAAAGTCAACTGAACTTTGACTGAGCATAACTTCTTCATACTTCCTCAGAAATTTTTCCACCACCCCTCATTTTGAAGGAAATTCAATTCTCTACAACTTCATTTCTCACAAGAATGTTCAAAAAATGCTTCATTTGGAAGGTATGGATCAAAACACTACAGGTCCTTTTTAAAGTCAACAAAAAGTCAACTTTTTGTAATGAAGTTTTATTGAGCATGTTGTTGCACCCCAAAATTTGCCCTCCTATATCGATTTTACCTGGTTTAGGCTTTGCATTCATCTGCATACGCGTCCATTAGGTCATTGACATTAAACAGTCATTCATCCATTGCATATGTATCATTTCGTTGTATTTAAATTGACCAAAGATCAGTTTAAATTGACGTTTGCATTGTTTTATAGTTATAAAATACCCGATATTTCACTTCATTCATTTTTATCTCCTTACCTGTTTATTGTATCGTTTTAAGTTGATTATGTGTTGATAATATTGATATTTTGGGTTTACAAACAGACTGTTAAAAGCGATTCGACACTGTACGAAAATTAGCGGGAAAAATATTTCAAACTTTCGCCTCTAACTCACTGCTTTATGAATCTACGTGTCGCGTAGATCATGAAAATATGCTCTATCTAATTTTTCGATACATTTCGAAATCTCTTTTTTAATCGTAAGTGTTTTAAAATCAGGTATTCTTTATTATCATTTTATTTTGATTTTAATTATTTCAATAATTTTTCTTTAATCTATGAAACCCGTAGTTTATTTTAATGTGCTCATTTAATTTTTTCGGGTAATTTAATATTCAAATTTATATCATTTTTAACAACTTTAGGTGTCAATTTTTTATTTTCAAAAATTAAAACAAAAATATTTTATGATAGATTTTTTTTAATCTATTGGGCTTTTAGTTCCAATCCATCAAAAGGTCATTTTAGGCATTTTTAAAATTTATCTAAACCTAATTTATTGCTATATATCGGGAGCTTGTTCACTGTTCACGGAGGAGGCCACTTGAAAAACAAAATGTACATAGAGGCGGAGGCAAGGCATAGAGGGTTGATGTAAAATCTCCTCTTCATTTTCCAGAACAACAATCACTACCATACCCAGTGTTTCTCCACCTTCCTTTATCCATCTCCTCACACCATCTTCTTCATAGCCGCTACAACCACTGTCCAATGCTCAGTCTCTTCCACCGCCGTTTCCTACTCCATCCAAATATCAACCTTCACTTTCCCATTCTCAACCTCCACTGCCAGCTTCATTCTCCAGCTCAACCTCCGAACACCATCTCAAACCCATCTTCACCGTAAACCGTCCTGCTCCTCCTTCACCGAACTTCCTCACCATACATCACCATACCACCTGCTTCATCTTCCACTACCACCCTTCTTCGAAACCACTGACCCTCTCAAACTCGCCTCCTTCGTCCTCGTTCTTTCTCACCTCTCACTTTCCTCCATCCATTCTCACAGCCACCCATTTCCTCCTTCATTATCGCTGTTTCCTCCTCTCACCGTGTCTGCCGTACGCTCCATCGCTACTCCTGCGTCACCATCTCTATCATCTTCGCCGTGAAACACGGCTACCATACACTCACCGTCTTCTCCCAACAATCACGCGCCCTGTTCACACCTTACTCGTCGGGCGTCACTTCCTCTCTACCTTGATTCAACTTCACCGTCTGGCTTGTTTCCTCCCAACCAAAACCTCAACTCCCCGGCCTCCATTTCGAAAGAACATCATCCCTCAACACTAACAGCGGCTAACTCCATCCAGCAACACATTTCCTTCGTTCTTCAGAAGCTTTCGGCACTCTCTCGACGTTCAAGCAATAGCAACAACACATTCACAACTTCATCCATCAACGTTCCAGCTTGTCTCAGCGCAACTTTGAAGCACGATTCTGGCTCGTATTCCAGTGCTGACATGGATCTTTTTCGTCGTTACTTCTGAGTTGATAAGGTATTCCCTTATGACTTATGATAGCTCTGTTCTTGCGTTAAACATTTGCCGCACTTTTGATGTTGATATGCTATGTTTGTTTGTAACAAAATGACATGTGATAAAACTATGGTTTAACAGGCTTCTGTTGTTAGCTTCTGTGGAAATTGGTTTAACAGGCTTGGGTTAGGTTGTTATACTAATAATTCTTTTGATAAAAATTTGTGGAATAACAACACTATCTTTTCTGTTTTGGATATCTTAGGAGTAAGCTTCTATGCCATCTATATTGTGTTAAATTCTGGAAATTGTGTAGGCTGCCTGCGTTTTAGAATCTAAGTAAATCCGAGATGTTTTTCTGTGTTTGAGGTTACCAAAGTTGATGAGGTTGTGGTGAAAACAGTTTTTGGATTTAGCCGTTGACTTTGTTGTTATTAGATTCTTATGATCATTCGATTTGTTTCTGATTGAAGATTATATGCCCCGTTCAATTATTACTCCATTTTGATTTCATTTGAAATTATTTCCATGTTGCGAATCAATTCGAACTAATGATCAATTTTGATATTGTTGGTTTGCTTTTCGTGTAAGATTCAAAGTTATGGCATTTTAATCATTTTGAATGATATTTTGGGATTTCTTTAGTTTGAATTAAAGAGTTAATTCGGATTACGCTACTTTGCTATTTCCTTTTGCGCTAAACACACTTGAGATTGATTTTCGAGCCATTACTTTGTTCTTACTAGTTGCTGCCCGGTCTTAGAAATGAACTTCCAATTAGGTCTGAATTAGTGGTTCATGATGATTAGTTTTGTGATGATATTGCCTTTGAGTTTATCGTTTCCGAATGGATGTTCTGCATGTCTAGGTTCAGGTACATGGCTGTCCGGATTTTAATAGTACGACAAAACCATATTTCGTTTCTTGTTTCGTTCATTCTTTGAATTTTTAATTGAAACACTATGCGTTTGTTCATACTTGCGTATCAATGTTGATTTCGTCTTGGTGTTTAAGTCACTTTTAAAAGTGATTTTGATGATGTTTCAAGTTGAATGCAATTCATAAAGTTTGTTGGTTGATGTCGGTGTTTATACATAAGGTTGGAATTACTTGGGAATTGATTTTCATGAGATTTTTATGCATAATTTGCTGCTGTCCAGCTTTTGGTTTGTATAAATAATGATTGATTTAAGTTTGATTTTTCATGTATTAGAATTGAATCGAATGATAGCATTAGTTCTTGAGTTCCGTTCTCATTTGTGGATTGAAATCTTTGAATAAACATTTACTTGGTTGTTGAATTTTTCATGTTGCATTCATGTTTAACTTCATTCATTTTTTATAACCTTGTCTACTAACACATGTTCTAATTATTGCAATTCTATCTCATTTATTTTTATCTCACTATGCTACTAACATGTTTGCTATTTGTGAAGGCATTCAAGGATCATCCAAGAATATCTTTTCTATTAGTCCATTTATATGTATACTTTTAATTGTTATTATAGTTATATTACATTTTAATATGATATTTAGTAATGCACTTAGTATTATTTTTATTTCTTATATTTAATATTGTAAATACAATTATACTACTTTTATTTATATATTTTATTCATATCCATTTGTAAATAAAAATCATATTGTAATTATTATTCTTGTATTATGATTTTGAATTTGGAATTTAATTCAATCTTCGGATGAATTTAAACGCAAATATCTATTCTAACCAATCTAATACATACTTAAGCATTGCAACATTCTCCGCATAGTTTTTGTTTGTATCTTGAGTGATGTAGGAATCTTCATTTGGTATTCATCCGATGTGTCAAGCCTTATCCGACCTTGAAGACTACTTGGAGCACAATTTTTGCACCACATGGAAGCTATTTATTTATTTATTCAAATTAATTCGATTTGATTGTATATATATTCCCGCTCATGAACATGTACCTCCACTTTCGCATAGATTGTAATTCCTTGTGTGTTCTAATTACCATTTAATTATGCGTTTATCATATTAGAACACATAGCCTCCTCTTGGGCTCCTCATCAATGAACACGTAAACATACACAATGCACACCTGTATTCGATCGATTGTTTCAATCGGTCGTTTAGAATACTAGTGTCACGCTAGTCCCACTTTTAGGAGCATACATAAAGCCACCTTGTATGGGCTCGCTTGTTTTCCTAAAACACTTTCAAATTAAATTAATTAATTGAACTTGTTTTCTTTCAAAAATCAATTTTTCTACAAACTAAAAAAAACATAGTGCTATGGTATTTAATTAAATTGTTAGAGGTTAGCCCAACAATTTAATTAAAATGTAAAGTATTTGGGCCATTAGAGGGTAACCCAATGACTTAAATACTTTATTCCATACACTTAATAAAAGTGAACTTTGTTTCACCTCACTCTTTTCATAATAAAGATTTTGGATGAGAGATGATCGGTTGACCTCAATCACCAATCTCGAGTATTGAATCGTTAGAGGATATCTCAACGTTTTGGTACTTGTCATCTACAATTAAAATCAATTCAACCCATTCAAATTCCTTTTCCGCTCATACGCGGTCATCAAAAACATTTTCTTCTAAAATCAATACAAACAATCCAAGACATTTTCAACAAGAACTACGGAGTTTTGACTTTCCCATTGCACGAGGGAATACGTAGGCACGCGGTTTCGAAACCGTGTCAAACTCAAAATAATAATAAACGAATCCCGTTTTCTTCTTTCTTATTTCTTGATCATTAATTAGAAGATAGAATTTTTACTTTACACACACAAACATGCACGAACTAAACGGGTCCCATCGAGTACGATGGACGTAAGAGGTGCTAATACCTTCCTCTTGCGTAACCGACTCCCGAATCCATATCTTTTGGTCTTGTAGACCGCCTTATCCTATTTTTGTGGGTTTTATCTATATTTCCCCGTTCTTTCTAGAACAAATAAAATTATGTGGCGATTTCACCGTTTTGAAAATTCATTTAAATGATTTTTGAAAAATCGAGTTGCTTCACATGTAAACTCCAATTGAGATGAAACCATAAGGTTGTTTAGAGGACACTTATAGCTTTCTAAAAAGTCCAAGAATACTCAAAAATGTTGAAAATTGAGCAAAATACACCTTGCACAAGTTGGGCATTTTTGAAGAGGTGCACAAAGAGAAATACTTGTCAAAACCCAAACTTTGCCAATGGGCCCAACTTTTCTTGGTTTAAACTTGTTCCTCAGCTTATTTGGAACCTCCAAGCCCAATGCCACGAATTTTGTCTTTATTTTTCTATTTAATTTGAATTTTTATTCATTTAAAAACAAATTAAATTAAAAAATAAGGTATAAAATCAAAATTAAATGCAAAGTGATTTTTTCTCTCATTCTTGAGGTCCAAGCAACTCATAAAAGCTGGCAAATTTCGAAATTTACATTGATTTGGCAAGAAATTGATGAAAATTGAATCAAAAAAGGAAGATTTGATTTCATACAAAATCAAATATTTTTTACATTGATTGATCAATATTTGCTCTTGAATTCAGCCCAAAATCCATCCATTATAAATATACAATGCATACAACATGAGAAAGAACAGAAAAATTGCTTGGAGGAACCCTAACCTAAGTCAAAAAAACTGTGGTATTCAAGCTACCTGCAGCCCTAGTTCCAGCTTGTTTCAATTGGTTTTGAGCATTCCATTGCATTCCTTGGAGTCCATGGAGTCGATCTAGACCTTTACAAACCTTAAAACCATCAAGAATAACGAAATCCAGTTTTGGTTTGTTCATACTTTTTTTCCAAATTCGATTTTTGTTATTCATGCATCTTTAACATGTTTTGACGTTTGTTTTGTGTTTAAAACAAAGTTTGCAAGCTTTCTGGATAATTCAATTGCATTTTAGTGGCCTGAAACGAGAATCACCATTGTTAGGGTTTTATGGTTCGATTTAGGGTTTCTTTAAATACGTAAAATTGGCCGAAACCAGTGACATATTCTTGCTCAGGGGATGAAACCGAATCGAACCATGGCTTCACAGCTCATTTATATTGCTTGTGCTTGATTTTTGAAATATGCAGGGGCCTTAGCGTCGAACAAGACCGACGCTAAGTGTTTGAAAATTCAAACGAAGAAGATGAAGATCTTCTCGCGTGTTCTTGGTTCCCAAAATTCAAATCCATTCAAAAATGCTTCGTTTCATTATTTTGACACCAAACACGGTTTAGTCCAGTGGTGAAGGAGGCGCGTGTTTTTCCAGTGGGCACGGGTTCGATTCCTGGAAGGACCAATTCTTTTTATCACTTAGAAAACTAACTTCTTTTTACTATTTCTTTTTTTTTAATATTTTCATGTTATTTTAATTTATCTTCAAATAATTTTATCATGCATCTAAAAATCACCAAAAATATTTATTTTTTTGCATTATTATCAGAAAAATACTTATTTAATTTTTAGCATTAAAATTAATATTTTTGCATGCATATTTTATTTAATTACTAATTAATCATTAATTGGACTTTTAATTGCTTTTAAATTATCAAAACGATCCATAAAATTACCAAAAAAATATCTTATCATATTAATGTCATTACTAATCAAAAACCTTTTTCCTCATTCAAAAATATTTCTTTTTACTAACATTTTCCTCTTATGCAATTTCTCTCATTTTCCGATTATGTATCTGTTTGCAGGTTGTAACATTTCGGACGATTTTTCTTGCTTTTCTTTTTCAATTATGTAATTGCCAATGAGATGTAATAGTTTAATTAGGACTTTTATTTTCCGCACCCTTATTATGTAACTGCCTCAAAGCCATGTAATAGCGTAGGACTTTATCTTTCCGCATTTTACATTTCCGCAATTTACTTTCTGCACCCTATAAACTGCTAGTAATTAGGCGTGTATGGCAAGATAAAATTGGACATAGATCACTCATAATTTCAAGATAACATATACCTGAATTTGACACACTCCTTTCACACATGCACCCCTTAGGGTAATACTCTCTCGTTGCCTTTACGAATACAAATGGTCAAGTCCCTCGAACGTAGAGGTATCCTAGCACCGTTGCCTTCAAACAAATCATCATAGTCCCTTCGATACAAAGATCATAGACCCACGATGTCGCCTACGAATACATGATCTTGACCCTCGATTGTCGCCTACGAAAAGTGGTGATAGTTCCTTCGAATGTGCTAGGATACTTCCTACAAGTTGCCTTCTATGACCATCCGATGTCCCTTCTACATCCAACGAATAGGGTTACCTACCAACTAATGGTATGGATAGCGCTATTCTAAAGGAACGTAAATAACACGAAAACGACCATTCTGAGTAGGTAATAAGACTTTTAGTTGCTTGCTCTATCAAAATACTTTTCACACCTCACACTTTTGTCAAAGTTCAAACTCTTTTCAAAAAAACGAAACATTTCCGAACACTTTGTATACATTCCTACATGAATCATTACAAAGTTAAAACGAAATGCCTTTTCAAAACATTTTTGTCAAACACACAGAACGCACTTTTTTTTAAAAATGATCTAAGAGCAACTAAGAGCCCGTAGATAACTACGGGTGGAAAAGGGTGCTAATACCTTCCCTTTTCATAACCTTTTCCCTTACTCAGAATCTAACGAAGGTCTTTTCCTGTTCTTTTCACCTTCCCTTAATTGGATAAAAGAAAAGTCGGTGGCGACTCTTGCTATCCGCACATTTGCGATACAAAAATCTCAAAGTCAGTTCACCGTATTATAGAAACCAACAACAAACTATTGACAAACAAAGAGTTTTTACTTTGTAAAACCAAAATCAGAAGTTTAACTTAGAATCTCTTAAACACTTGTATATCCTATAAATTATTAAGTTATAAGTGCCTTTTTGTGTTGTATTTTGTCTACACCTCTAATTGTATATCAAGTGTAATACTTAAACAATCTCTCATCTTTAAGTTAGACTGTAAAAAGTCTCTTGCGTGTGAGCTTGAGCATTATAAGTCTCTTACTTGTGTGTTTGAGAATTGAAAGTCTCTTGCTTGTGTGCTTGAGCAATTGTAATCATAAGTGATTATATTGAAATCCTTTGGAAGTACAAGGAGACTAGACTTCTCTTGATTTGTAGAAGGAACCAATATAAACTACTTGTGTCTCTCTTTATATCACTCTCTAAATCTCATATTGCTTTTATCCAATGCAAACAACTTACCTTGAATCAGATTCTAAACCTTGTGTTCAGAATCTAATAAAAGTGTTTTTAAAAAAAAATATACACAATTAAACCCATCTTCTTGTCTTTCCCACCCTTCATGAGTAATCACTTGAGGCATTATATATTTCTCCTTTTGGTTAACCACCATTTTCCATGTAGTTATATGAGCTGGGGGTTCACAATTCTTTATGTTATCGAGTTTTCCACCAACTTTTAACAATTATTTATAAGACGCCGGACTTATTTCATAGTAATTTTTTCTTTTTCTTCTTTTCATCAGGGCTATACTCATTAATTATTTATAAGGTTTGTTTTTGGATGGTTAAAATGTTCCCCCCTTCCATTTTCGTTGGAACTTATAGATAACTTGGGATATTTTCTAGACCAGTCAAAGGCCCAAATGACCAATGCCCAATCCTTCATAAATCTACCCCGCTATACCCAAAGTATAAAATCAGTTCACACACTAATATAAAGGTACAATCTCTTATCTCCATATTCAATACTCTTATCTTGGATCGTAACTTAAGTTGAGCGTTAGAGTTCTAACCATGCAAGTTTATTCTGCCCTACCATAAAGAATATCAGAGCCACCGTTTAAGATCACCAACTTTCCAAGTGCATTCATTTAGGTTCCTAAACGGAATAATGGCACAGTCTGTGGGAAACGACTTTTGTTTCTTAGGATTTCCAGATCTAATATTTAATATTTGGTTCACCCATTCATAAAAACCCTAGGTCACTGAATTAAGAATGAATTGACTTTTGATTTCAGCAATTTCCATAAATTCGTGTTCGCCTTAAACTTCATTATTCTCAACTTCCTTAGATCTAGGAATAGAAAAGTGCTCAAAAGTGAACACAGAGATACGTAGCAATTGATTCGACTGATCATCATCTCACTTGTGATTATTTGAAATCCATATCTTTGGTTCTTTCGACAAATACATAAAGTAGCATCTAAAAGGATCTCAAATCCAGATTTATGGTTGCGCTAGGGTTTGAGGGGTATTTCCACAAAGAATATATATATATATATATATATATATATATATATATATATATATATATCCTCATTCTTTCTCTGTTGTATGCTTATTTATCTCTCTTTATGCTAGAATGTTCTAGACAGAGGATCAAAAATAAAATGCACGAATGCGTATCAGGTACAAACTTAACACATTTTTGCGATTCTGACACGGCTTAAGCATATTTCATGCCTAATTGCTTATCCAATACAAACTTAACACATTTTATGCGATTCTAATATGACTTAAACACATTTCTTGCATGAATGTATATCTGATACAAATTTAGCGCATTTTTGTGATTCTGATACGACTTAAACACAATACATGCTTGATTGTGTATCTGATACATTCATGCACACCTCACATGACTCATCATCTAAGGCATATTAAACACATTTCTATGTAGTTGGGGCTCCCCCTCTAAATCTATCAATTTCAAGGCCATATGTTTGGATCTCGAAGACGTCCACCTCGATCCGAGTTAAGCCTCAGGGGAATGAATGAGGATCCTACCCCTTGGTCAAGGAACAATCCTCTATAATGTAGAGCTCTGTAAAAAAAATAAGACCACGTGACGTTGATTTCATTCATCCCAAGCCTCATCCTGAGGAATACATGTAATTATTAAAACGTGACATATAAATTAGTACATTAATATGGTAACGTCATTCAATGCACCAAGTGCAAAAAGTAGGACAATTTCAAAGGTACATCTGACACTTCAGGATAATAAAATGCATTGTTTCCTTTGTAATTTCATGCCTAAAAATGATATCATTCCATAAGAAATAAACATTAGTGTTTCAACTTAAATAGACAAAACTCATAGGGAAAAAGAACAAGCCTCAGAGTTACAACAATTTATAAACAACGACAATGATAAAGCAAAGTGAAACACAAAGATCTAAATCAAATAACACTTAAATCTTCAAGGTAAAATATTTCCATTAAAATATTAAATATTGTTACAACTGAGACATAAAATCCTAGAAAGATTGAAGGAAATAAAGTAATACAAAAAGTAAAATCATGTTGAAGCATATGGATATGAGGTATAGATATCACCCTCACAAGCCACCCCGAGAGCGGACTTAAATGGGTCCATAATCTTTGCATAAATTAAGGAATCAAGGAAGAAACTTCTTGCATGTTCCATGACTCACTCATAGACTCTGAGCACGTCATGCTTGGCTTGCTGAGGAGAATTACGGAGTGTATGCTTTAGATTATCCACCTCATCTTTGAGAGCTTTCAAGACCTCGGTATGAGCCTCAATTTTTAGAATGGGCATCTAAAACGGAAGGAAATCTGTGAATTTTCATTGCCTTTTGCGAAGAGTTTACAACTTCAACCTCCTATTACAATGCAATAAGCGTCTTATGGAGAGTAGTGCACATTAACTCCATAACTTAGGATTTCCCTTTTCAAGTATCCCATTCCTTGAATGGATTACTCCGGGCCAAGACATCTCACTGTCCACCAGAAATAAGAGAGAAAATAATAACAACTTTAAATATGCTATGGGCTAGCTCTGAAGCAAGTTCCATCTTATTCCCCTTGGGGAGATTTTGAACGAATGATAAGTTAGATGTTGAAACAATACTAGTAGCCTCCTTAGGAGTCTGAGCAATCAAGGAAGAGAATACATCTCACACTCACATAAAGGGAGTTACCTCTATGGAAGAACCACCCTCGGTGATACAAGTCTGGTTTAGAGAACTCTCCTCCTAATGGGATTATTATTCCTCATCCAAGGCCCTCTTTATTGAAACCAAAGGTGAAGTTTA
Source organism: Vicia sativa (assembly GCA_021764765.1). Lineage (NCBI taxonomy): Eukaryota > Viridiplantae > Streptophyta > Magnoliopsida > Fabales > Fabaceae > Vicia > Vicia sativa. The sequence continues at coordinate 162,298,078 of CM038792.1, read as the reverse complement.
CTTCTCTATAGTCAAAATGGCCACAACTTCCACAAGTTAATCTGCCTCGCATGCCGAAGCAAAAGCCTCCATAGCTTGGGTAGGAGAACATGACATAACATTAATACTAGTTGCCAAAGGTGTGATAGTAGAGGAATAAGTCCCATTATTAACCACTTCCTAGATACCTTGAGCATTTGCAAGGTGGTGAAACAACTTCTACTTGCTTATATTTTTCATGCTACCTGCAAAACACAACCACATATGTAAATAAATGCACTAAGACTTCGTTCTCACCAAAAATATTTATTTTCTCCTTCATGTTAACTGCAGTTAAAACAACTTGAGTATTAATTCGAATTTTCATTACCTCAGTCGGGGACACTTCACCAGGGCCAAAACTAAGATTGTATTTCTTCTTCATTGTCACCTCATCCCAAGAAAGAGTATTCGACTTGCTATAATAAGAGTGACATATTCTGGTTCAAGTGGGTCTTGAACCAGGATTTCTGATACAAAATTTGATAGAATCAAGGAGAGTTGGTAGGGAGATAACAGAAGATGAGATAGGTCGCGAGTATGGGGAGATTTACTAGCAAGAAATGCCCCACAAAGTCACCCAAGTTCAGAGTAAAGGGGTTAAACATATGGTTGGTTTGATGAAAGAAAATAAGTCATTGATTATGGAATTTGTCATGAGAAATATGTCTTAGATGGAAAATGTCAAAGAACAAGCTAAGGGAAAACTTCTAAGATTTGTGCTCGACACACAACTCAAACACCCAATATATGCCCAAGACCCTAGATGAAGTTGGGAATGGGAAACTTTTAAATATTCCACGATGGATACCTCAAACATAGAATAACATGTCCCACACTATCGTAAAAGAGATTAAAGCCACTGTTCAAGATCACAAGTTTTCTAACTGCATTAATTTTTGGTTCTTGAACAAAACAAGAGTATATATTTCTTGTTCCCTAGCAAAACAAGATATATCACAATTATATAATGATCTACTAACCCACATGTTAGTTATCAAATATAGGGAGGTTTATTTGACTTTAAAATAGCACACATTGCTACATTAGTGTTTTTATCCTATATAACATTTTTTATCCCTTTTATGTTCGACCAACTTCGCCTTATATTTCCATACATGTTGTATCAATCTCTTTCATTTCAAGTTGGTTTAAACCTTGTCGGCTAAAAAAGCTATACCATAGCCATGGTCTTAAATGGGGAAAATGCGTATCAATGGTCTTCTAACAATTATTTTATCAATTAACTTTAATCTACGTTCCTTGATATATTTTTAGATATCCTTGGAAAAGTCTATGAAGTTATATGTATAGTGATTGCATGACTTAAACCATTTACAACACCTCTTGCCTATGATTTCATGAGGTTAACAGGAGCTTGTAATAACCTAATAATTGAAGGCTTGGAAAAACACTTAGAGGGGGGGTTGAATAAGTTTTTCTCTTTTAGATGTTTCTTTTTCTTAAACAACAATACTAAACACACAAGGATTTTTATCCTGGTTCGTTTGAAACTCAAACTACTCCAGTCCACCCGTTAAGATGATTTCGCCTCTCTCAATGAGGACTTAATCCACTATAATCAAACGATTACACTGCACAACCAACTATTATGACTAACAACAATACAGAAGCCAAATGCAAGTGACTAACACCTCTAAGACTCAACTAGTCCTAGCCCTCTCGAGAATTATGACCCAACTGGTCTCTCAAGGAACAACTATGCACAACCAACTGTTGTGACTAACAACAATGCACAAGCCAGACTAACACCTCTAAGACTCAATAGTCCTAGCCCTCTCGAGAATTCTGACCCAATTGGTCTCTCAAGGAACAATTATCAAATGAATAACTTCTAACTGATTGTGTACAATATTACTTCTAAAAAGTTTTTCTTCACAATGTGAAGTTTACACAAAATATTTAGCTCAAAGGTTAAGTAAACTGATTACAAGAATGACTTTTTATTTTGGCAGCGTAAGTTTACTCAAGATAATTGTTGTAAGTTGTTATATTTCTTCTTTTAACTTGAAAGCTTTATATAGTACTTACAGAAAGTTTTCGTTGCATTGTAGCGTGTCTTGAATACTGGAAGGAGTAATTAAGGATGCATAACTTCACGTGATTTTCCTTAATCAACGACACTTGAAAGTTGAGTCACTCAAGTACTTAGCCGTTTTAGCTTAGTCGGATAGCTTTACTTGTAGCAGACTTTGTCTTAGAAGATGAAGTCCACATAGATCATAATCTTCTGTAACCCTTGTTAAAACATCTTCTAATAAGAACATTCTTTTGGTGCTTCTATCAGAGGTTTGCGCTTGCATGCTTCTATCAGAAGTTGCTTCTAGCTTGCATGACCAGAAGTTTTATTCTCATTAGAACTTCTAATACTTCATGATCTTCTGTAAGCAATCATCTTCTAATCAGAACATTCTTTGGTGCTTCTAGCAGAGGTTGCATTAGCATGCTTCCTTCAGAAGTTGCTTTCACGTGCTTGACCAGAAGTTCTATTCTTCATTAGAACTTCTAATACTTCATGATCTTCTGTAAGCCTTGTTGAACACATCTTCTATCAGAGTTTTACATATAGGGCTTCTATCAGAGGTTTGTATTTCAATCTCAATTCAGAAGTTTACTTTACAGCGTGCGTGTTCCAGAAGTTCTTCCTTAGAACTTCTAAATTCATCTTCTACTCAACATAGTATAATGTTCTATTTTAAGCGCTTGAGTCAGAACATCTTCTGAAACTAAATATATGCATGTCAGAGTATCATATTTATCAGAGGATCATAACTTTTATACAAATTTTATTATACTTGTTATCATCAAAACTTAAAGATATGATTAGAAACAAACTTTGTTCTAACAATAACTTTTTTTTTTATCTTTAAGCAAATATTTAAATAATTAGACAACTTTGATAGTGTCAAAGGCGCACTCAAACACCCTTCTTTTTGGTAGGTTTCAAGGCAGGACACAAGTAACTTTTCTCCTTTTATATATATATATATATATATATATATATATATATATATATATATATATATTTTTGGAATCATGCCACTATAAAAGACAATTCATTTAAGTCATGACAATCCATTTCTACCAATTTTCTCTCAATTGAGGACGTACACCATTGTTGGTCATTGAATCATACTAATTGTTAAAAAAGGATATATTATTTCCTTTCCTTATTTTAAGAGTGTGTGTCTCTGAGAGGTAGAGAGAGGTAAAGAAATAAAGGAGAAGGAGGGGGAGGAATACCATATAAAAGTTGTTAATGTCAATGATAATGGTAATGCTTTTAGTTTGTGAAATTCATTGTGGTTCCCTTCGTCAAACAATGCAATGAATCATTTGCCATATTTTTTGGAAAAAGGTCCAATTCTTGAGTTTTATGACCTTTTAGAATATACTTCCTCCGTTTCAAAATGATTTTTGCTTTAATAAATTTATTTTGTTTTAAAATGACTGTTATTTTCATTTTTCAATACAGTAATAATTACTCCTTTTCCATTTGTGACCTTTACTTTTTTACTTTCTACACTATTTCCAATACATTAATAGGGTTAATTTTATAAAATTGTAATGTTTTATGACCACATCATTGCATTTCTTAAGTTGTGTGCAAAAACCTTAAACAACGACCATTTTGAAACGAAGGGAGTATATTATTTTATCTATCCATTCGTGATAAGGTTCCATATACATAGACTTATCCATATGTTTCATCTATATCACATAACACCTTATGATCGTATATCAACCATGAGGTTAGGATCCAACAATTGTTCAAAAGATTTAACTTTGATTGTAGCTAGATGACACTATACATTTTTTGTGGGATTTTGAAACCCCTATTTATGTAGAACCAGAGGTGGATTATTATCCATTTGATGCATTATTTTGGTAAAGTGGATTTTTAATTCATGTATGTTTCTCATCATAACCACCAATTAGCCTAGGCCAAGTTGACCCCATAAAGGTTAAAGCTAATATACATAGTCGATATTGGTAGGAATAACCATATTCTCGCCAAATTGAATAATCAACTAGATAATGTGGTTTTGCTATTGAACAAAAGAAGTTTCTTCCAATGTGTGATATATTGTTCTTATGCGGAGTGTTTATGTTCAGTGAAACTCACAACATATCAACTTATTTCTCTACTTAATACGATATTTCAATCATGTGTGTTTATCCAAATTAAAGATTAACATGATTATGCGTATCATCCACCATTAATTATACTTTAAAGTTTAGCCTTGATAAAAAGTATTATAGTCAGAATTCAAATAAAGAAATATATATGTAATATATAATTCGATTAAACCTCGAAACACTAATTATAACAACGATCATTTGACTTTAGATTACAATATCGTTATAACTTTGGCTCTCCTACATCCCTTCAACGATGACGATAAAAATAATATTTTCAAAATAATTTGTTTTTCTATAAGCTTCATTGTGTACCATGAACTTAACAAATACACAATGTCATGTATCCCCACATCAATCTATCTATCATCCTCGTTAACAACTTAATTACTTTTAGAGGTAAACAATATATAAACAAATAATCAAACATATATTGTGAATAAGATATTAAGTATATGACTTAATGCCCATAATTTTTATATAAATATTGGTGGATGTATCATATAATAAAGAAAAATGGAGTCACACATGTTTGTTTATTATTATTGCTATAATATTTGTAAAGAAAGAATTTATGATTTACTTTTATTTTGTTTGTTTTCCCGGCAACAACAACAAGAAGGACCAATATCATTACAACACTCAAAAACCCTAATTTTTCCATTTCTACCATTCACTGATTTCAAGGTTTTCATTTCCCTCTGCCTCACTCTACCCCATCTCACCAGCGACAGTTCTTGGTCAACTAGATCAACCCTAGTTGAAATTTCAATTTTTGTTCCAAGAGTTTGGGCTCAGTCCTTCGACTTCAATGGCTGAGGACCACAAAGATGCGAGTGATTACAGTTCGGAGGATGAAGGAACTGAAGATTACAGACGCGGTGGATATCACAAGGTTCAGATTGGTGATACTTTCAAAAATGGGTGCTATGTGGTTCAGAGTAAGCTTGGTTGGGGCCATTTTTCAACTGTTTGGCTAGCTTGGGATACTCACAAATTGGTTTGTGCCCTTTTCGTTGTCTTTTTTTCCTTGGATTAAAAATCTATGCTTTTTGATTTTTTATGATTTGTAATTAAGTTTAGTGTTTTTGGATTGTGAAAGGGTTTAACTGTTTCTGTTATGGAGAGCTTTGATAAAAATGTATGCTTTGTATTCTTTTTTCAATGGATTTTTTTTTCCATATTAGAAATTATCGATTTTTAACTGAAATTTATCATTTACAATTCTCAACTAATACATGGATTAGGAGATTTTGCTGCTTGATCTTCTGTATTGTTTTATTCTATTTCTAGCTATTACCGTCTGGTTCTAGCGCAAGTGGTTGGTAAGACTCTGAGTATTGTATTCTCATATTGGATAATATATAACCTGAACATGTGTTTATAAGTGAGAACAATCTTCACCTGACCAGCTGATTTTGTAGGGATGAGTTAAGCCTAAACCACAATTCTTAACATGGTATTAGAGTCTGTTTTAAGATTCAGATTTCCTCTATTGGGCCACTCATCATTTATTTCTACTCTCGAGATGTCCAATCCTGAATGTGAGAGTGTGTTACGAGTCTCTCATCGGACAATATATGACCTGATTAGTGCTTATAAATGGGAGCAATGCTCACCCTACAAACCGGTTTTGTAGGAATAAACCACAATTCTTAAGATTCTTACCAGTTATCTTTCTCTCTCTATCTCTCTCAATATGTGTGCATGTGTTGTGTGTTCAATTTAGTAAATGAAGTTGTTTTTATAATTAGTAATTCATGCTTCTGGTTGCCTTGATTCTCTTTCTAATTTGTTAAGTTGTTGGTCATATCTGTTGTGTGTCATTGGAGTTCTTTTCATTAGACGACACAATTCACTTTGTGACTATGTTTGTTGAAGCCCTAGATAATTCACATGCTATGACATTTCGTTTAATATCTATTAACAATGGGGGAATTATTTATTATGTAGCGATATGTTGCCTTGAAAATTCAAAAGAGTGCTCAACACTACACTGAAGCGGCGATGGATGAAATAAAGATTCTCAAACAAATTGCAGAAGGGGATGTAGAGGATAAGAAATGTGTTGTGAAGCTTTTGGACCACTTTAAGCATTCGGGGCCTAATGGCCAGCATGTTTGTATGGTTTTTGAATTCCTTGGTGATAATCTTCTCACACTTATCAAGTATAGTGATTATCGAGGTGTTCCCCTTCCCATGGTCAAACAAATTTGTTACCATGTTTTGGTCGGATTGGATTATTTGCATCGCGAGCTCTCTATAATACACACTGACTTGAAGCCCGAGAATGTCTTGATTCTCTCTCCAATAGATCCGTCTAAGGATCCTAGAAAATCAGGAGTTCCACTTGTACTTTCGAAAACCAAAGATAAGACTGTGTCCAAGAATGGGACCACAAATGGTAAAAGTTCAAATGGAGATCTAACCAAGAATCAGAAAAAGAAAATGCGTAAAAAGGCTAAAAAAGCAGCTCAGAAGGAAGGTCCCGAGGTAGCAGAGGAGGATTCTGAAGCACCTGAGCAAGATGATTGTAGTAATGATGTGAAACCAAATGTAGAAAATGGTGAAGGTAAAACTAATAGTCCTGTAAGTTTAGATGAATCAGCAAAGACTTCTGAGATTCAGGATGTTCCACAAGGAAGTCAAGTTTCTAGGAGAGGTAGCCGCTCTACCAGAAAGAAGTTGCTTGCTGCTGTTGATCTCAAGTGCAAGCTGGTGGATTTCGGTAATGCTTGTTGGACGTATAAACAATTTACTAATGATATTCAGACAAGGCAGTATAGATGTCCTGAGGTTCTTCTTGGTTCCAAATACTCGACTCCAGCTGATATGTGGTCCTTTGCTTGCATTTGCTTTGAGCTTGCCACTGGTGATGTTCTTTTTGATCCTCACAGTGGTGATAACTATGACAGGGATGAGGTAACCTGTTTTGAATTTTATAAGAATTTTAAAAGAATTTGTTGGCTTTGCTTCCTCTATCCTTTATCTTTGTATATATCTGCTGTCTTGGGAATTTGAAATGTGTGTGAAAAATAACATTTTGACTTTTGAGGAAATAGTTTGTTAAAATGCTGCTTCTATTTCTGTGCTTCAAAAGTGTGTTCATGTTGATAAAATTGAAAAGATCTGTGACCAAAATAATCTAGTTGAAAAATGAATTTTATTCCAACTAAGGATTTTTCACTTATGCTCAGTTTTGTTTTCCGAAAGTTGAACTAGTCATAAAACTTTTGATATGCGATCATGCTATTAGATCAGTCAGAAGATATTTCTTCAAAGAAATGAACTTGTGTCTATACTCTATAGCATTATGAAATTATTTTGGTCTAAAGATGTCGCGCTGTTTTCAATTTTTAATATATTTGTAATTGTTTTTAGAGTTGAAGCTTAACTTGTCTAAATTTGCCGTAAAATTTTATTGGGGGTACTAAAATCATCCATTTTTCTTAGAAATAATGCACACTGATAAATTTAATTTTTATGCCCATTGAAAATGCCGTCGTTTCTTATTCTCCGTGGACTGTGGTTATTTGGACTTCAACTTTAATTGATGATTTTGTTTGATGATATATTTACTCTTCAGGACCATCTGGCATTGATGATGGAGCTTCTTGGAATGATGCCTCGCAAGGTAGGCATGTTAGGTGTTATGCTGCAAAATGTCCAAATTGTTATATTATCTAGGGTTAAATAAGTTTTTGGTCCCTCTAAAATTTCTAAATTTTGGTTTTAGTCCCTCAAATATTTTCCTTCCAGTTTTGGTCCCTGCAATATTTTCCGTCTGAGGAATTGGTCCCCCACGTTAAAAACCATTAACGGATGCTGAGCTGACATGACAGGTGGGTAAATTTTATTGTTTCATTTTAAATTAAAACCCAATTTGTTGAACCCTAATTCCTTGAAACAGAGAACGTTTTTGATTCGCAATTTGTTTCGATTACGTGGTACCAATTCGGGTACAAGGTAAGTTGTATGAGTAAGTTGAAACAGTGAATTTGAATACACTTGAAATTCAATTGGTTAGGATGGAAAATAAGTACCCAGCTTTGATGAGATTTTGAGCCATTGGAGAGCCCATGATTTCAAGGCCCAAAAAGCCAATCCTCGGAGGGGTTTCAATCCCTGAAAAAAACAAATGAGGTGAAAAATTGTAGAGTTGAATTTGAAGGGAAAAGTAAAGAAGTAATAGTACCTTGTTGTTGAGATTGTGAGGAAACAGAGACATTGAAAATGCGGCGAGAGTTGAAATGGCAGAAGAAAACGAAGATGGGAGACGGTGAATGGCAAAGTGATTGCAGTTCACCAAACTACTCATAACTTAAGGTAATTATGTTAACCCTGCTCCAATTTACAAGTGGAAGGTGTATATGAAAAGATTATAGATAGACATCATATAACAAAGGTAAAAGCAAAGACCAGTAGCTTTGGTTTTCAGAAACAGAGAAGTTTTTTCAAGGGGCCACGAGAAGGAATGGAGAAAGGAAAGGAATTAGGGTTCAACGAGACATTGGATTTAATTTAGGTGAAACAATTGGGTTTATGCCAGCTCAGCATAAAATTGGGTTTTAATTTAAAATGAAACAATAAAATTTACCACCTGTCATGCCAGCTCAGCATCCGTTAATGGTTTTTAACGTGGGGATCAATTCCTCAGACGAAAAATATTGCAAAGATCAAAACTGGAAGGAAAATATTTGAGGGACTAAAACCGAAATTTAGAAATTTTAGAGGGACCAAAAACTTATTTAACCCTATTATTTATTTGCATCTTGATATCTTGATGCTTCATTATCCTGCATTTTATTCAGTCACTTCATTATAGACACTATCCTTAATCATATTGAATATACTCTTTTTATGTCTATGGTTCTGAATATTGAAAGTATCAACATTTTATTTGTTTCCATCCTCACAACTTGAACAATTATATTGTCTATAGATTGCTCTTAGTGGCCGCTATTCCCGGGACTTTTTCAATAGATGTGGTGATTTGAGACACATTCGTCGGTTGCGGTTCTGGCCGATCACCAAGGTGTTGACAGAGAAATATGATTTCAGTGAGCAAGATGCAAGTGACATGGCTGACTTCCTTGTTCCATTACTTGACTTTGTTCCTGAAAAGAGGCCAACGGCTGCTCAGTGCCTCAATCATCCGTGGATGAGTGCAGGTCCTCGGACTCTCGAGCCCTCTTTGATTAACATGCAACTTGATGCTGTTAACGGTGAAAAGTCTCTAAAGTCTAGGGAAAAGACCGAGCACGAGGCTGTTGAAGTTGGTATGGGTAATATGGCAATTGATGGAACTCAAAAGCCACTCAAAGATTTTCAACCTACAAAGCCATTGGAGTAGAGACAATCTGGCTTATGTCTGGTTTATGCAACCTGATACTTCTATATGGTAAGTTCTGATGGTCCTTGGAGCATTATACTTAGAGAGGTTATGATTTGTGAAGGAAGCTAGAGAATGCCTATTACAATGGAGTTTAACCACTTCTTTCACCTCTTACAAAAGTGTCTAGAAGATAGCTTCGTTCACATTCAATAGAGTGCGCTGATTCATGAATAGTCATCAGGAGAATGTTTAAATTTTTTGGAGAGTTTGTTTGATATTTATCTCTATATTAGGTGTTCATCTTTCAAAATGTTGTATTTTAGGAATTTGAACTGTACATTTGAATGAGTTCTTTTTTGTATCTATATCAGATTTTGTTGGTGTAGACATTACTGTGACATGTTTTGTTTCTTAGTAATTTTTAACATTTATAATAGTTTTACTTTCGGGAGTTTTTTTTACTTAAAACTTATTTTTGGATTCCGTTATACACATGATTTCCCATAATCATAATTTCAAGGTTTATTTCGCAAACAAGAGGGGAAAAGGGATGTTTTGAGTGAATTTCAAACAGATAGAGTGAATTTCTATAATAATAGTTTGTTGGTCTTTCTAAAAAAATATTAATTTGAAATGTTAACTTAAAATAAATGATTGTAACATATTTATGAAATAAGATGTCTTAAAATTGTTGTTACTTTCTCCGTAACGATTTATAAGTAAATGTACATAGTTTATATATGGATTAAATACATTAATTGTCAAATAGACTAAAACTTATAAATTGTTACAGAGGGAATATGTGTTATAGTTGTTACATGTACCCAACTCCCTATCAATTAGGTCGCACACTTTTGAATCACTATCAAGGTCATGAACGATACTAAGGGGCTTGAAACCAGGATTATCTTATCAAACCCACATTCTCACCTTCTCCCTATTGCCAATTCTTCAACGAGAACCCCTTGTCACCACATCCTTTGCACTGGGAATACTTCTCTAGGCGTAACTCAGATTGAAACAAAGAGTGCCATCAAAAATGAAGCTTCGAGGAAAATACTTGCCTTTAAGCACCTTTCTTAAAAAAGAGTTCCCTACGACAGTAATCTCCAATAGTATTTCCCAAGAAAATTTGTGTTGAAATTACTAATACCCCAAAATCCTAAACCACCGTCACCTTTTTCACGAGTCAGATTCTCAACTCAACCAATGAATCTTTATGTTTCTATCATTCGTTCTCCACCAAAACTTAGCAATTTTGGCTTCAATCTCATGACAACGACTCTCAGAGAGTTTGTAGCTACTCATAATCTAGTTAGGAATAATCTGTGCCATCGCTTTGATAAGAACTCCTTTTCCCACCCTAGAGAGAAACTTTTCTTTGCACCCCTTTTATAAATTTGATTAGTTAAAAATATTGTGAATTTCTTTTCCCACTTATATACCTTCTCACAAACCCTTGGTGAAAGCCCATAAATGTTCCTAGAGTTTGGGGATGTATCTCTAGATGCACCTATTTTCCACAAGATTAAATGCAAACGAGCGAGCCACTTATATTATACTTAATTTTAGTCCAGAGTTGTATCTCTGAACGAGTATTAGATATATTTTAGAGATGTATATTCGAAAATGACGCTAATACTTCAAAATAGAAACAAAGACAATACAAGCAATATCTAGAAACCACAACAACTTGACATTAAATTAAAACGTCCAATATTACATAGATAGTCGCTAACATAAATTTTACATTATATATCATGATAAATGAGTAGTTCAAAATATTGCAACATATTGATAATATCTTTGACAGATCTTGCAATCTTCACATCCACTTCAATCAAACTTTTTATTGCATAATGGTGAAAAGTACTCCACACATCCTATAAATCTCCATCCGCCTTCAACTCAAAGTTGGTGAATTGTATCTTCCCTTCACTATTAAATGAGGGTGAAAGATATTCAACCTTGACAACTCTTCGATTTTCTAAATATCACATGAAAGAATTCAATATGGATATTAGATCGGCGAGAGGTGTGTCTTTGGTGACCCTAAATTGAAGTGGCGACTTCTTGCCATTGAAATATCAAATGCAAGGTGAGGATATATATTTAATCTTTGATTGTGGTGTGTTTTGCAGAAAATATGGGATGAGAGACACCTTATTTATACAGGTTTTGGATCGATTTGGATCTTAGAAACCTTATCCTGTCATCAGGGAACTTTTTCGGAGATACATATCTAGATATGTCCTCTTTTTTTTTTTTTATGAAAATGGTGTTTACGGATATGCACATCAATAAAGTTCTTTGTTGTGTTTTCTAATTTAGTACGGGGTTTATTCAAATAACATATCCAAAATCACCCATGAACTAGAAACAAAACAAAAACTGTGTAAACATAAACAAAAGTTGTATACAATTTGTAAATAAAATCAATTGACATTTACGACATCATTGTTGAATATATATTACTTATGTATTAAATTGTATCAAGATTACATCGTTGACAACAGTATATTCAAAAAAGTGTATCAATTATTCGCTATATTTGTAATGAAAATTTAGATTTAAAGTTTAATTTCACAATATTGTCCCGTACTTAAATTTGAATCGAATTTTTTTTTTTTACTTTAACACTTAGATACTATCTCAGATGACTTTTTCTTTTTATTTTACACCTAGACGCCATCTGAGATGACTTTTAAAAAAAACCATGGCTCCTGCTTATATGCTTTTTCTGAAACATGGTTATTTGGATAAATATTTTCTATACATTATTATTTATGTATTTTTTTTTTCTTCATAATATGGTTATTGAAAAAAAAAATTATATTGTTGTAAAGTTTCTTATTGACACCTACGTTCAGGAAAAAATCTGCCTATCAACTTCCCCTACAGATAAAGCTCGAATTGGCTCCAAACTGCCTTGCACAACTTTTTAGGTATTTATTGATGTTTAAAACAGTTTTAAAAGCATGTAGTTCAGTTTTAATCAAGTTTGATAATTATGTAATTACATGTGTGTCTCGGAAGATAGTATGACAGATGACGAATGTTTTAATGAACTTGCACACAACACCCTCCTCACAAGCAACAGCACAGGTCTTTTGATGGCTCACAGCTATTTTGAACTCATGAAGCAGTAAAAATGGTATGTATATCCCCCCTCTGGAATAAGAATATTATGAACTTGTGCAGCAGTAAAATATTGTATGCATAGCCCCCTCTGGAGTAAGAATAAAAACTAATGCTTGCTACAACATCAATAATATGAGTAATATCATGCATGCTTCCAAATCCATTTCGGATGATTGATCTTCATGCACAATCACTGCATTTGTGCGTTCTTAATTTCCTTCACATTCTAAAATAACCTGAAAAATGTATCAGAATCCCTTCAGGTTTGGAGCACTTAATACATATTATAGTTGCGTAAATTGATGACTAAACCTCCGAAGTAGAGGTCAAAATAAGTTATAGCCTGGGCCAAGCTTTCTATAGCGCGAGCAATTTTCCAAACTTAAAACTTGAGCCTTACCAACTTACGCAAATTTTTCACTTGAATTAAAATTCTACTTTGTAATAAGATTTTTAAATAAGTCATATGGCGATTGCTAAAAAACTTATAAACTTGGTATGCAGTTCAATATGCTTAAATATTCAATATGCAGTTCAATCGGCATTGTAAAGAAATTTGCTCTAAAAAACGTAAACAAATTTTGAACACGTCCATCATATTTCATCAACCTGTCATGGTATAAGTTTTTAAAAGTAATATTATGGTGTATTAAGAGGATAAAACATGTTTGGCTCTGTTAACCTCGCTTATTTATAGTAATTAAAATTTTAACTTATTTACATTTATCTAAATAGATAACAGATTCAAAAGACTTTTAGAATACCTTATAGTCTAGTCTTTTTTACCTAAATAGGTTTTTTAAAAGTCCTGGCTTAATTTATTTGGTAAATAGGCTAGATCATTAGCCCTCAAACAGAGTTCCAAATACTTTACATATTTAGGGTTAAAGATGTTGTATTAGTGATATCATGATACTACATCTACGAAGATAAAAAAAAAAAATTAGAGCATTTTTATGGGAGGAAACAGCTGAGAAAGTAACAAAATTACCTATATTTGAAGTTTCACTAGATCAAAATATTTTTCTTGCTCTGAGGTAGTAAAACATAAGAAAAAAAACAATAACGCCACCAATAATGATCCCAGATGTAGTTAGCCAAAATGCAAACTGCGTTAAATCCACAAATATGGTTAATTTAACAAGACTGATTGCCAATAACTTCCAAAAAGAACAAAGTAAGTCATGCATGGAATAAGATTTTAGAGAGCAGCTCACCACATGTTCCTCGAGATAGGACTTCAGGTTCATGCCAAATATACCTGAAATCATGAAAATATATAGATATAAAATCAAGCAATGTGGATAATATATTCTCAGATAATAAATCAGACAGTCTCGTGCATTTCTCATAATTATTCATTGGTATAGCCAAAGTTCTTATTTGAACTGCATGTTCCTTTCAAGAGCAAATTGGTAACTCCAGAGTCTAAATCTTGAAAGTCCTACACCGAGAAGTATATTAAAACAGTAAAATTCTGCCTTAATGGTTGTAGTAGTGAATTTGCACAACAAAGGAATATGAAGCAAGGTATGCTAGTTGGAAAGACTTCAGAACTACATGATCCAAAAATTATTAGATTTTAAGAAGAGCTGTTGAGGTTGTTTTTGATGCAAACTTAAACCACCAATAAAAGTTATATTTAGCCAACTTTTAGTCCACTTCAATTCCTGGTATGTGGAACAGATTTATCATCTGAGAAAATTATCTACATTAAATGCTTAATGTAGACTAGAATGTTAATAGTTAAATTAAGTTTGGTCAAAATAATGGGTCGGTTTATACAACCAGTTGTGCATACTTTGTCAAAGAACCACCAAAACGTGTACCTGCTACAAGGGCACCAACTGCCACACAGAACGTTCCAACCTGGAGAAGCAGTTCCACTCTACTAACTTCAAGTCTTCGTGAGCTGTTGAATGAACCAAAGTTATTAGAACAGATAAGGTTAGTGATGACTGATGACAGAGAGCTATGGACATTGACGAATTTCTCTCTTGCATTGAGTTTAAAAAGCTAAGCTAATCTATGGTGTCTGATTATATGCCTGATGTTTTAAATTACCCCATGTAACAATGTTGAGCGAAGGACGTTAGACACTTATATAATTCTTTTAATTTCAAGAGAGAAATATATTTCATCCATTCTTAATTGTGATTGAAGTACTTGAATCCAATAATATTTCACGCCTTCTTAATTGTGATTCTTTAATGCAGGGTTAAATGCTTAATTTTACTTCACAATGGAACCAAGGATGTCAGTCCAAACACAATCCCGTGGTTAGCAGATTGCACCTTTCGGAGATCACTTAACTTCCTAAGATCAACAATCACTTGATACAACTCTAATCCCACCCTGGCGGAAGAGGGAAAAAAGAAATTCAAACCTCAAACTGACACCTATAGAATCTTCCATTTCCCTTGCAGAATCAAGAAGCCTTTCAGATTGACCATGACAAGATTCACATCTGCAAGTGCATTTATACATATAAGTCAACTTTGAGACGAAATATCATTAAAAATATTAAACTTATTACAAAATAAAAAGTAATTAGCCTTCGTCAGAATCATCAACTAAGTGTCGAGTTTGAAACTTTATGAGACTTGTTTCACTATGCAGATTCCTTTCAGATATTGCAACATGGATAAGAGAGATTTCTGGATATTAATGTTAAGTAAAAGCATAATATTCTTGGTTTCAACATGTTTCCACCTTGTTGGTGTTTTGACTACTGCCTTCTTAAATTTGACATAACAAAGGCCGTGAAGGCATATATTATTGTTGTATAGTATGCTACAAGTATCATATATACATCCTCAACACACAAGTACACAAAATAGTTATTATGAAACGTAATGCACAAGTTTGGAATGAGAATAACCTTTGGAGATAATTTTCCAGAAGCATTTCAATTTCCTCCTCCTCCTCTATATATCACGAGAAAAAATGAATGAGCAACTATGTTGTAATTTTTAAAATCATCTGCAGAATGACAAGATCTGTATCTATGTCTCCATATCTCACAGCTTACCATCAGCAACCTGCTTTTCTAAGGGCAATGAGCATTCAACATTATTGTTTCCTTTATTAAGTGTACAGTTTCTTCCCATAATACACATCCTCCGTATTTCGTTTGGGTCCTCCAGAAGGTCAAGAAGCATCTGTCGGAGAGCTCCTGCCCTCGAGCCTAACTCAACCTAGCAATTCGGCAGAAAGTAAATAAAATTAGTTGTTTTCTCCCAGAACCACAGCAGATTAGTGAGAAAAAAGTCAGAAGAAAATACCAAAGTTTGTTTGCTAATACGAAGTTGCTCCAATATGTCCCCAGTTATCCGATTTGGCAATGCCTCAAGAAGAGCTTGAACCTAGGGCCAGGGGTAGGGGGAGATAAAATCGCTATCCGAATCAGGTACAGCATTCAGTCAGAAAAAAAGTGAAAATATATAATCTTTTATGAACCAAGAAGGCAAAAATCAATATACTACGTAAAATATTTCAGCAAGTAAGGAGGTTTCTGCCACTAGACATGTGCTATAGAAAGAGCCAGTTGAGTTCAGCTTTTCATGAAATATTATGTTTACATCGAAAAATAAATGATTTGTGATTTTCTTAAGATCTTTGTTTACCTTTTAAAAGAAAAGTTGAATAAAATAGATCTTTTATTTTAAGCTATAAAGATTTAAGTGTTTTTTTATAACTTTAACCACTTGAAAACAACTTCTATGTCAAAGCTGTAAAAAACAAATCACTTTTTACATGCTCTTTAAATCAAACAAACGTTGCTAAGTAAAATATGTTAGAAAACCCTCGTGAAATGTCATTTATAATACTGTTAAGATCTTATACAATGTCTGCATGAAGAAGTGGCAGGAAAACATCGGAGTCAGATTCACTGACTTGGTATTCTCTAACTTTACTTGACTTTAGGTATTTTTTGTGGAGAGAGAAGTGAAAAATAGAGTAAAAAGAGAGGGAAAGCTGAGGTGAGAGTGGAATTTTAGAGAGATATAGAGAGGAAGTTAGGGTGTGGTTCCCTCCACAGAGTCAGTGGATCCTCTCTTGAAAACATCACATGCTGGTAGTGGCTAAAGCCCATAGTTTTTTATCAGTTTTAGCTCACATGCTGATAGAGGTGAAAAAAGGGGCCCAGCCCGTCGGGGGCATGCCCATTTTACCCACATTTTTCGAAGGATGGGGTCAAAGTTTTAGGATCACATCCTCTACTATGCCCGCCCAGCCCCATATTTTTGTGGACTTTTGTAGGGCGCAAGCATTAACATGAATTTTGCAACTTTTAGGCTTTAGGGAAGGCATGCCGGGCCCATTTTGCCCTCATTTTTTTTGCGGGACGGACCAAGATTTTATGCCAGCACCCTCTACTATGCCCGTCCTGACACGTTTTTTGTGGGCCCAGGCATACCCGTTTTCCACCCCTACGTGCAGGTTTAGAAACAACTGATTATCAAAGTCATAGGAACAAAAAAACAGACAAACTAACACATGTGCAAAAACACACATACCACAAAGAATCAACATAAACATACTCAGTTACTCACTGTGTTTTCATACTCACACGAGGTTCTAAGTCCATCAGTCTCCGCTCCAAACGTTGTATTCTTGAAAGCAATGCTGCTTCGACAACCTGAAAATTCAACCATGATAACTAGGGGGGGGAGTGGAAGACAGTTCACAATAGTATGCCTACAAGCAAGGTGGACTGTGACTCTTTAACATACTAAATGAGAACAAAATTACACCCATGGTAACCCACTGGTCATATACTCATATGAATGTTAGTATGAACTGTAATATTCAAATACCTTTAGTTTTTAAAGAGGGTATTTGCCATAGGGAACAAAACTTAAACCCAGTTGCTTGGAAATCTACTTCTCAAAAGTCATGACCAGTTTGGATTCCTATATACTTTCTCTTCCGGCATCTGACTTACTTTTAAGGCTACTTTATTCTTGGCTTTCTGCATTGGAATTGTTACCATCTTTAGATCCTTCAGCCTCATCTTTTACCCTTTAAGCACCATTTTTTTATATATAACAGTGTCATTATTTTTTTATTTCTTAACATTCACTATAACCACCAATTCTACCCTTTCCAAACCTTGGGCCATAAACATGTCCTTGCATATACTTCACTATTTCTTTTGTTTATACTCATTCCTCAGAATAAAATTATGAATGACTGAATGTCATATTAGTACTGCTATTATGTTGATTCATACCCGAGTGTAACTATCGTATTTCAATTCTCAAAAATTAACCATATGCAAATCAGTTTTTATTTTCTTTTTTTGTCTTATAGGACTGTAAATCACTGTATTCTCATAATGATACTTCTATTCAGTTTTTTCAGACCCGAGTCTAACTATCATCTCTTAACCCATGAAAAATAACCAAATTCAGTTTACTTTTACTATTCCTTTTCCTTTTCTTTCTTTTGTCTCATAAGAACAAATGAATCTTAATTTGGTACTGCTATTAAGTTGACTCGGGTCTAAGACTAACTATGATAATTCAGCCCTTGAAAATAAATCATATTGAAATCTTTCTTTTGTTATATAGTACTGAAAATCACCATGTTTTCATAATGATGTAACGTAGCAGCAAATGAGTTAGGAAGCATAGCATTAGTGCGCAAGACTGCGCTTGGAGTGAATATAACTCTTCTATTTTTCCACCAATGTAACAATTAGCATCTTAAATGGAGAAGCAAATTCCAACAGACCTCGATTTCAAATGGCATTGATGGCCCTCCATTGTTATTCTTGGGGTTCAACCTAGGCAGCAAAGTGTCTAGAAAAGCTTGCCCACCTTTACTGGTAAAAAAAATCAATAGAGATAGAAGTTTAGTTTTTAGTTCGGTGTTCCTTTATCACAGAAATAGTGACAATAATGCATCCTATAATTTATGAATTATTTAAAATTTAAAAAAATACCGATTATAGTCAAATATAAGCACACAATCTTGCATTGCAATTGCTCGTAGCGAACCCAGGTTTAGAAGTATAGCATACTCACGGACCTAATACAAAACAATGAAATTGAATTGTTAGGGACAGAACTTGATATTGACGTTGTGTAAACTTTCCAACACAGAACAGATGTGAATATGTGTGAAGTAGATTACCAGCAAAGAAGGCATTGAATTTGTCAAAAACAATGATGGATCCACACTTCGGACATCCCGGGGACGAAGACCTGAATAATTGAACGCTCACCAAATGTAAACAAAAACAATTAACGATATAAATAGGTTAATAACCGATGTTATCATTGCAAAAACAAAAATAAAACAAAAGCTAGCATGATGTATAGGTGCTAATGGCCCGATCAAAATAAAATTGTTATGCAAATTACATTACAAATATTATGTTTATAAAAATAAAATAAAAAACCTACATGTCTATTTTGAAGTATGTAGCACCGCACATCTGAAAAAAATGTGCCTGAGTAGTGACAGTGACGACATTTGTGATTAAGTCTAATTTATTCATTTTTTCAAATATTTACCGGTTCGGTGTTCGTTCTTTGTAGAATTAGAATTCAATAGCATGATTGCATGAATGAATAATTGAACACGATAAAATAGTAAATACTAACTCAATCAATATCATTTGATTTAAGTCATTTAACTCACCACTGGACTTCAATAATTGTCTCCTGTTGATTTTTCGAGTGGATACTGTCCCGTCTGCTTTCACTTCTACAACCTTCACAAATATAGAAAGAGTGAGAAAACAGGGAAAGAAATCCGAAATTAGTAAACACCGGAGAAGCTGTAACAAAATTTAAGAAGCTGCTAAATTAGTTCTACCTTCCTAGGGTTTTAGTTCAGTGAAGTAGTTAAAAAAAGAAGCCTAAAATCCACAACATAATTTCTAACTAAGAATCATTCATAGAAATAGATCGAGAAAATAAAAATCTAAACGGAACGAACTTCATAAACAGGTTCTCGAATTCCGAGAGAAGGAGAATCTCCGGAGGAGGTAGTTGCAATCCTCTGAGGACCAATAGAAGGAGTTCGGATCGGAGTCGGACCATTTGGCTCATCCACAGCTTCATCGGAATCAGACGCGACGGATTCCGCCTCGCTCCACTGCTTCTCCTCCGTGGATCTACTGCATTTCACCGGCTTCAGAGCCGACAGTGACGTAACGGAGATCTTTCTCCGGCGAAGAAGATTGAGAGAATCATGACTCTGTGGTTCGACAGAACGGAATTCGGTAAGGTCGGAGAAGAAGACGTAGTTGGTGCGCGAGAGTGAAGGTTGAAAACGAAGGTGCGTCGAAGTTAAAGTTAAAGCCATGGTAATTAAGTTCAGAAGAGACTACGGCGACGGTTACGGTGGTTATGCATGCCGGTAAAGGAATGGGGTAGTTGGAGAAGTGTTTCACTCTGCGAAACAGATTAGTAATAGTTTATTCGAATTTGGATATTTTATTATTTGATTTGATTACTTTTAATATTTCTTGTTCTTTTTTATTTAAATTACAGTATCTTTGTTCCGGTGAAGTTGATGGGAGCGGTGAGAGGATAGGATAATAAGCAGAAAAGGACAAAAGGTGGAAGATTTATTTATTTTTTATTTGGCAAATATTATCTGTGGCTGATATTTGGCGCTGAATTAAAATTACAGGTGAAAATGTGACTCAACTCGTAACATCTCTCGTGCAAGAACACGGGAAGTGAGTCCTCTGGTTAACTGGTTTTAACACTGGTAGTGACTAGTGACAAACTTCTGCGTACATACGGCGCGTGGGCGCGTATTTGAATCATGAATTTTATTTAAATGTGACTAGTATAAAATAATTAAAATCTTTAGACTCTTACATTTAGGAAAACAAATTGGTTTATATTTATGAAGAATCTCACAAGTTTTTTTGTTGTCCAGTTTAGAAAAACAAATCAATCCAATGCGAGTCTATTATAATTGGCACGAACACTTGTATTCAAAACCCTTTAATTTGAATTTCTTCGGATGAAAGTTAGGTGAAATGTGTTGGAGAATTTTTAAAATATTTATTTGAGAAATGATAATCATTATATTGACTTAACAGATTAATTATTACATTTTTATTGTAACATTCTTTACATATTCAGTGCATCATAACCATTCACAAATATTATTTTATAAATATATAAAATAATAGTTAAATTTCAAAAAATATTTAATGGTCACATGTTCAATTCTTTGGTTTGTATATTGTTTGTATAATATTTGTTATTTTAAACAAATAAAAGGCAAAATTGTGTTGAGTTAGACTATTGCGCTTGGACATGAGTGGCTACTGCTGGAACAAAGCACCATTTGATACTAACTTTGAAATTTATTTTGTGCAGGTTTTATTGTACTGCTTTCATCTTCTTCTCGTTCATATTTTGCAGCAGACCTCCAACACAAGATCTAACAAAAATGTAACGTTGATTCTGGTTTACAATAATCACCATTGAATTACTAATAGGGATTGGTGTCTTCGATAACATGAGAATATTCATCACTGCAGGCGTCGCTTGGGATATACATCATGTCCTCTATAGAAGCTGAAGCTTTGGCGTTGAAAGAAATTTATTGTTAGTATGATTCTGAATAATGTGATTTTCAAAAGCGATTCTCAAATGGTGGTTCATAGCATTAATTCTACCACTATCGGTAGTTCTGAGTTTACTATTATTATTCATTTTATCAGGAGTTTGTTAAATTTTACTCTAAATTTTAAGGTTAAATTTATAAAGCGCCAAATAAATATAGTTATTGACTCGATAGTGAAGACAGTCAATTCTTGATCTAGAAATTATTTCCTAAATAATGTTCCTCCTTGTATAGACATTCATTTGTTTAATGATATGAGTTAATTTTATTATGGTAAAAAATATATATTTCCATGAATATTAGATTCAACAAAGTATTAATAGTTTCATATTTAACAAAATAATAATAATAATAATAATAATAATTTTATATTAAAAATAATAACTTCAAATTGAATAAATTAATATTTAAATATTTTTATTAATTATTAATGGATAGGGATATATGCGAATACATATATTTGTATGTGTCCATACAAAAATATAACTATCTTGGTTACGAGTTTTAGCCGCATGTAACCACAAATATAACTTCTTTTTTTATCATTCCTAATTATTTCATATATTGAATTACTCATGTTCGTCAATCAAGTGTTGATATGTTGCACATCTCTTATATTTAATGACATTTTTTACTTTTTTTTTATTTTTATAATGAGAGTTATTTTGCATTTATGGTTGATATTTCATTGCAAACTTCGAAATTGGAATAAAGATCTTTTTATAAATATATAATATTTTTTTGTTTGTTTTATTAGGAGCTTCTTTGTATATGAATTTCTACATTTTGTTTTTATAGTTAAATATACAATTATTTTTTAATATAAGCCAGTTTTGTTTTTAATTCTCGTAAAAAAAATGTTTTTAATCTTCTTCCTTATCTTATTTAAATTTAGTCAATAACCCCCGAAATGTCACTTGGATTCAAAGATTCATCTATGTTTTCCATCATGGCTTTTGTTTTTAATTTTTTTCACTGTAGCTAACAATTGAAACTAGCAACATGACATAAATTTGTTTCTTCTTCTTTGAAGAAAAAGATTGTAATGGAGAAGAAAATAAACTATTAGTTGATGCTTCCACTAGATTTGTCATGGATGTTGTTTTCAATAATATTCAAGTTAATGTAATGGAAATGTCTATAAGCTTGAATCAATATGTTAATATTTCAATAGTTGTTTTCAACAGTGTTGACGTTAATGTAATGGAAGGTTATGTGATGGATATTGTAACACTATCTAGTATCAAATATGTATCTAATGGAAAAGTTTTTAAATTTTAATTAAAATGTTGTTGTTGTAGTGACATTACAATATGTTGCCATTTTTCAAATTTGGTGCTAAATGTTGTTAACATATTCATAAGATAATTTCTAATTCACTCACATGTAGTAAGAATAGACTTGTCCCTAGCAATTAAAATTATAGGATTAAAAGACTCAGAAATGTTATTCATCAAAACATCACATGTAGGGTAAAACTAAAGGCATGCTTACACCAACATTTAGTAGGAACTACCATTAACCAAGTTCAAGTATTAATATCTACCTTCTTCAATTCATTCATCTTTTAGACCCATCTTTGATAGTACGTGGCCTTAGCAGCTCCCATCATTAAATCCTTTATAAGAGTTCCACTACCAAACATTTTCTTGAAATTTGCATATAAGTGTCTGAGACACAACCCATGCTTAATCCTGTCAAACATTTCTTCAAACACGACCATTAATACCTGAAACAAAAATTAATAAAATGCATCAATAATTATAGAACCAACATATATTTGAGATAAATACCTTTTGTCCATACCTTTTGTTGATCAAAGATAAATACATATCTTTTCTCCTGTCCAGTATCTTCCATCAATAGTTGTATGAATTGTCTCTAACTCTCATTTGTTTCAGTTTCAACCACACCAAATATCAAAGGAAAATATTGATCATAAGGATCCCTACCCACAACAAGTAGTAGTTGCCCACCATATATAGTCTTCAGGGGACAACCATTAACCCTAACAAATGATCTACATTCATTTATGAAACATTTTTTACAGCCATCAAAACAAAAGTAAAACGAGACAAACCTTAGTTGTATGGATGGGCATGGTACTTCAACGTTTATCTTCACAATATTACCAAAATTAAACTTTCTTAACTCAGTTGCATACCTCCATAGAGTTGCATATTGCTTATCAACATCGCCTTCAATAATCTTCTTTGCTATCAATTTTGCCCTCCATGCTTCTCAACATTAATACCTACATAATTTTTTTTGTCTAATGTCTTGCATGATATCTCGAATTCTAACTGTTTCAGATGTTTGCATTCTCTTGACCACAAACTTGGCCATCCACGTTGAGCTTGTAGATATGTTATTCGAAATCCTAGTATACATGTGGGTATATAACAGTGTTTTTATAGCAAATGTATGTTTATGGTCCACTTTAGAGCATAAGACTAAAAATCCACATTTATCCTTGCACTCTACCCTTACCCTATAACTCTCATTTTTCCTAAATATAATTTCCCTACCATTTAGCACTGACCACTCACGAATTGCCTCCATAAAGTCAACAAGGAATTACATTTCATACCCCACTTAAATTTATACTACCTCTGTTCCTATATATAAGAGACAATTCATTTTTTAAATTCATTGAATAATCAATGTATTTGGTCAATTTATAGACTAGGTACATTGATTATTCAATGAATCTAAAAATTGAATTGTCTCTTATATATAGGAACGGAGGTAGTATTTCTTATTGAGATGCATTTTCCTAAACCTCTCATACTTGGGCCTTTCATCGTCACAAGAATCATCTTGGATCTCAGTTGTCCATTTCATCATTGTAATAATCATCTTCACTAGTATAATCTAATCGGAAATTTTATTTCTGGATTTAGTATTTACCTCTTGTAGCAAAAAATTTGAAATTTCCGAAGCTCTGCAACATGTACTGAAATTTTCAAAATTTCTGGTAGTTCATATTTTCCTAATTTCCCCCTCCTTTTATTAATTGTTTCAGTGAAAACTAAGGGCAAAGATGATTTTGTTGCGGGCAGGATGGTCGATCAAGCGGAATCTCTTTCCAGGGTTGACGAGGCATAGGCTTCCGAGCTACGAGCTGGACGGCGTGCTATGAACAATTCTCATCGAAATGGTTGGTTGAAAAGCAGGTGTAACACCCTAATTTTAATTAATTAGTTAATTAAATTATTAAAGGATTTAATTATTGAATTTGGACGAAGTTGGGAATTATTAGATTTTGTTGGTACTATTTTAATAAACGTGTTTAGATTATTAAGTTTAAAGTCGGGTTATTTAGTCGGTTTAATCGGAGGAATAATATTAAGAATAATATTATTTAATTATGGGACTGTTTGATTTAATTAAGTTGGTTTGGGTTGTTGTGTGGCAAATAGAAATATTGGGGATGCAAATAAGTTGCCCAATAAGACAATATACAGGAGTATCATTATTTGATTTATGAGATTAAAAAGAAAATACAAGGAATTAGGTTGGGAAAGGAAGAAAAAGAATGAGGTTGTTGTACGTGGGAAAAAGAAGAGGAACAAGGTTTGGGAATTATCCGCCGGAGACGAATTGCAGATCGAAAAGCCAAATCGAAATGCGACCGAAAATTAGGATGCGATCGGGAAATTCGAACTGCCGTTAAATCCAGGTAAGGGTGGGTTCGAATTATATAGCCGAGAATATGATAAATTGTATGATAAATACATCTTTTCTCCTGTCCAGTATCTTCCATCAATAGTACTTTACGAAAAGTTGAGAGAAAGTGCTACAACTTTTATTCTGAAGTCAAAAGTTGATTCGAATTTTAGATGCCTCGAAAAATTCATTAAAGTTGCAGACTTTAGAAAATAAGTTGTTTCAGGTCGTTTTACGAGCCTGATTTATGTTTATGACCTAGTGTGGATTAATAGTGAAAATTCTTATATGATTTATATGAATTTTGGACGAGAAAAGGGGAGAGGGGGAATATTAGAGGATATAGAAGATAGAAGATTAGAGAAAACAAGGGTTTGAAGGAGAAGAAGGTTTTCATGAATGGAAGCGATTGAAGATCAATTTTCATCCCTATTCTTGTAATGTCTGTGTTTTATATTTTATTTTCTTTGAATACTATGAGTAGCCAAACCCTCCAATGCTAGGGAGTGTCCCTGGTTTGTCATTTTAATGATATTGATCTATTTGTTTTATTCAACACAATAGCTCTTTTTCATCAATTTAATTGTTCAGAATAATATATTGTTTTTTCCTATCAGATCAATAGGATTTTTCTTTTCTTAACACAGTAGAGTTGGATAGTCGTGTTAAGGTTTTTGCCCACATGCTTTTTGTTAAAACTTTTTATTTTTTTAACTTCGAATTAAAACAATTTTAACTATAAAAATAACACTCTACTCTAAGGATTATGTTGATTAAATTATATTTTAAATTGTTATACAGTCAAATTAAATTATAAGCTCAGCGTTTTTTTTTTTTAAAATTTTCTAATACATGTGTTGAATGGAAAATCTTGAAATAAAAGAACAATTGTATGACATGCAGAATTATTAAGTTTTCAATACATTACCTCACATGTTTTCTTTAGAAAAAAATATTGATTTTAAGAAAAGAAAGATTTGATTAGTGTATATGTGTGATAAATTTAAGATTTAACTATTAAGAAATCAATCAATATAAGAGTCTACATGATGTAAACATTGAGAAAGTCTTGTACCACAATATTTTATGTATTATAATTATTATCATTGTTTGTCTTGTGTAAAATCTTAACGTGGTTCTTTAGTGGTTAGTTTTTAAATAAGATTAGGATGATATGTATCATTTAGTTTTTATTTTGATATTTATTATTTATTGTGATTGAGTTTATTTCGTTATTTTTTTTGTTGTAATTGGACTTTATTTATTTTATTTTTTAAAATTATTTGGACTAACACATGTTGAAGTTCTATTATGCGTTAAAAAAATATTTTATCGATTCTTTGGTAATAATTAATTTTTTTTTTGAATTATGTAGTAAATTAAATTTTAAAATAAAAAAATATAAATTTGGCAGACCGGCCGCCAATTCGCCAACTCATTAGTAAATGAGGTGGACTTGACTTTTAAGCTCGAATAACTAAATTGATTTGCTATATCCCGCCTCAGTTTTGAACGGATTTAAACGGGACAAGTCTAAATGGAGTGTGTCGCCTCCTTTGGCACTCCATAAATTTTTATTAATAATTAAAATAAAAGTTAAACTTAATTTAACAGTTGAGTATTCTAATTAAATTCATTTTTCCAATTAAACTACAATTTTATTAAAAAAATTCTTTTTATTGTTTGGTTGCGATTCAATTCTAGAATCGAAAATACCAATAGAATACTCACCGGGAGTTTTTGGAAGAGGTGCGGGGAGAAAAGAAACCCTCAAATTCAAGCAACATCTTAACTTCTCACTCTCATCTCTGTACCTTGAAATCAGCGCATGGCTCTTCCAGCAAATCCACCCATTGAAGAAGAAGACCACGAACGCGATGCTCCCACGCATCATCCTTATGCTCCTTCACACGAGGTTATCATCAAAACTTCACCATTTTCACATTCAAACAACCTGCATCTAATACTTATCCCTATTACTTTAAATTATCGCATTGTTCCGTGTTTTTGTTGCGTAAATTCGTATTGAGTGATTGCTTTGAATTATTCTGATGCAGTTTTTTGATTTATCAACAACGGTTGATCCCGGTTATATAATCTCCTTGATAAGGAAGCTTCTTCCTTTGAATTCTGCTTCTGTTAATGGAGTTGTTTCTAAAGGATCGGTTACCGATAATGATAATAAAGAAGGGGATGCACCGGCATCTGCACCTATTTGTAATGATGATTGCGTTGAATTATCCTCGAATAAGCATGAGAATATGGATGTTGATGTGTCCTGTGAATCTGATGGATTTGAAAATTCCGGTAACTTGATTGGAGAGGATGCGTGGGAAGAATATGGTTGTATTTTGTGGGACTTAGCTGCCAGTAAAACACATGCAGAACTCATGGTACTACTCTATTTTTGTTTAGTGTTTATTTCAAGTCTTTTGTATGTTTGTCGTGAAAAGTGTTGAAATGATTATGTGGTTTAATACTGTAGGTGGAGAATCTGATACTTGAAGTTCTTTTAGCAAATCTCATTGATTGCAAATCCAAGCGTGTTAATGTAAGTCAATGTATAAATATGTACCATGATTCATAGTGCATTCTTTTGATGGTTTGTGAAAATAAAGTTATCAGGTGATTAAAAGATCAAATGTTGCTTCGTTACATTTTTTTTTGTATTAATTACATTCCTCAGGAGATTAGCATAGGAATTATTGGGAACCTTGCCTGCCACGAAGTTCTAATGAAACATATAGTGTCGACTAAAGGACTGATTGAGATGATTGTGGATAAATTATTTCTGGATGATCCTCAATGCCTATGTGAAACATCTAGGTATGACGCTTCTTTGACACATGTAGGTGTAGCTCTTCTCACTTTCATTTTTTTAAGGAACCAAGTTAGGTGATTGGTTAGTATTTCCATATTGTTCTCACTGTTTTTTTATCCTCTGCTTCTATAAGCATTATTAATTTATTACTATGAGAAAGAAACACTTGCTAGTATCAGATGTTATGTCTCTTTTCTGTTTATAATAAAGAAAATATGTACACGTTCCATTCTGATCTAATTATTCCTTTTCAATGTCCATAAGGCCCAGCTCAACTGGCATATGCCTCACAAATGTATGTGTGAATTTCTGTTGGTTATTGCCAATTCTTCAACAGGCAAAAAAAAAAAAAAAGCCTTTTCTATTCCTGCCATTCCCTTTTTTCATGGATTTACCTGTTAGTGAGGTTACTGAGTACTTATGCTGAATTTGTTCATCTTTCTTCTAATCCTGATGAAAGAGTTTTGAATCTTCTATCCTATAATTTGTTTTTGTTCCTTACCCATTTTTCGTAACGGAGTGTCTCTAATTTGTTTGGATTGATGGAATGAGATGGAATAGAATTAAATTTCATTGCTTGGATTAGTTAAAATCGCATCGAGCATGTGGAACGGGGTAGTATCAAAATTCCATCTCATTCCATCACTTACCACCATATTTTTTCCCCTCTGATTGCGGAATGAATAACTTTTCGTGCGTAATTCACAGTAACATTTATTAGAAACTCGACTAGCTATAATGTGGATTCTTAGATTCATTTCAAATAATTTCATTTCACCGAATTGTTAGTTACAAATTCGGTTACACCACTTGCATTTATAGTTGCCAAGTGTCTCCTGCTGTAGCAGGTTATACTAATATGAGCTGACAGGTGTCAGTCACACCTGTACAACTGACATAACTAACTTTTGAGAGTTAGTTATGCAAGCCTTGGGGAGTATTCTCAAAACATTAATGGCATCTTACAGACACATAGAATCTCATTGCTCTGTCTCCCAAAATTGTCTATTATGTAATTCTAGTTTACCAACTAGGGATTAATCTTGTTTTGAATCGTTTCATAGCTACTTTGTCATAGAGTATGCTATGTAGGATTTTTGGTGATTAGTAAATTTGTCTTAGGGATTTACATTAATTTCTTTCCGTTGATTTCAGAAGTCTTGGTTCACAACAGAGCTAATATTTTGTGGCAAAGCCCCGTCTCTGCAATTCTTTTCCGTATATGTCTGGAGAGGAATTTCTAGAGTTTTAAAGGGCTTTTGTTTTTCCAAGAATTATTTTGCACAGGGTTATTATTTTAGCCCCCGTTTGGTAATTTGCTAATGGCATTTTTATTGCCGGTTCTTTCCGAGACATGCAGAAATATTGGCTTGCTTTGTTACATGATTCAATTCCTAGGTTCTAGTTTTGCTGTTTCTGTGTTATTTTCTTGAGGAGCTGTCTCATCTCATCCACTTTCTTTGAACTATTATCTTCTTCCTTCATACATTTCTTTCTGTAAAAGAACATGCACTCAGATATAACAGCCTGAATAAATGTGAAGAGAGGATGATGTTTATTAGTTTATTTAATTAGATATCCCCAAACTTTTATTTGTGTTGTACTGTAATATTTAATATAGGTGTCATACTGCTTTTTCTGGTCAGAATTATTTTTTATATTACAAACTTTTCTTGTGTTGTGAAAGCAGATTATTAACCGTGGGCCTTCAGAGTGGTGAATCTATTACCTGGGCTGAGGCATTACGGTCCGAACATGTATTATCTCAAATATTATGGATTGCAGAAAATACTTTGAACCTTCAGCTTTTAGAGAAGGTAGTGAGTAGTGAGTACTTTATAATTCTGTATTAATCAGTTTCAACTTTTTTGATCTTTATAGAGGTGATACTTAACTAGGTAATATTGCATGCACAGAACTTTGAAAAGCATGCAATGAAGTATTGAACAGAACTTTATGAAAAGCATGCAATGAAATATTGCACTAGAAACATAGTCACTTTTGGAAGGACAAGTAATATAATTATTTTGATGACTTTTTTTGGCATTCTTTCTGATTTGGAATGCAAGTTCCATCTAAGCAATCGCTAAGAATATTTTAATCTTTAACAGATTGCAGGGCTTATATTGGCAATATTAGAAAGCCAGCAAAAAGTTGTGGAAGATCTTCTTCCACCTATGATGAAGCTTGGTTTGGCAAGTATATTAATCAATCTCTTGACTTTTGAGATAAGCAAACTAATGAGTGACAGAATACCTGAAAGGTACAATAATCCACAGTTCTCTGTTTTACATCGATGAAATTACACTGTTCTCATTATCTTCTGATGCCAATTCTGATCACACAAGTGAGACTTGTTTGTAACTATTCATCCAGCAGTCTGATGGAATTTTTGTTGCAAAAGGCATTTTGTTGAATTTGATTTGACAACCTAATATCTTCAAATTTCAGGTATTCAGTTCTTGATTTAATTCTACGTGCAATTGAAGGCCTTTCTATTATAGATGATCATTCTCAAGAAATATGTTCAAATAAAGAGCTTTTTCATCTAGTATGTGACTTGGTCAAGTTCACAGATAAAGTAGAGGTACTGTCATTGTAGTTAGAACTTTCCTCGAGACACAATTTAGTTTACATCAACTGTTGATATTAATAATTTGTTTTTGTTTTCGTCCATGTTAGGGCTTGAGATATTATCAGAGTACCTTAATCTGAAAAACTATATTCACTAAACTCATGCAAATACTATAATGATTTCTCCAATAAAAGCAATGCAGTTTTCCCTACCAAGATGCATCACAAGCTTATTTACTTTTACAGTAAGAATATTTTTTTCCATCAATTGATAGAAAGTTTTTTTCTCTTGAGTAGCATCAGTTGTACTGTGTACTTGATATTTTCTCATAGGCATTCCAAAATTTTTATTAGTCATGTTTGGTTGTTGATAGATTATAGATAGTTTGCTTGGTGAGACTTAGATTGGATATGGTGTTCAAATATTATGGATCCTTGGGAATAAACAGGCTGCAACAATGTCTCTCAGATAAAACAACCTTGGAGTATATCATACAAATTTTAATGATGAATCATTTTTTTTAATATGTCAGCATGGCTGAGAATTGAAGTTACTGTTCATTGTACTTGAGCCAAAATGGTCTTCCTCCTTCAGTATGGAGGATTTTTTTAATACCTGAATCTAAATTCAGTTGAGTGGTGAACCTCAGTGCATCAACTCTGTCCAAGTTGAGACCAAGTGCCATGGAAATCAAATGGATTCTCAAAGAATAAACACCTAGTTTCGAAATTGACTTAGAAAATGATATGAACTAATATTACTGATAAAACTGAAATAGTGTCATCTTGTGACCTACATGCACTTATGGCCCTTTCTATTAACAATGTGCTTCTCATAGATTGACAAGAAATGAAAATGATTTGTATAACTGAAAAACAATGGTGTATTGGTCATATATCTCTTGTAGGTTGGGAACTGCTGTGTTACTGCTGCAGTTCTTATTGCAAATATTTTGTCTGATGTTGCTGATCGTGCTTCCGAAATATCTCAAGGTAAACAATGTATCTCTTTCATTCTCATCCATAAACTATAATGCTCTACAAATTTGTTTGTTTGTTTTTGGTGTACCTGGATTAGTTGTATTTGTATAATGGTAAATGACATTGTGCCTTCTAGATTGGTGTCTCTTAGGTGGTCTGCTTGATATATTTCCTTTTGCTTCGGATGATTTGGAGTCAAGAAATGCAATCTGGAGCGTACTTGCTAGAATATTGGTCAGAATACACAAAACTGAAATGAACTCATCAAGTTTATGTCAATTTGTTTCGGTTCTTGTCAGAAGAATCGATCTGATTGAAGACGAGCTTCTGAACCAACAATGTGTTGACTACAGCCCTGGCTCAACAGCAGATACTAGAAACACATCTGTATCCTTCTCATTTAGTTATTTGGGTTTACAGTTTGCTGTTTTGAGGCCCCCTTTGAATGACAGGAATTGAAATTTATGAAGAATCACTATTCTCAGAATGAGGTTTTTGTTTCATAGAAAGAAGATGTTGCATTAGTTTGCATGCTGTCTTGATTATATGATTATAAATCCATGTTATCACTTTTTTCTAGACAAAGAAAATTACTGCAAGAGGAATCAACTGTAACTTAATGACAAATTATTATAAATCCATGTTGGTTACTAAAAGGCTATTCTTAAGCAGGCCAATGAAAACACTTAAGATCTTTATGTATTTAGATTACTAGTTTTTTTTTCTATTACTTGTTTCCCTTTACCTCTGGAATAACAGCTCATGAGAATAATCAGCATTGTGAATCATTGGACTGCTGTAATGGAGGAAGCTGAGAGTAATGGGAATGCTGAAGTTCTTGTAAGCGAGACAGATGTAAAAAAGTTGTTGAATATTTGTCACAAATTCTCCAAGTAGAATTACTTATTATGTTGTATCCTAACAATCTTTGAAAGTTTGACAAGTATTGTTTAACTCACTCCTGAAACCTCAGTTAGCAAAGCCGTTGAGAGTTAAGAAATCCCAATATAAAGAAATTATGAAGTTTAGTGGCTTGAATGGTCATGTTTTGTTTGGTTTTAAGAGTAAAACAGGAGGTACATTTTCTAGAAATCCCAATATAAAGAAATTATGAAGTTTAGTGGCTTGAATGGTCATGTTTTGTTTGGTTTTAAGAGTAAAACAGGAGGTACATTTTCTTTGGCTTGACCGCTTCAAGATGTGTTTGGAATACACAGCAAAGAAATGATGAGATTTGTTCAAGCACAGATTTTTCAAAGTCCATCCTCCATATTAAAAGGTTGGTGAAAAAATTGATTTCCAAACACACTATTAATCATTGTTGCTACACATTAAGTGTCCATTTTCTTATTCTAAGTTTGTTACTTTTTGGTTTTCACTATTAATCACTGGCCACACATGGAAATCATCGTTTCTTAGTCTAAGTTTGTTAATTTTTTTTGGCAAATCCAACATGAACAACTTTGAACACTCAAACAGAAATTTTACACAAAGCTCAAGAACTTTGGTCTATTACAATAATAAAATACCTAGTGTGCTTTGTAATAATTAATCATATTCAAACTCCTTATACATAAGCCAAACTCATTTAACAGCAACAGCAACAGCCACACACAACACTTGAAAGCAAAATAATTATAGTAATCATAATAGATAGAGCAGATAATGACCCAAAATATGTTAGATTATGATATGAGGGAGATGCCAGCAAGCAGCAAACTATCAGCCAAAACCTTGTTTGCTGCCTCAGTTGGATGAAAACTATCCCAAAACACATATTCAGAAGCATTTGCACATGTTCCTATTGAATCCTTGTTGCACAATATAGATGTCTCTATCAAACCAGTTCCACAACAAGCCTTTCTTGCTTCGAAAAATCCTGTGAAAAGAGTTGCGTGTCGATAATAAGATGAAACAAATTGGAAACAAATACATAACTTTGTAGTTGTTTACTAGTTTACCATTTTCTGCAGGCTTAGTGACAAGGTCATGGAGAGGTTGGTAGATATCAAGGACAGCCAATGTAAGGTTACTAAGTGATATTTGCAAGTTCTGAGATGTGATGTTTAGCTTATTGTTGAAGTTAACAGCATCAGTGTTTAGCCTCTCTACACATTCATTGCTATTAGCACCAAAAAGAGTGATGGCGGCTGGCAAACAACCCAATGGAGGTAATGTTGTTACACCGATTCTCCTTGCTCCAAGTGCATATAAACTCTGTAACATAACATCCATGTTTGCCATTTAGAAATGTCAAATCAAACTCCGGTAAGTTACATAATAGTTAGAGCTGGTGATAAGGGTGCACAATGCAGACTACAACATTGACCCTTTTCGCTAAGCTGGGAGCAATACACAAGACCACCAAAAATTAAAGACGGCTATGGTAATAATTAAACATTAGGTTAAGACATATATATACCTGAATGAAAACGATATAATCTTGCATGACAATATCTGAGAATTGATCAGCAGTGTAAACCTTGTAAAGTAAAGGATTTATGTAATAGTTTTGAACAAAGTCACTGCTACCAGCACTAACAAGATATATAGCTTCAGAAATAATTGATGAAGCATTTGATGTTCCTGTTACTCCCACCAATACATTCTGGCATTCTTTATAGTGTTCCACTTGTTGGTCCAATGGAATTGCTTCCTAGATCCAAGTGAAACAAATTTAAAAAAAACCATGACTAACCAATATATTCAAAGTAAAGTAGAAAAACAAAAAGAGTCTTATTTTGTTTCAAACATGAAAATGCATATATATTTATTTACATATAGTTTGGCTGTAGGACCATAGTAACCAGAAGCACCGGATGCAAAGTTTGCACCGTTCAAGAGGTTGCTTCCTTTAACCTGTAAGTTGAGGTAAGCTGGTGGATAAGTTGTAAATCCAAGATTTTCAGCTGCAATAGTGAAAACATTCAACAATGATCAAATATAAACACGAGTATCAGACACATCAGACACAGACACGAGGATGATAGATCAACATATGCATGCAAGCACATGTATGTAACTACACACACATGCATTGATGTCAGACACAAAACTAGGAATTTGAGGAAGGAGGAACAAAATACCTGTAAAATCTGTCGCAAGTTTTCCATTACAAAACCTTCCTGTTGGCATGTGATCCTTGAAGTCTCTTCCATAAGGAGGAAAATTTGATTTAACTACTGAGTACAAATTGTTATTATTTCCTGCATCAACAACAGAATCACCAAATATGAACAATGCAGGGACAAGAGGTTGTCCTTTAACCACATTGAAAACTATAACCAAAACAGTAAAAGTCCAGAAATAAGTTGAATGTTTCATATTTTTTCCTTTCAAATTTCTTCAGCAATCAGTTTTTTCAGAGAGAGAGAGAGAGAAGGGTTTTTTAGATGCGTTTGTTTACTGTGTTGGGAAGTGATAATCTGAAGAAAAAGTGGTTTTGTGCATTGAAGGTTTAACATGCATTGCAGTGGAGGAGTAGGAAAGGTTTGAGTTTCGAGAGTGTTATAAATGCTTAAACACTTTACTGTGAAAGCTTCAACTTCACTATTAAAAGGTGCAGAAGTCAAAATAGAAAAATGAATGATGATTTGTTTAATTAATTAAGTTTGGTGAAATTTGGAACAGTGCTTGCATGCTTTTCATTGTTCTAGGTAACTATAGATTGACAACTGGATATGCTAATAAACAGTTTTTTATGGTAGCTATTAAACATTACTCACTCCCTTCCTTTTGAGTATGTATGAATTGAGGATGGTTGTTTCTAATATTGCTTATTATTTGAAAACAAAAAATGGTAATGTCAGCAAGTAAGTCGCTTTAGTCTAGCGGTAAGTGATAAGTCCTTCAATTCTCATGGTTCGAGTTCCAGTACTGTAGATGTTATTTATTGTTTTATGAATACAATGACACATGACCTTAAGCTACTTAATTTTGTGGAAATGTTAATAAACAAAGGGAATTATTAGAATGTCTTTCCTTACAAGATACAAAGATAGCTATAACAAGGAAGTTAATTGGTATATGGGCGAATGTAGTTTTCATCATACAATAAGCTTTCTCTAACTTGAGAAGCAAATAAATGTCATTCTCCTAAAGTTTATCTACAAATGAACAAAACTAAAAACCTAACATTAATACTATACTAGTAACAAATGATGATGGTTACTAATTAGACTCTTGTACGCAATGTTTTAAGCTGTCACAGCTTCCTCAACAAGCACGGTATATCTATTGAACGAGTGGTTGGGTATATTTTTTCTTGATAAAATTCGATGAAATTAATATTTATATTTGAGATTCGTTTAAAAGATTATACTTTAGAAGATATAATATTTTTAGATAAATATTGATTAAAAATGAAGTTTTTGAACAAATAGTTAAACCATTTACATTTTTTTTTAATAAAGTAGGTGTTGGTAGATAAATATTTTAATCATATATATATATATATATATATATATATATATATATATATATATATATATATATATATATATATATATATATATATATATATATATATATATATATATATATATATATATATATATATATATATATATATATATATATATATATATATATATATAGACAACTAGACAACTAAAGTTTCATAATACAATTCAATTTTTAGATGAGAATAATATTTCGGCAGACTATCCTGATTTCGAGGTCAAAAATAGATTAGTCGATACGTTATACAAAACAAACATCGATCATGAAGACGAAAAGTATTATAATACATCTCGACATCTATTTAGACACAAGAAGTAATTTAATGAGGATAAGAGGGGGGGAAAGAAAACAGAGACAAAAGGTAATAAAGAGTACACCTTGACCATAAATAAACTACTAAATCAAATGCGAGTCATGTTAAGTATTTTTATCAAAATTTTCTTAGCGCGTGAAACACTTTTAGTGAGGAGAGAAAATGAAAATAATAAGAAAATAAGGATTATATTATTCACTTGAAATTATATTGTACAAAATAAAGATACGCACTATGACTATTTATATGCAACTCTATTTGAGTTTGGGCATACACAACTCGGATTACTTTAATGATAGTCGATCTAGATTATTTCTAAATTCTTTCTCAAATTCAGGAATTTGTCAATCTTTAATTCTTTGGTGAAGATGTCAGTCAACTATGCTTCACTTGAGCAATGCCTAACTTCAAGTTCACCTCGATTTACCTTTTTCCTCAAGAAGTGAAACCTACCTTCGAAATGTTTACTTCTTCCATACAAAATTGGATTCTTCGCCAGATTTATAGCTGATTTATTGTCGATTTGCAACACTAGAGGTTTCTTCACTTCGACCTCCATTTCTTCAAGTACATATTTGATCCAAATTTCTTGATGTGAAACATATGATCCTGCTATATATTTAGCTTCACACGTTGATAATGCCACCACATGTTGATTTTTCAAGCACCATGAGATTGGGGCACCAAATACTTGAAAAAAATATCCAGTTGTGCTTCTTCGATCTTCTTTATCTCCACACCAATCAACATTTGAAAAGAATTTTAGTATTGCTTCTCTACCTTCAGAATCTCATCGAAATATAATTCTAAAATTTGTTGTTCATTTTAAGTATCTCAGAATTCTTCTTGCAGCCTTCATGTGCGACACTCTTGGTTCTCCCATGAATCTGCTCAATAATCTAATTGCAAAACCTATATAAGGTCGACTGTTGCACACATATCTCAAATATCCCACAATTTGTTTAAACAAAGTTACATCAACTTTGTCTTCCTCTCCATGTTTCTCCAACTTCAAGTTTGATTCAACATGTGAGGATACAAGATTTGAATGATCCATTATGAATTTCTTGAGTATCTATTTGACATACTTCCTTTGATGTAGCATCATACCTTACTTCTATATTTAAACTTTCATGCTTAGGAAATAAGAGAATTTTCCCAAATCCGACATTTCAAATTCCTTCATCATCAGCTCTTTGAACTTCGACAAGTTCTCCAAGATATTTCCAGTTACTAGAAGGTCATCAACATATAAGCAGATGATTGTTATATCTTGTGCTACAATTGAACATAGACACATACTTTGATTTTCATTTGACAAATCCCATTTCAACTAAGTATGACTCGATCTTCTTGTTCCATGCCTTAGATGCTTGCTTAAGACCATAGAGCGCTTTGTTCAACTTATATACTTTACACACTTCCTTCTAAATCACAAACCCAAGAGGTTGTGTGGCATAGACATCTTCATCTAAAGGATCATTGATAAATGTTGATTTCACATCTAAATAAAATGTCGACCAACCTTGGTTGCATGCCAATGCTACTACTAGTCGAACAATATCCTATCTTGCTACTGGAGAAAATACTTTAGAGTAGTCGAGTCATGCTCTTTGAAGAAAACATAGAGCTATTAATCTTGTTTTATGTCTTGCTATCAACCTATTTGCACTGTGCTTCCGCTTGAACTCCTACTTCGATAAATTTTGTATATGCTGGAAATTCGAATAACTCTTATGTATTGTTTCTTTCGATTGCCTGTAACTCTTTGACCATAGCTAACTTCCACTGTTTAATCTTTAAAGCTTCATTATAGTTGATTAGTTCAACACTTGCAAGTAAAAAAAAAAGAACTAATTCTCCATCTTGTGTGACTTCATCATCACCAATTACTTTATAATATTGAAGTCTCGTTGGAAGAACTCTAGTTCGTTGACGTCTATGGCTTGTGCTAGCCACACCCTCTTGAATTCAAAATTGTCTGGAATGTTAGCAACTACTTCGACTTCGACTGGAATATTAGCAATTTCTTCAAATTCGACTTCATCAATTTCTTCGTCGAATTCATAGCTCATTAATGTCTTGTTAATTGCATTATTTGAATTCTTATTAATTAGATTGAATAGCCTGTATGCCCCAGTTTTATGATATCCTACCAGAATTATAGGTTCACTCTTGTCATTAAGCTTCTTTCTTCTTGCATAAAAAACATGCTTGTAACAAATAGAACTAAACACCTTCAAATGACTCATTGATGAGCTATGACTTGATAATATGTTACACCGAGCGAGAGATATTTAAGTCACTTAAAAATGTTGATATTATTCGAACATTCACCGTAAAGAAGTCTCTGAGAAGACATTTACCTCTTAATTTTATCTAGCACACCATTTGTAGGTTAAGTTTCATCTCTCTTATGTAGCACACTTAATGTCTGTTTATATATTGTCACATGTAACTTGCGGTTATTTTTTTTCTCAAATTACCTAAAATTTCTGACTCCGCCATTGATTGTTATGTGGAAAATTGACAGAACAACAAACAATAAAAATTAAAATTTCAAAAACTTTTTTTTTATAATTTAATTCTGATTTTTTTTGGGGTTTTAATGAATGTATTGAAGAAGATGACGAGGGAGAAGATGAAATATAGGTAAAATATATTAGGTGTTGATGATATACTATTATAATTAATAAACCCTTAAAATCTAAAGGTGTAAAATTAATTTAAAAGATTTAATGGTTAAAATTAAAAAAATAACTAAAATGTATGGTGGACAGTAATATTATTTCACTCAATATATTTAATACTACCTCCGTTCCTATATATAAGAGACAATTCAATTTTTAGATTCATTGAATAATCAATGTACCTAATCTATAAATTGACCAAATACATTGATTATTCAATGAATTTAAAAAATGAATTGTCTCTTATATATAGGAACAGAGGTAGTATTAAAAATTACGGAATGGACAAAATAATTTTTAAAAAGTTAACTTATAAGGTTTATTAAATGAAGGATCAAAATGAAATATTAAATTAAGTTAAAGAAATGTGGGACTAATTAAGCCAAAATAAAAATATAAAATACTAAGAAACATTCAAAATAGAAAATCAACACATATAATTTCTGAAAATATAATATAATTACACTCATTAATATATGTGCAAAAAATTTGAACCGCGAATGGAATAGGGCAAGTATTGTTGGTAATAATAATTGCTGTCCATAACATGCCTCATTTAATCTCAACTCCCATTGAATTAGTTTTGAAGAAATCCTATTAATGAGTTGAAAAGAAATGAATTCCTTTTTACTTACGCATAATGAGCCATCACTAGAAGTTCAAAATTTCTCAAATACTAATAAATAAACTCAAAGGAGAAATCAAATGCTGCAATCTTAGTGGGTCCTACTATCCACCTAACGACCGTAACCACAAAACATAAGAGCATGACCCCATGTTGGAAGGTAGTAGTATTTTTAAACAAGATCAAAACCACGCGTGTTTTGGTTCGGTTACGATTCTCGAGTCTAAAGAGGTAAAGGTGTTGTGCACAAGCCAAAAGAATAACCAAACAAACTTTAGTATTTTAGAGAGAGAGCAAGTGGAGAATGAATGAGATGGTAAGGGGGACATGGAATGATTTACTTACACAACAACATGTGTCATAGTCACTACTACGAGTCATTAATAATGTTGTTAGATGGGTGTGAGTGACGCTCCTCTATGTTCTTTATTATCTGCTCCCATTTATATTCATCGCTATACTTCACTAACAAACATCTTATTAGTTAGTTTTAGTGGTGCCTTGTGTGTGTCCTATGGTTAGGGTTAAATCACTAACTATGTCTTATCAATAATTACAGGCTAAAGTTATAATTATCAAGAACAATAAAATAATAATTTTAGTTAAGCGTAATATATTATTTTGAGAAAAATCAAATATCATATTCGCAATTACAAGATTATTTCACATTAGTTAAAAATAAAGAATATTTACGTGCTCTTGAATTTTTTAATTTAGTTAGGGAAATATACATATAGATTTAATTGAGGTTTTTTTTATTGGTGAGACTGATTAGAGGTTTTATTCTAGGATATACAATTTTCAAAATAATTTTGAGTAAAGTGATCAAAATGAAAAATGTATTTTAACAATTAACATATTTTTATATTATTTATTTTTTATATTTTTGATTTTTTAATACCATAAATAATTGATTTTTTACATAGAGTGTAAAGACTTTGTGCATACCAATGTTAGATCACTTATAACAGTAAATATAATTTTTAAAAGAAATAACAACATAATTTAAAATATTGCTCGTCTATTATGTACAATCTTAATATGAATTAAATTTAAAATATTTTAATAAAAAATTAAATTTAAAATTCAATTATAATGTTACCAAACTTGATGAAAAGTTGTAATTTAATTTCTTAATTTTTCTGAGAAATTTTGATGTTTCAAATTTTAATATTATTATTGTATTTTTTGTATTTTTGCTGCAAATTTGGATTTTGGTGAAAAAATTCAAATTTAACGGATGTGAGCGTACCTGCTATTTTGTTACCCGAATAATCTTTAAATTTGAATTTAGATTCGAATGGTAATTTTAAATGCGAATTTAAATAGTATAAAACTCGCACCCGATCCAATCCTTTGTTATTTCTATTTTCGATTCACGAACTTGGAATTAATAATAGGGGCGATTCTGAGTGTGAAGAAAAAAATAAAATGAATGACCCTTAGCGAGTGTGTGACATGTTGCGTAAAATATTACGGCAATTGTAGTAGTGAGTTTAAAAAGTGAATGGGTTAAGGACATTGTGGCTCCTATTTTAATTAGAGTATGCTTTACTTTACCACGACCGTCTCTTCCGTCGTGATCACACACACTCTGTCATTTTCCGCTCCACAAATTTTTATTTCTCTTCTTCTTCTTATTCTTTTCTTCAAACTTCTTCATTCTTTTTTCTTTCTTCTTCTTCAAAAATATATAATAATTTTGAAGACAACCATGATACAGTAACTAGAGCATGGCTCCTCCACCTGCAAAACTTTCTGGGTTTCGTCGTCAACATCATCACTGGTATTTTCCCTTCTTCTTTTTCTTTCTTTCATTCAAATTATCCCCTTTTCAACTTGCATTTTTTGTGATTTTCTTACATAAGGTATAGTGATGCTGGATTGCCTACTGATATTACTCTATCAATTGATGGTATCAATTTCCATCTTCACAAGGTATGCATCTTCATTTCATGATTTCATTGTCAACTAGTAGTTGTTTTTTAGGACTTTGTTTTTCTTTTGTGGTTCTAGTTTATTCTATTGGTTTGGTCCAAAACCATTTCATGTGTTCCTGGTTTCTGACCTATGCTTTTACTATGAAACCCTTCATTAACTAGAGATTACAATTTATGAAGCTAAAGTTGAACTGCTATGCTTTTTATATGAAAAATTACTTGTAGTTATGTGTTGGAGTTAGTTTCAATAAGATATGCTGTGAAACTGCAGTTTCCTCTTGTTTCAAAATGTGGGAAAATTGCGCGAAAGTATGATCATTCCAAGAATATGAATGAGAAGAATCTGACAATGGTGCTGGAAGAATTTCCTGGGGGTCCTGACATTTTCTTGATTGTGGCTAAATTCTGTTATGGCTTTCGTGTGGAGATGACAGCGAAAAACGTAGTGTTGATCCATTGTGCCGCGGAATATCTTGAAATGACGGATGAATATGAGGAATCGAACTTGTTGACGAAATCAGAGAGTTTTTTCCATAAAAATATATTGCGTAACTGGAAAGATTGTATTTTGGCCCTCCAGAGTTCTGAGCCTGTTCTGTCGAGAGTTGAAAATCTTCATTTAGTGGATAAGTGTTTAAACGCGCTATCGATGATGGCTTGCACGGACCCGAGTTTATTTGGATGGCCGATGATGATGTATGGGAGTTTCCAGAGCCCTGGCGGAAGCATTCTTTGGAACGGTATAAATACTGGCGCTAGAATTCGAACCTCAGAGTCTGAGTGGTGGTTTGAAGATATCTCATATCTCAGCGTCGGATTGTTTGAGAGGCTTATTAAGACAATGCGAGCGAGAGGTATGAGACCTGAAAGCCTAGCAGGCGCCATAATGTATTATTCTAGGAAGCACTTGCCAGGTCTAGGTCGGTGGCAGGGTGGACAAGGTGGAAAGACAAGAACAGTTGCAAGCTTTAGCTTGACGCCTGCTAGTGGTACGCCCGTTGATCAAAAGGATCTTTTGGAAAGCATCGAGAAACTTCTTCCTCAAAAGAAGGGAAAATCTTTTTGCCGTTTCCTTCTCGGACTTCTTCGTGTAGCTTCGATATTGAATGTCAGTGAAACTTGCAAGGAGTCTTTAGAGAGGAGGATAGGTATGCAATTGGAACTGGCAACTTTAGATAGTCTTCTCATCCCAGCTTATGCAGATTCCGATGCTTTATATAACACAGACTGTATCGAACATATTGTCCATCATTTTGTTCGTATGGAATCAAATTTAGCTGCCTTCTCTCCTTCATCACTTGATCCACAAGAATCGTCGTCGTCTGAATCGTTAAGGAAAGTTGCAAAGCTGATAGATAGCTATATTGCCGAAGTTGCATCTGATGTTAATTTAAAACCAGGGAAGTTACGCTCGCTTGCACAGGCCCTGCCTGAGTCGTCGAGATCATTGCATGACGGACTCTACAGGGCACTAGACATATATTTCAAGGTTCAATTTTCTTGAGCTACATTTTCATTCAGTTGCTTACTACTACCTTTGTCCCTTTCTATAAGCACATTTTCCATTTTTCACATACATTAAGAAAAATCGGTAGCACAATTAATGATTACTGATTATGATACTTTTCAGGCTCATCCTTGGCTCTCTGATAATGAGAAAGAAGAACTATCTAACATCATTGACTGTCAAAAACTCTCAATCCATGCATGTGCTCATGCATCTCAAAATGAAAGGTTGCCCCTGAGAGTTGTTCTTCAAGTGTTATTCTTTGAACAGCAACATTTGAGAACATCATTAGCTGGATGTGTCAATGCTTTAGGCGGCGAGAGCGCTCCAGCTCTAGCAGCTCATGGGACTGCTCGAGGGGATACCGCCAGTGAAATTGTACAAAGAGATGGATGGGTTGCTGTTGTGCGCGAAAATCAGGTTTTGAAAAAGGATATGGATAGAATGAGTACTAGAGTTGGTGAACTTGTAGAAGAATTCACTAAAATCAAACAGGATATGAAAACCGTGACAAAGTCTCACAGTGCACGCGATTCTCCTCGGTTATTCGCTAGGAAAATCGGATGCAAACTTGTTCCTAGATTTTCAGATGCTCAACCAGAGTCCCTTGATCTTTCCCTCGATCGTTCATTATGTACGCCGAGAGCGTCCATTGAACGTGCACGACGTTCTCACAAGTCTAAAAACTCCGAAAGTTTTTCTTGAGAATCAAGAAACCATAGTTCCTCTTTATTTTCATTCTTATTTACATTATATATACACATGAAAGTGGTGTTTGGTTTCAATTTTTTTTTGTAGGTGGGAAAGGGAAGGAAAATGTTTATTGTTCCATTATGCTTTTTCATCAAAGCAATTCACATATGTGAATATTTTCTATTTCTTTCCCTCATGTAAAGTTGGTTTTAACTTTGTACATCTTTTTTTATAGATTTTCAGATATTTGCAGTGAAAATTGATATTTTTTTTGCTGTCACTTGAAAGAGAATATTGGAGATGTAAAGTTGGTGTAAAGTTTAGAGTTCCCAAATTAATGTAATTGACAATGAACTTTATTAGTTGTGATACTAGCATTTTTTTTTTAATTTTAATATTCTTTATA
Organism: Vicia sativa; assembly: GCA_021764765.1. Taxonomy (NCBI): domain Eukaryota; kingdom Viridiplantae; phylum Streptophyta; class Magnoliopsida; order Fabales; family Fabaceae; genus Vicia; species Vicia sativa. Next base: position 162,254,139 of record CM038792.1, on the reverse strand, counting down.
TGAATGAAAGATGTTGGATTATTTGTATAGTTGTAGTTATATTTTCTATTTGTAAATGACAAAGCAAGTATAATTTGCTTGTGTCGGCAATTGGCCTTTTCCTTTGGCCCTTCTAGCGTCGGCAGTTTGGTGATATCATGTTAGTTGATTATTGTATTGATTTGTATTAAATTAAACTTTGGTTAGTTGAAAACATTTGTTCTGATACTCCCAAATCTTTGCATGGTTCTAGAATAATTGGTGATTTAGAAATCTAATATATTATTAATTTGTATTTTAAATGAGGTTTAATGTGTTTGTTGTTCCTCTATTTAAACAAAGATGTTAGAGATCTTTTTAAAGTTTTCCATCTATAAAATTAGTCATCTCTAACTCCAAATAATAGAGGGTGATTGGATATTGGATAAATTGCTTACATGGTTTTAAGCCTCCAACTCAAACAAAAAACATAGTCTTAAAAATTAAAAAGTTTCAAAATACACTATTTGAAAAAACCTTTGTAACAAGAATTTGAAAAAATTTGAGAACCTAGACACCTTAAAACCTAAAAATCTTTTTGCAAATTCTAGAAATTAACTCGAAAAGCATAAAGTAGCACAAGAAACGAATTCGAAGCAAATTGCGAGAAAGCAAGACATTGTTATTATTTTTGTGTGGTCTCTCTACACAAGCATTAAAACTAGAGTGAACAATTTTCATTGAAGGTTGAAAACATTGAAATTGAAAGTTGTGTAAATAAAGAGCTTGTATCTTATAAACAATACACTTAATAATATCTAATATATATCCATTATCGGAAATATTATACAACAAGTCGCTTTGGCCGAGTGGTTAAGGCGTGTGCCTGCTAAGTACATGGGGTTTCCCCGCGAGAGTTCGAATCTCTCAGGCGACGATTAATTTTTTTCGTTTTTTTTTTCAAACCGTTTCTATATTTTTGGAACCTAGTATTGTTTCCTTAATTCACGCTCCAAAACCACTTCACTCTTCTTTCTCACAAAACAACAACCACTGTTACCTGCGGCACAACAAAAACAACATGACACTCTCTTCACTCTGTTTCACCATTTCCAACCCCACCACCACAAAAACATCATGGAACACAAACACACCACAATCCAACAACACTGTTTCATCTGCCAACACTTTCTGTTGCATCACCCTCAACAACAGTTCCTTCAACAAAACACGCCTTTTCAGAATCCACTGCATCAGTCCAGAACCTATCGCACCGTTGATCACACCGTTGGAATATCCCAAATCCGATCAACCTGATATCGGTGGCGGAGGTGATGACGGCGACAATTTCGGCGGAGGAAGAGGAGGAGATGATGGAGATCACGGAGAAGAAGGTGATGGAGATGAAGAGTTTGGACCTTTGTTGAATTTCGAAGCTGTTATGAAAGAAGTTGAAGCTCGTGGTGTTACGTTGCCTTCTGATATGGAAGAAGCTGCGAGGATCACTGGCATTCGTCAAATGTTTCTTCTTCGTTACTTGGAATTACAAGTGGGTTTTTTCGATTTCTTTAAAAAAAAAATTGTTTAGTTTCAAAGTTCAATTTTTTATTAGTTTAGCTCTTTTTTGTGTGTAGGGTTCTACTGGGCCATTGTCTTTTCTGATGAAGCATTGTTCTATGTTGAGAAATCGAATGTTAGCAGACCCTTCTTTTCTCTTTAAAGTTGGAACTGAGGTTGGTTGGTTTCTCTCTGTCTAAACTCTTTCATTGGTGTCACAATAGGGTTTTGGACTTTTGGTTGATATGGTAATGGCTATTGGTTTTCCTTGATTTTGATTTGTTATGTGCAGGTTGTTATAGACTCTTGTTGTGCGACATTTGCGGAGGTACAGAAAAGAGGCAAGGATTTCTGGGCTGAGTTTGAGTTGTATGCTGCTGATCTTCTTGTTGGTGTGGTTGTTGACATTGCTTTGGTGGGTATGTTGGCACCTTATGCACGAATTGGCAAGCCGTCTTTGTCAAAAGGTTTACTCGGAAGCATTCAGCATGCTTGTGCTGCTCTTCCTAGCAGGTTAGTGTCTGCATTATGTGTACTATCGATTAAGGATGGTGCTGCTTCCTTCTATCATGCTAGTGCTGCTCTTCCCGTCCTGAACTGTGTCAAGTTTTTGTAAGAGCTAGCTGGTCGTAGATTGACGTGCAATGTTTCAAATGCATGTTTTGTTTCTACAACTAGATGGTCAATTCTAGAAAGGGAGAAAAGTATGGTGAATTTCAATTCAGAAGGAATGGTTTAGCAATAGTATTTGCCATTCATGAATTGTAAATTTGTGTCATCAAAGGCATCAATTGAAATTCCTTGTATATTGTTATAATTCTCAGGGAATTCCTAGGGACAAATGCTTCTCTTTCACTTCATTCGTGTCTGGCAAAAAATTTAGTTGACCGGAAATTATCCATGTAATTCTAAATTATATCTTGAATGCAGTGTTTTTGAAGCTGAAAGACCAGGATGCAAATTCTCTGCAATGCAGCGCGTTGCCACATACTTCTACAAGGTACCATGTCCATGTGTTCTTAAACTTTGTGACAAAATAAGTATCTAGAATATAGGTCATACGAAAAATCTGACAAAATAAATCAAATCGACTGCATCTTGAATTGCTGATAGAATGCTTTCATTTGCTTTGGTAAATTGGTACCAGTTATGATGCCATCTTTGTCGAACTTTTTTATTGACATTCCTGTGAATACCTACTTACACCATATGTTAGGGTGCGTTGTATGGATCTGTTGGCTTTGGATGTGGTATTGTTGGTCAAGGAATTGCAAATATGATCATGAATGCCAAAAGGTATGATTTTATTACAAATATGTCTTATCGACAATTTCTTTGGTTGGCTGCATTTTTATCATCGTTTCTTGATTTTATTTCTATGATATAACATTATAATGCAACTCTTCATTTTCTTATTAAAAAAACAGGAGCTTTAGTAAATCTGACGATGACATACCGATTCCTCCTCTTCTGCAAAGTGCGGCTCTTTGGGGTATGCGAATGTCTTGCACTGTCATAGAAGATTTCATTGCAATGTATATGTAATTTGCTTAATTGATTTTCCTGCTCTATATCAGGTGTCTTCCTCGCTGTCTCATCCAACACCCGTTATCAAATTATCAATGGACTGGAAAGCCTCGTTGAAAAATCACCACTGGCAAAGAAGGTTCCACTTGTTGCAATGGCGTTTACCATTGGTGTGCGATTTGGCAACAACATCTATGGTGGTATGCAGTTCATAGATTGGGCCAAGTTGAGCGGCGTACAATAACTTGCCTTGGCCTTGTCTACCCTTCCCATCTGCGGCATTTTGAAAATTATATTGAAATTTGGTTTAGCTCATTCTTGTCCAAGTGGAAGATTCTTACACAAGAAATGAAGCTCCAATCATTATTTTTCCATCTGTTGGGAAGCTTCTATTAGGATTAGAATAGGACCATAGCCCTAAGGTATTGTCTGATGTTATGTAACTTAGTAATAAGATTCTATTTTCTTTTTCCGGTTTATTTCATTCGTAAGTTAAGTCACATAAGAAAAGAGAAACATTTTTGCCACTTTATTCAGCATTTAATCTCTTATACTCCTGTCTCATAATAAGTCATAATAAGTGTGCTATTCGAGTAATTTGCTATTAGAGTAATGTGCTGTTTTTGAGAAAATAATTGGTTGTATTGGGTTTAGTGAAAAAGTTAACGTAATTTACTATAATACCTCTATTAATTATAATTTATAGAGTAGTTGAATAAAATGAAAGTTAATAAATAATGATATAGTAATGAAAAATAATAATAATTGATGTTTTGGAATTGTAAATAGACAATTATTTTGAGACAAAAAAAGTGTAAATGAGACACTTATAAGTAATATGATTATTGTCGAAGTTCATTTATCATCATGCTAGTATAGTAGTATTAATTAGCAATTGATTAAGGAAAATTGATTAAGGTATAAAGGCAACCATAAAGGGGCCAGTCAGTCTATCCTAGCTGTGAACATGATGCTTTTATGATCCCACACAGGCACAGCTGTCACCTCAGTGGACTAAATACTCATATGTGATGTGATTGATTATTTATTACAGTATGAATTTATATGTACTAGTTGCATGAGTGAAATAAAATACTCACTGCTGTTCCACTTATTGCATTGCATGTAAATTGTTGACATATGCCGAGAAAGTGTTGCATGACCACAAAAGTTTGGTCAAAATTTAAGCACACTCTTTGAAAAAAAAATAGAAAATAAAAATTTTTTTTTTTTATCATTATTATAAGAAAAAAAAAATTAATTCATTAAACAATTGATGTATCGGATCATTATTATATATCATTATTATATAACAGATATATCAATTGTTTAATGAACAAAAAAAATTGGTGCTTATAATAGTGACTACAAAATATATAATATTTAAATGATATTTAATCTGTTTTAAAATGAGTGTCGTTTAAAATTTGTATACACAAACTAAAAAATAAATTATATTATCATGAAACATTATATTTTTATTAAATTAATCCTATTAATTTATTAGAAGTAGTGTACCGTTAAAATAATTTTAACTAACAAATATATAATTATGTGTGCGCACTTTAATGATAATTTGTTGGGGGCTGTGACCAAGCAAGTATCCACCTATGCCATCTTCAAGAATGAAAAACCTACGTGAAAAAACGAATGAAGAAATCCTTACCATGGAGTGGAGTAGTTGATTTTGAACACTCGCAAATTAAAAAGAAACTTGTTATAGTTCAAATTAAAAATAATAATGAATTTTCTATGAAAAATTGCACTATGACACTACCTAGCATAAACTGAATAACAATAAAAATAAAAGAAATATTCCATCCATTTTAAGTTATAAAACACTTTAAAAGAAAAAATTTATTCTAAATTATAAGTTATTTTATAATTCAAATACCGTATTAATGATATTTTTTTCAATATATTTTTTATTATTTATTTCTATTTATTTTTTTAATTTTTTTTGTATAATTAATAAAATATAATATTGTAAAGTCTTATATAATTTCTTTTTTCATTTAATAATAATTACTTTTTTCTTAGTAATGGTGAAATGCCAAAAACCACTGGAGAAGCCAAGGCCTGACCAGGCTGGACACCTGCCCGGGCTCTTTCTCCGTTCACCATGTCCACCATGAGATTTTACCCTGATCATCATCCTATCTCCTCCAACAAACTCACTATGAAGATTCTCACCAGAGCTTCTCCAAATTACTTGCGAAGTGGTTCTGGCACCCTCAGATCCCTTAGATCAGCATCAGTATTGATTTGAGTTTGCTCTGCAATTTGGTAAGGACAGTTCAGAATTTCTATGGTTGCTAATAAAGTTTGCGGTTCTGTTTCGTGTTTGCTTTTTTGGTTTTTTACAATAAGCTATTTTTAACGGTTTTGACATACACATAGTTTCGAGTTGTGCTATAGCTTGTGATTCGATTTTGGTGTGAATTTTGGATTGAATTAAATAAACAGCAAGCAAACAACATTATACCGATATATGGGATGAGCAAATGCCGGTAATAATGAAGAAAAAGGTGATTCCATTTTCGCTTGCAAGGTGCTCGATAAAATGCCACAACCAATTTTCTTGATTCTTTTGCTTGTTTCTATTACACTTCTTGCTTATCATTAAAGTTCAGATTTTTGGTTTGTTTTGGGAGTTCAACCATGTTTAGATTAAACCTTATGTTTGTGATTGTGTCAAGCTGTAAGTTCTTGATTTTAGGCTTATAATAATGACTACTACATGTTTGATAGAATGCCATTGAGAAAAAAACATACTACATTGCTTTGCTCTAATGTGTTGCTAATATAATTTCTCATTGATTGTAGTTATCTGAATATACTTATTCGTCATCGTCGGTTGCTCGTCGTGCTAGTGCTGCTACGAATAGCTAAGTCCTAGTGTAACATCTAAAGGCAAGGTGAGTTTATATATATTTCTCAAGTCCTTAACTATATGAGATGTGTTTTGAGGAAGCTATCAAAATTGAATTTATTCCTACTTAAAAAAATGTATACATATGTGATATGTGGTTATTACAGAGAAGAAAATTTGACCTTAGCCCATGAAATTTTTCGTAGGATGAGTGGCCATGGGTGTGCTGTATATTATATTACATACAATGAGTGGCCATGGATTTAGACTAGAGAGGAAAGTAAGTATGGCTGTCTGTTCTTTAGTAAGTTACTAGACATGGATTTTTATGTTAATTGTGTATCATTAGAAGCATTTATGACTACATTCTATGAAAGCAACAATTATGCTCTTGTTTCATATTTGTATCATTTGGAAATCAAAGCCACAAAATAACAGAAAACGTGATAGGTAAGGATTGGTACTCTTTTAGATCCTATATAGATTAACTCCACATTAAATATCAATTTTCAATGTTCCTTCTATGTTTGGTTGCACCTATATCTATATATGCTATGATCTTTTGTTAAAAGAAGTATTTGAGAATCTTGATATTGAATTCTGCAATAGCTCAAATCTCAACATTTTGAATATTATTAATAAGTTAACAGAAAATGAACCAAGTATGAGAATCTAAAAATACATGGAAAAGATCACTCTTAAATCAAATATGGGAATCTAATTTACGGTATTTAAATTTTTGCTCAGGCTTCATAACTTTCATGGCTTCGCCACTGCCAAAAACGTCTTAAAATTTAGGACGGAGGGAGTACTCAATTAGATATTTGGTTTTCTTGAGATGGTCCACTAGTAAGACTCTCTGACTCTGGTTGAAAAGTTTTTGTTCTAAAAACAAAATTTAAATCCTTCAAAAATGTTCCGAAAGTCTGGAGCTAAGATTGAAGTCATTGTTGAACTTTGGTCTTTGTTAAGTACTAAAGACTCTAAGTTGTATTAGAGGTCCAAAGTCAAATGGTTGTAGGATGGAGATTCTAATATTGATTTTTTTTTATTTTATGTTTGTGTCAAAAGTATGAGTAGGAGGAATATAATTTTGAATTCTTAATGTTAGAGATGATTGAATTAAAGAGGTGTCTAAGATTTGTTTGGAGATTGCTAATTTTTTTCCTCAGAACATTTAGCTGATAGGCCCCCAACTCTATGGAGTTGTTTTTCGCTTTTATTATGAGGATAATTGTCTTGTCTCTTTTCTCGCAACTTCTTTTTTTATTGTTTGACCTTGATCCTTATGATTGAGTCCTTATCTTATCTGGGTGACTTTCAACCTATATGAAGTTGGTTGCTAAAGTGTTGACAGCCAGACTAAAAAAGGTAAAGAGTATGTTTGTTTCCACAAACCAATCACCCTTCATCATATGAAGGTTATTGGTGGATGAAGGGATGGTTATGAAAGAGTTGATTGACTTAGCGAAGAAAACAAAAACAAAAAAGTTTCGCTTCATTTTCAAGGTGGGTTTCATGAAATCATATGATTCAGTTAGATGAAGTTTTATGGATTATATGCTTTAATGGTAAATGGAGATCTTGGACGCGTGCTTGTTTGTTTAATGGGAATTTTACAGTGTTGGTAAATGGTTGTCTGACCTAAGAGATTATCATTCAAAGGGAATTGAAGCAAGGCGGTCTTTTAGCTTTGATTTTGCCTGCATGTGTCAAGTGGATTGTTTAGTAGGGTTATGAAGTTGGATATTTTCTCTGGATTTATGTGTGCTCCTTAAATCTGGTAGTTTTCCACCTTCAGTACGCCGATGACATCTTTTTAGGGTTTTAAAATTGCCTCGTACTGGTCGATCCTTCAGTTGAGAATATTGGACTAATTAAGACTATTTTTAGGGTTTTAAAATTTCCTCGGGCCTTTGGGATAACTTTGGAAGACTAATCTTATAAAGGGCAATGTAGATCCGTTTTTTTGGATTTAGCTGGTGATTTTCTCTGTTGTAACTTAGAAATCTTTCCTTTTAGGTACCTTGGTTTCTATGTGGGCCAACTTTTCTTTGAGGCTAGAAGAATTCGTTGTTTAATCTTTTATCTAAGCGGTCACTCTCGTGGAAGCATATGTACGTCAGTATGGGGGGCAGGTGATCTTATTTAACTAAGTGCTTAATGTTATTAATATTTTTGTATTTTTTTAAAAATGTTTGTTAAGATTCGGAAGAAGTTAGATTGGACTTAAAGAATGTTCATTTGGGGTGATGTGAATGGGGACTCTAATATTTCTTGGATTAAGTGGTCAAATGTTTGAACCTAGCAGGAAATGTGGTGATATAGATTTGAGGGTTTCCATAGGTTTTGAAGATCTAACCAAATGATATGATTCCAATAAAGTTGCAAATAAAAGAATAAATACAAATAAGAAATTATGGAGTAGAAATGAAATGAAAGAAATCGCCACACTCCACAAAAAATAAATATAAAATCAATGTAGAATCACCACAAAAGTAAAGACAGATATTTTTGAATGGGCCAAAAAAAGGAAAAAAACAGCTACGCACGGAGGAGCATAAAAGGAACATAAAGTGACCAAGCCAGTTTGTTCCTCTTCTTCTGCTTCGATTATTTATTTTTTCAAGCGATAATATTTTCCAGAATTTCAGCATTTACTTTCAGTTTAATATTTTTTTCTAAGTTCTAGTTACTATTGTTTTACTTTCATTTTGGAGATTTAAGAATCTTGGTGTAGTCCAACATTCTGAAGAACAAGTTTATTTCAAGGATTTATTTTTCAGGTTTCTATTTAATTTTATTATTGCATGATATTTATTTGTTTGATTATGGAATTGTTTAAGTGTATTGAATACTGTTGTTTATGCATGTCTAAATTTATCAATATGTTTGGCTAAATAAATCTGATATCGGTATGTAAACTAGTCAAACTGAAGGGATTCGGAACAAACTGGCTTAATTTTATTTCGTAAAATAAATATTTTTTCTGACTTAGATATCCAATTTAATTTATTAAAAGAAAGCTTAGAAACCAATAGAGCGAAAGTTTGAGGTTAAATAAACTGGACCAAGGTTAGAAACCAACAGAGCGAGGGTTTGAGGTTTAAAATCGGATAGTGGGTACTAGGTATTAATTTTAAAGACTGCAAAAGCGTTTTAAAACTTATTAAACTTTATTTATTTTCAAAAAGTATTTTAAAAATCAGAGCGAAAGTTTGAGATAGGATTTTTAGATAAGTTTTGTTTGCTGAAAAATGATTTTTATCAATTTGAGAAACAAGCCAGTGGAAAGTCGGATTCTCTAGGTTAGACGAACTACATATCGATATTCGTTTATCATTTCAACTAGATTAAGTTTAATTATCCAAAAATTCCCCCAATTAATTATTTGATAGCTTTAGCTTTACACTGTAGTTTTAGATTACATTAGTTCGATTTATAGTCCCTTAGGTTCGATATCTTTTAAAACTACGCGATAGGATTGTATACTTGTAGTCTCCCGATTATAATAGACGATAAAGTCGGGATCAAGTTTTTGGCGCCGTTGTTGGGGGCTATTTAAGTCGATATCGTAACTCTATTGTTACGAAGTATAGACTATAGCAACAATTTCCTTCCCTCTGTTGTATGCCAAATACTCGCTCCCGAAGCGAGCCTTTGCATCTACAAATCAACGATATCGAGCGTTATCTCAGATTAAGACGTCGAATTCAAGAACACCGTGATCTCAACAATCTTCCTCCGACAAATCTTCCTGGTTTCTAACCTTAGTCCAGTTTATTTAACCTCAAACTTTTGCTTTGTTGGTTTCTAAACCTTTTAATGAATAAATCTGGATACCGAAGTCAGAAAGAGTATTTTTAACAACATAATATTATGCCAGTTTATTTTGGATTCCTTTGGTTCGATTAATTTACATACCGATACCTACTCGGTTTGGCCAGACATATTTATTAACTCGGACATGCATAAATAATAATATTCAATATATTTAAACATCTCCATAATCAAACAAATAAATATCAGGCAACAATATTTCAAATAAATTAAGATAATTAGATTAAAAACCTGAAAATAAGAATACTGCGATAAATCTTGTTCTTCGAAATAAACGAACACTCCACCACAAGTCGGCTGAATCTTCTCGGAGACTTCTTGAATCGAAAGGACAATACGACAAGAAATAAAAAGATATAACTGCTTAAAACTAAAAAGAAAAGAAAATCTAAGACTAAAAATAAAATAAGAATGCTGGAAAAATATTGCAATGTTCGGTAAAAATGCCGACCCCTTCTCTAAAACTTGTACGTTGTATTTATAGCTTCCTTCTGCAACTTCCATTTCCAAATCTTGTACGAAAATGGTGATCGTGTAGAAATAAAATTGCCTAAAATGTAGGAGACGGACGCTTCCTCGTTGAAGATAGAACATGAGACGTCCGTCTCACTTTGCTGTGTGGCAAGTGGTGGGTCCCGTTTTGACTGGAGGCGAGCGCCTCAAGAGCTGAGAGAGAGGATGAGACGTGCGTCTCCCACGTAAGTAGTGGCTTGGGTTTGACTGGAGGCGGGCGTGCTGGGCTTTTGCTTGGCTTTGTATAACTATTTCTCTTCTTCTTACCTCCTCCTTTTTTCTATCACACCCGTTCTTTCATTTCTCTTACTTTTTAATTAGATTTCTCCACAATTTCATTTCTTTGCTCAATTAATCTTTATTTATTATAAATACCTGAAACATTAAAATAACAACGTAATACAGAAATAAAATAATATAATTAAGCAAAAACACTAACATTATCCATGAAAATTAAATCAAATATGTTATATAAATTCGTGTTATCATATTACTTGTGTTGGAGATCTCTCAGCATAACACAAACAACACAGAGGCATTAAGAGCAAATACTCAAGTGAATATTAAGTCTTAATCTATCTCTAGAATTAAAACTCAAAAGTTGTTCTTCCTAAACTCAGATTTGAACCGTCCATCTCTGCAACAACCCAAATCCAAAAAAAACAAACAATCACCAATACCAATTTGTAAAAAAAGTTTCATACAAAACCATAAGTAATAAATATACATATAATCAAGGTAAAGTTACATAAAACACCAACAAATAATGGTTACAAAGAGAAGAAAAGGAGAAGAAACTAAATCTTTCATGGTGTCAATCACGATAAACCAAGCTCACAACCCTAAATCATCCAATTGCAAGTCACTGATGTTGTTTTCTAAGCTTTAAATATCAAAGAATGAATGAGATGGAGTTTGGGAACAAATACCCCAAAAAATATAACCCTAACAAATTAATGAAAATTAATTTATAAAATATTCCCAAACAATCACTGCCCGACACTACAAAGCCACTGCCCGACGCTGCTCCTTTATAAAGCCACTCAGTTTGCGCCACACATGCAAATAGGCAAAAATATCTAACACCGTTCGACCCTCTAAACCATCGTCTGACAACGATCTAAAGTATCACATGGAGCTGAAGGCACGACACTAAGTCAGTAGCAACATGATTTTTTTCAAATCTCACCGCCCATTTGTTGCCCTTGCACCGCCCGACATTCATAACGCCTCTGCTAGCGCCTCAACACCGCTCAGTGCTACTTCAATTAGAGCTTTTTTGCTTCTTTTCTCGGTTTCCTTTCTTTGCCTTATTCATTTTATTGTTCCGAAAATGCATTTTGGAGCTTTTATTACTCGATGCTCTAATCATGCTCAAATACCTACAAAATGAATGAAACACTAATCAACGATGCAATATGTACACAAAAACTCACATATACACAAACTAAATGTATTTACACAAAAAACAGGGTTTATTCAATGCATATTAACAAACAAGAGTCGATAAGTGCCAAAAACTATATACAAAAATAGCTACAATTTGCACTTATCAAACTCTCTGCAACTTGAAACATTGTTTGTCCTCAAACAAAGTCAAGAAACCTAAAGAACAAAGAATTAATAATCAAAGAATCACTAATTAATAGGTTTTAAAAACGAAAACAAATGTATGGTTCAAAATAAAAATGCACACATAAAGTAAATATTTACCACAATCCTACAACGACAACATAAAAACGAAAGAACTCCTAAATAAAAAACAAATGTCATAACTTCTAAAACAATATAATATTCACAAATGAATCACACCTAGCACACACTTCATCGATAGATGAAAAACAGAAACATGAGGGGCTTAACTCTCACCCAACAATATTACTAAAAACGACTAAATTATGCATTCGTTAAAGCGAACTCATATTGAAAAGCACAAAATCAAAAATCACAAGAGCTTTCAAGGGTTGTAATGTGGTTTGGGTAGCAAAGAAGTGTCAATATCTAAAGGTAATTGAAACAAGCAACAATGCCTAAAGTGATTCAAAAGTGAACACAAATTGCAAAAGAATGAATGACGTGAAAAATATACAAAAGAAAAGTCTCTTAGTCATGCTAAGTTTTAGAAAGCGATAAACGAGTACTTGGTTAGGGGATGCTTTTAAGAAGATTGTGGGTCCTTGTATTGTAAGCCCAAGATGAGGTTATCCAAGGGACGTCAAGGGTCCTTGTATTGTGAGCCCAAGAGGAGGCTATAGGGTATGGTTGTCTTGGCTTTAAGAGTGATTTCACCGGGAAACCGTACTCTTAGGGTTCTATCCTAGCAAATGTGATTCTTTGTATTGGAAGCCAAATAGGAGGCTGTTAGAGATTTCCTAGTCTCTTTCTTTTATGAGACCCAAGAGAAGGCTAAACTCAATGAGGGAGTTCTTTTGTACGAATTCCAAGAGGAGGCTAACTCAACGAGGAAGTTCTTTTGTACGAAGCCCAACAGGAGGCTTGGGGAACCTAGTTGTTATACTAGTTATAATGACATTAATAAACATGAACAAGTATATATATGACAAAGTGTGTGTATGCATTCATAGGAGTTTATGAAGGAAATATATAAACAAGTGTTTAAAAATAAGCAATTAAAGCTAGTGTACTTGGATATATACAAAAGAGTGTGAAAGCAATATATAAACAAGTGTTTAAAACAAGCGGATAAGCTAGTATACTTGGATTTGTACAAGAGAGTTTGAAAGCAATATATAAAAAAATGTTTAAAACAAGAGGATAAGCTAGTATACTTGGATATATACAAAGGAGTGAGACTTACACCTTAAGGGAGGCCCACTGGAATAAGAACAATTTCAACGGGAATAATGCTCCTCTTAATACCAGTGGGATTGATGTATAAACAAGCGGATAAAAACTAGCGAACAATACTAGTTTATACTTGAATATTTACAAAGATGGTTGAATATGTACAAGGAATTGAATAGGTACACAAAAGGGTGGATATGTACAAGGAAACTGAATATATACGTAGGGGGTTAAGACTTACTGTAACGCCCCATTTTATTTAATATTATATTATATTAATATTTTGAGTTACCGTTTGATGATTGTTTTGGCGACGAGAATATTTATATTAATCGATATATCTATTAATATATTTAATGACGTTTCGTTCGGTCCGGTTTTTATTCCGTTCGGTTCGGTAAAATATTATTCGGACCGATATTTAATTCCCCAAAATTATTTTAATTAATTGAGTTAATAATATTATTAGATATTATTAAGGTGTTAATTAATAAAATAAGTTAGGGGTGTGAGGACAAATGGCTTAGGATTCGGTTTACACCCTTAGTTTACTAGTAAGAAATAACATAGTAACCTAGAGAGAAAGAGGGGGTTTTGGAAAAAGAAGAAGAAGAGCAAGAGCAAGAGCAAGGTTTGGATTTTGTTGGATCATCAAGAATTATCCAATCACTTGAGGTAAAGGGTTTGATTTTCCTTTCCATATAGTTAGGGTTTGATAGATATATTTTGGATTTAGGAAAAATTGATAGGTTGATTCTTGAGTTTTGGTTGGTTGATTGTTGAAATAACTTAGAAAGGTTGAGTTAGGAGTATGAATTATTGGGTGTTTCATTGCTAGCTTTTAGGAACTAGAAGTATAAAAATGGAAATGAAAAACTGTGAAAAACCAGAAAAGTTTACTGTCTGTATAACATAACCGAGGAAGAAGAAGAAAATGATGGAGGGCCAAGAAGAGGGAGACGCCCACCTCACCTTGAGGGGCGACCGTCCCACCCTCTAGGGAGTCCGCCTCCTCTCCTTTGGGGGGCTGGGACGTGCGTCCCGGGATGCTAGCATGAGGAAATCCATTTTTGCTGTTTTTTGTTTCTGTAACTTTGTTTCTCTGCATAACTTCTGTTCTGCATAATTTGTAATTAGCTTCTGTTTCATGAAATTTCCTTAATTATTCTTACTACTAGTTAGTATTAATAAAATATAATTAGGACATAAGTTAGCCGATTAAATTTGGAACCTGATTATGTTCTAATTTTTCGATTTTGGTAATTTCGGCGACGGAGCACGTTGCTCCGAATTCAACAAAAATTGACGTGCTAGCTAAGTTCGACGTGTAGAACGTAGTGGTGAGATTAGTTTTTCAAAACTACGAGTTTTTATGAAACGACCCGAAATAAGCCAAATTACGGTTAAATTGAATCAGATTTCGTTTTAGTCGATTTAAGACACGTATGGACAATCTGATTGCGATATTGACGATTATGATTAATGCCGGTTATTAAGAATAGTTTTCGCAACGATTATTGGTATTTTGATTATTTTTCCGTATTTGGAATTTGGTGAATTAATTGATAATGATGTGGTGTGATTAAACATGATGTTTGCGACGGTGTATTTATTAATGAATACTTGTTGATATGTGATACGATGATATATTTATCTTGATGTGGATAAATATGGCGACGTGGACTTTATGTCAATTTTGATGAGCGATGATGATGTTTTGTTGTGTTGTTTTTATTGTCGAGTCACATACATTGCATTGGCGACGGGGGCTTTTATGCCAAGCGACGATGGGCTTTATGTCAAATGTTTCTAATTATGGACAAAACGACGGGTACCACATGCATAACATAGTCGTGTCTCTTGGAGTCGGTTATGTTTATGTTTGAGTTGTTTGGCGTTGGGTTTTAATTAATGGATGATGTTGATTTGCAATGATATATGATACTTGTGTTGATACGAATATAATGATTATGTGACGAAGTTAAAGTGTTAATTTTATACACTAAATGCTAATTTAAAGTATTTGAGGTTTTGATATATGTTGACATACTCTTATTAACTTATATCATTTATAATTCCAAAACTATTTATATATTCTATCATGCCTTTAATTATATGTTTTGGAGTATCTCACCCTTTACTTGTTTCGCCGTTGCCTTTATATTGGTAACGTACAGGTGATCCACGAGGATGATGAGGATTAGCTCGAGTCTCTTTATTTTGAGTCGCTCTGCTTTGATCGTAGTAACACTCTGGATTTGGGCGACGCTATTATTTTGATAGGATAGTTTATGTATACTATCTTATGATGTTATAACTTTATGTATTGATGATAACATGATGTTATGTATATTTTGTGAACACATCCACTGTGCTGTGAATAGTCATATGTGTATATGATGAATTATGATATGAATCGGTATATCCGACTTTTGACTTTTATGATGTGCATTATAATGCAAAGTGATGAAAATGCGAATATGTGATGCCTCAATTTTTGTTGGATGAAATTTTGAAACTCTGATTTTATTATTAATTATGAAGGGTAGAATTGGGGTGTTGTTACATTAGTGGTATCAGAGCAGGTCGGTCTGTCCGGCCAAGTTGTTGAGTTTGTTGTTGTCTAACAATCAAGTATTGTTATTTGTTGATTCTAATCCTTGTTTTGTAGTGAGCAGAAGTTGTTATGGCTGGAAGGAACACTGGTAGGAATGATGAGGCTCTTGCTGCTGCTATGCAGGCAATAGCTCAAGCTTTCCAACACCCGCCGAATGCTGACGAGAAGGCTAGGTCTCGTAGTTTGGCAACCTTCCAAAGAAAGAATCCCCTTACTTTCCAAGGAAAGTATGATCTCGAAGGTGCTTTAACATGGTTGAAGAAGATTGAAAGAATCTTCCGTGTGATGGATTACACTCCCGTGCATAAGATTCGTTATGGTACTCATAAGTTAAGTGATGAGGCTGATGACTGGTGGGTTGACACCCGTCAAAGGCTTGAAGTTGCTGGTAAGGAAGTGACGTGGGGAGTTTTCCGTAGGGAATTCATGTGGAAGTATTACCCGGAGGATGTTCGGGGAAAGAAGGAGATAGAGTTCCTTGAGCTGAAACAAGGGAATATGTCTATCACTGATTATGCTGCAAAGTTTACCGAGCTGGCTAAGTTCTATCCTCACTATGATGGAGAGAATATCGAGTTTTCTAAGTGCATTAAATTTGAGAATGGCTGGCGTCCTAAGATTAAGAAAGCGATTGGATATCAGAAAATCCGTGTCTTTGCGGATTTGATTGATAGTTGTAGAATCTTCGAGGAAGATAGTAATGCACACTATAAGATTATGTCTGATAAGACAAACAAGGGTCAACAGAGCCGTGGGAAACCATATGATACTCCGGCTGGTAAGGGGAAACAGAAAGCATTTCAAGGGCGAAGGACTAGTGGGGGGAGATGCTCCTGCTAGTATTGTTTTTTACAAGTGTGGGAAATCTGGCCACAAAAGTAATGTTTGTCGTAGTGATGTGAGAGCTAAGGAGAATGAGGTGAGATGTTTCCGATGTGGAGAAGTGGGTCATGTGACTCGTGATTGCAAGCATAAGGATGTGGCCTGTTTTAATTGTGGCGAGGGAGGTCACATTAGTTCTCAATGTAAGAAGCCTAAGAGAACTCAAGGAGCGGGAAAGGTGTTTGCTTTGTCGGGTGCTACGACGGGCGAACGAAGATGGTCTTGTTCGAGGTACTAGTTTCATTCATAGCATTCCTCTTATTACTATTATTGATACTGGTGCTACTCACTATTTTATTGCTGCTGATTGTGTAAAGAGATTGGGTCTCACTTTGTCATATCTAGATAGAGATATGGTGGTTGAAGTTCCGGCTAAGGGAACGGTTACTACTTCTTTTGTGTGTGTGCAAGTTGCCCTTTATCAATCTTTGATAGAGACTTTGTGGTGGATCTTGTTTGTTTACCGCTTGTTGGGTTGGACGTGGTTCTGGGTATGGATTAGGTGAAAGCTAACTATGTCCATATCAATTGCTATGACAACACTGTGAGGTTTTCTTCCTTAGTGGAAGAAGATCAAACTATGTTGATGTCGACGAAACAATTGAATAAGTTCATGAAAGATGAAGCATTGGTTTTCTTGTTGATGGCGACTCTTTCTGTGGAGAGTCAATTTGTGATTGCAAACTTTTCGGTGGTGTGCGACTTTCCCGAAGTATTTCCTGATGAGATTCCTAGTGCACCTCTAGAAAGAGAAGTTGAATTTTCTGTGGATCTTGTCCCTGGTGCCAAACCTATCTCTATGGCGCCATACAGGATGTCCGCATCTGAGTTAGCAGAATTGAAGATCCAATTAGAAGATTTGCTCAAGACGAAGTTTGTTAGACCAAGTGTGTCACCGCGGGGAGCTCCTGTGTTATTAGTGAAGAAGAAATACGGTAGCATGGGAATTTGTATTGATTATCGTCAGTTGAATAAAGTGACTATCAAGAATAGGTATCCACTTCCTAGATTTGATGATTTTATGGACCAATTGGTTGGCACTCGCATGTATAGCAATATTGATTTGAGATCGGGTTACCATCAAATAAGGGTGAAAGAAGAAGATGTTCAGAAAACTGCTTTCAGGATGAGGTATGGACATTACGAGTATTCGGTGATGCCTTTCGGTGTCACTAATGCATCGGGAGTATTCATGGAGTACATGAATCATATTTTCCATCCTTACTTGGATCGTTTCGTGGTTGTTTTCATTGATGATATTCTGGTTTATTCTAAATCGGAAGAAGAGCACATAGAACATTTGCGCATTGTGTTAGAAGTTCTGAAAGAGAAGAAGCTTTATGCTAAGTTGTCAAAGTGCGAGTTCTGGTTAAGTGAAGTGAGCTTTTTGGGGCATGTCATTTCTGGTGATGGCATTGCGGTTGATCCTTCTAAGGTTGATGCTGTGTTAAGATGGGAAACTCCTAAGTCTGTTACTGAGATTAGAAGTTTCTTAGGTTTGGCTGGTTACTACAGAAGGTTCATTGAAGGTTTTTTCTAAGTTGGCACTTCCTTTGACAAAGTTGACTTGTAAAGGAGCTGTTTTTGTGTGGGATGTCAAGTGTGAAGAAATTTTTGTTGAATTGAAGAAAAGGTTAACAACGGCTCCGATCTTGATTCTACCTAATCCTGAAGAACCGTTTGTTGTTTATTATGATGCTTCTAAGATGGGTTTAGGTGGTGTGCTTATGAAAAATGGCAAGGTGGTTGCTTAGGCTTCTAGGCAATTGAAGATTCACGAGAAGAACTATTCTACTCACGATTTGGAACTTGCAGCGGTTGTTTTTGTGCTTAAGATTTGGAGGCATTATCTTTATGGTTCTAGATTTAAAGTATTTAGTGACCATAAAAGCTTGAAATACTTGTTCGATCAAAAAGAGCTTAATATGAGGCAAAGGCGGTGGCTTGAATTGTTGAAAGATTATGATTTCAGATTGAATTACCATCCTGGTAAAGCGAATGTGGTGGCCGATGCTTTAAGTCGAAAGACTTTGCATATGTCACTTTTGATGAAGAAAGAGTTGGAAATGATTGAGCAATTTAGAGACATGAGTCTTGTGATAGAAGTGACGCCGAAGAGTGTTATCTTGGGAATGTTGAAGATCAATAATGATTTCCTTGATAGCATTAGAGAAGCTCAAAAGCTTGATGTGAAACTTGTTGATTTGTTGCTTGGTATTGGACAAACTAAAAGTGAAGATTTCAAGTTGGATGTTCAGGGTGTTTTGAGGTTCCGAGATAGGATTTATATTCTCGATGATGTGGATTTAAAGAGAATGGTCTTGGAAGAAAGTCATAGAAGCAATTTTAGTATTCATCCCGGAGCGACCAAAATGTATCAAGATTTAAGGAAACTATTTTGGTGGTCGGACATGAAAAGAGAGGTGGCCCAGTTTTTTTATGCTTGTTTGACTTGTCAGAAGTCTAAAGTGGAGCATCGGAAACCTGCAGGGTTGATGCAACCATTAGAGATCCCGGAATGGAAATGGGATAGCATTTCTATGGATTTCGTAACGGGGTTACCGAATACACCAAGAGGACACGATGCGATTTGGGTGATTGTTGATAGGCTTACGAAGTCGACTCACTTTATTCCTATTAACATCACTTATCCCATATCGAAGTTGGCGAAGATTTATACGCATGTGATTGTTAGATTACATGGTATCCCTTTATGTATTGTTTCGGATAGAGATCCGAGGTTCACTTCTGAATTTTGGAAAAGCTTGCAAGAGGCTTTGGGTTCTAAGTTGAGGTTGAGTTCGGCTTATCATCCTCAAACTGATGGTCAGACGGAAAGGACAATTCAATCGTTGGAAGACTTGTTACGAGCTTGTATTCTTGAACATGGTGGTTCATGTGATATATATCTTCCTTTGATTGAGTTTACTTATAACAACAGTTTTCATGCTAGTATTGGAATGGCACCGTTTGAGGCTTTGTATGGTCGGAGGTGTAGAACTCCTTTGTGTTGGCACGAGTCAGGTGAAAGTGTGGTGCTTGGGCCCGAATTGGTTAGAGAGACTACTGAGGCGGTGAAGATGATTAGAGAAAAGATGAGAATTTCTCAAAGTTGACAAAAGAGTTATCATGATAAAAGGAGAAAAGACTTGGAATTTCAAGATGGTGATCATGTGTTTTTGAGAGTTACTCCTACAGCCGGCGTTGGGCGAGCATTGAAGTCGAAGAAGCTAACTCCTCGCTTTATTGGTCCTTACCAAATTACTAGTAAAGTGGGAAAAGTGGCTTATAGAGTGGCGTTACCGCCAAATCTTTCGAATTTGCACGATGTATTCCATGTGTCGCAACTTCGAAAGTATGTTCCGAATTCTTCGCATATGATTGAGATGGATGATATTCAAGTTCGAGACAATCTTATGGTGGAAACGATGCCTTTGAGGATTGAGGATCGTGAGATAAAGTCTCTTCGTGGAAAAGAGATTTCCTTGGTCAAAGTTGTTTAGATAGGAGCAGCTGGTGAAAGCGTGTGGAGTTAGAAAGTAAGATGCGGGATTCCTATCCCGAGCTTTTCGAGTTAGGTAATTTCGAGTAAGGTAATTTCGAGGACGAAACTTTTTAAGTGGGGGAGAGTTGTAACGCCCCGTTTTGTTTAATATTATATTATATTAATATTTTGAGTTACCGTTTGATGATTGTTTTGGCGACGAGAATATTTATATTAATCAATATATCTATTAATATATTTAGTGATGTTTCGTTCAGTCCGGTTTTTATTCTGTTCGGTTCGCTAAAATATTATTGGACCAATATTTAATTCCCCGGAATTATTTTTATTAATTGAGTTAATAATATTATTAGATATTATTAAGGTGTTAATTAATAAAATAAGTTAGGGGTGTGAGGACAAATGACTTAGGATTGGGTTTACACCCTTAGTTTACTAGTAAGAAATAACATAAAAACACTTTTCATTATTTTTCTTTCCATTCCAACACAAAGCCAAACATAGTAACCTAGAGAGAAAAATGGGGTTTTGGAAGAAGAAGAAGAAGAGCAAGAGCAAGAGCAAGGTTTGGATTTTGTTGGATCATCAAGAATCATCCAATCACTTGAGGTAAGGGGTTTGATTTTCCTTTCCATATAGTTAGAGTTTGATAGATATATTTTGGATTTAGGAAAAATTGATAGGTTGATTCTTGAGTTTTGGTTGGTTGATTGTTGAAATAACTTAGAAAGGTTGAGTTAGGAGTATGGATTATTGGGTGTTTCATTGGTAGCTTGTAGAAACTAGAAGTATAAAAATGGAAATGAAAAACTGTGAAAAACCAGAAAAGTTTACTGTCTGTATAACATAACCGAGGAAGAAGAAGAAAATGATGGAGGGCCAAGAAGGGGGGAGGCGCCCACCTCACCTTGAGGGCGTCCGCCTCCTCTCCTTTGGGGGTCTGGGACGTGCGTCCTTGGATGCTAGCAAGAGGAAATCCATTTTTGTTGTTTTCTGTTTCTATAACTCTATTTCTCTGCATAACTTATATTCTGCATAATTTGTAATTAGCTTCTGTTTCATCCAGTTTCCTTAATTATTCTTACTACTAGTTAGTATTAATAAAATATAATTAGGACATAAGTTATCCGATTAAATTTGAATCCCGATTATGTTCCGATTTTCCGATTTCGGTAATTTCGGCGACGGAGCAAGTTGCTCTGAATTCAACAAAAATTGACGTGCTAGCTAAGTGTGACCCGAAATAGGCCAAATTACGGTTAAATTGAATCGAAATTCGTTTTAGTCGATTTAAGACACGTATGGACAATCCGATTGCGATGTTGACGATTATGATTAATGCCGGTTATTAAGAATTGCTTTCGCGACGATTATTGGTATTTTGATTATTTTTCCGTATTTGTAATTTGGTGAATTAATTGATAATGATGTGGTGTGATTAAACATGATGTTTGCGACAGTGTATTTATTAATGAATACTTGTTGATATGTGATGCGATGATATGTTTATCTTGATGTGGATAGATATGACGACGTGGACTTTATGTCAATTTTGATGAGCGATGATGATGTTTTGTTGTGTTGTTTTTATTGTCAAGTCACATACATTGCATTGGCGACGAGGGCTTTTATGCCAAGCGACGATGGGCTTTATGCCAAATGTTCCTAGTTATGGACAAAGCGACGGGTACCACATGCATAACATAGTCGTGTCTCATGGAGTCGGTTATGTTTATGTTTGAGTTGTTTGGCGTTGGGTTTTAATTAATGGATGATGTTGATTTGCGATGATATATGATACTTGTGTTGATACGAATATAATGATTATGTGACGAAGTTAAAGTGTTAATTTTATACACGAAATGCTAATTTAAAGTATGTGAGGTTTTGATATATGTTGACATACTCTTATTAACTTATATCATTTCTAATTCCAAAACTATTTATATATTCTATCATGCCTTTTATTATATATTTTGGAGTATCTCACCCTTTACTTGTTTCGCCGTTGCCTTTATATTGGTAACATGCAGGTGATCCACGAGGATGATGAGGATTAGCTCGAGTCTCTTTATTTTTAGTCGCTCTGCTCTGATCGTAGTAACACTCGGGATTTGGGCGACGTTATTATTTTGATAGGATAGTTTATGTATACTATCTTATGATGTTATAACTTTATGTATTGATGATAACATGATGTTATGTATATTTTGTGAACACATCCGCTGTGCTGTGAAATTGTGAATAGTCATATGTGTATATGATGAATTATGATATGAATCGGTATATCCGACTTTTGACTTTTGTGATGTGCATTATAATGCAAAGTGATGAAAATGCGAATATGTGATGCCTTAATTTTTGTTGGATGAAATTTTGAAACTCTGATTTTATTATTAATTACGAGGGGTAGAATTGAGGTGTTACACTTACACCGTAAGGGAGGCCCATGATCAATTTGATTTTGAGTTTGAAAGATTTTCGAGGAAAAAACCTAGTTCGATTTGTATTTTCAAAGATTAATCGAATCAATCATGGAAAAGAGTTGTGTAAGTTAATTAAAACATTTTGAAAGATTTGGAAATGTTTGAAAAGTGAAAGGTATTCACAAGATTGTTTTGAAAAAGATTAGTTTGAAAAATCAAGAAGAAAATATTTTTTGAAAGCATTTAAAAATACTTAAAAGCGTATATTTTATACCTAATAAAAATATATCAAAAGAAAATATTTTTGGATTTTTTTGACATAATCATAAAATAGTTATATGAAATGACAAGTGTGCAAAAAATCATCTCAAAGTGAGAAGTTTTGATTGGTTTTTGAAAATGTTGAAGTTTGATAAAAATATGAAGAAAACAAGTGATAAAAATTTGTTTTGTTCCTAAAGGGGTTTGAACTCAAGGCTGAAAAAAATTACCACTGGGCCACATGCGTGACTTGTCATTTACACGTCTTCAGAAAAATATATTTAAAGTCAAGTTTGGAAAATCAGTTTTGAAAACGGTTGAAAAACAAAAGGTCTCAGGAGGGTTCAAACCCTGGACCTATGGCATGACAAAGACTTAAGAGCGCGCATGCTGCCACTAGGGTAGCTGTTTCATCCATTTATTTATCAACAACGGATAAATATATATTAAACTAAAAAAATTTAATTTTGGAAACCAGAAAAACGTGCGAAAAACACCTTCTTTAACCTCAAGATCCTTGATTCCTAACTTCCTCATTTCTCAATGAAATTGAACGATTCAAACATCAAACTTGATCAAAATTTGACCAGGAACACGATGATGACAATTAGTTTCATTTATACTTTCGGTTTTAAACCAGACTTTTGTCGTTTTTTAATAACTTTTGTCTGTTTCAAGCATGTACCAGACTTTCAACCCAGATCATTTGGTCCCAATTTTTCCAGGGAATCCAAATCAAATTGAAAACGAGCTTGTCAAACTTAACAAGAAGTGCAAGGCAACACTTATAAAACAAAGCAGGAGGGAAGACTACAATTATTGATCATAATTTTGCCTAATTTAAGAGTTAAACATACTGTAATTGTTTTTATCTGTCTAAATCAAATCTTAATGTTTGATTTTATTTTGTTAAATTGAATTGTTTTATTTTGCAGATAGAATAAAGCGTGTACGTAAGACTGAATTAAGAATAATTTTCCAATGTTTTGTTATTTAGAAGCCTTTTAATACTATTTATTTAATTCAATTATGCGATG
Source organism: Vicia sativa (assembly GCA_021764765.1). Taxonomy (NCBI): domain Eukaryota; kingdom Viridiplantae; phylum Streptophyta; class Magnoliopsida; order Fabales; family Fabaceae; genus Vicia; species Vicia sativa. Next base: position 162,230,339 of record CM038792.1, on the reverse strand, counting down.
TGTACTCGATCTGTGCAATGTTATCTTGTATGCAGTTCCTCCTGTTTATTATGCACACTTGTTAGCTTTCCGTGTTAGATACTACATCAACGAAGTTGAAAATTCTAATTCTAATAAGAGTACCATCAACTTTGTGGCGACCTTGCCATCTATATTGGATAACGTCAAAAGTGTTATATTGATTAGAAACTACACAACTTTTGGATGTAGAACATGTTGTCACCATGAGTGTTCATTAATATTTTCTAGTTATTTTTATAACATGTCTGCCAGTCTTACTCTCGCTAGTTGGGAGTTTAGATAACTCGTATTAAATTATATATAAAAATTAGTCAACCTTAATCTATATATTGTGTACTAAATTATATACCTTAATTTAACTCATTTTTATACTAGTTTGGAACCGAAAAATACTTTCGATTTTAACCAAAATATTTTAAATATGATACGCACCGAAAGTATACTTCCAATTTTAAAGGGACATTTTAAAAAATAAATAGGGTTTAATTTTCCCATAGAGTGGATTAAAAATCTCCTAACACTAAAGTATCAACTTTTTCAATTGTGATAAATTTAAATTTGTCGCATATTAACAAGATCATTGATTTAAAATATTGAGGAAAACATTCAAGAATTACAACTAATGCTATTAACCAATGTTTGTTCTCCAATTGTGTTGACCAAATCAATTTGGAATTAAATGGATAAAGGAAATTATGATACTTTCTCATTACCAATATATAAGTAAATTTTATTTTTTAGGTTTATTAAATAATTAATCTATATAAATTATATATAGATTAAATATATTTATCATTCAATAAATATAAAAAGTAAAATTTATTTATAAATTATTACAAAGAGATTACTGAACTCATTCAATTATTGAGATGAGTGTTGTCGAGATTAATAAAAAAATGACACAACTTCATTTACACATTATAGAAAAAAACACATGGATTTTGTTCTAAAGAATCCAACAACTTTTGTAGCTAATGACTTATTGCCTAACTTGTTTAAACCTATCGAATGAAATCGGAGTGAAAAACATGTGAATCTCACCCTTTAAAAATAAAAAACACATACATTTCATTCAATGAAAAACAATACAATAATTTAGGATAAACTCTTCACACTAGAATATTGTTTGTCTAAAGAGAAAGTATAAGAGAATAATTTAGTACCAACTTAAAAATATTAAATAACCTTGAACTACACTTCAAACAACTCATGTTTAGACAAAACCTCATGAATGTAGTGAGCTTCCATGTGATTCATTATACCCTTCAATCCCCATAAATTTGAAACTCAATTGCAATAAAGCAAGGAGCAAACAAAGGAAAAAAAAGACTTTGACCTATCCAAGATACCATTGACTTGAACACCAAAGCTGAAAAATAGAAAAGTAGAGAGAGAAAAAAATGAAAACCGTAACACTAGTAATATTATTTCTTACATAAAAACCGTGTAATAATATTAAAAAAAAAAATGAAAAATTGCAGTAAAGTCCGAGGGAAAAGAAAAGTATTACAAGGTGGGAAGAAAAAACAGAAAATGGAATGCAGATACAGATAGTAGTAAATAAAGAAAGGGATTCAATTCAATTCCACCACTGTGCTCGCTAGCCAGGGCTTTTTCAATTTTCGTCACTCCGTTTTCTCTCTCTAGCTCTCTCTCTCTCTAGATCAACAACCGTTTCAACAAACTCCAACTCTTCTTCTCCGTTTTCGCTTTGAATTTCGAAGCTCTGAAAGATCCATAACCATTCGTTTCGGTGTTGGATCTGCAAAATCCACGATAATCTAATCGAGTTTTTTGGGATCTAAGCTGAAAATTCGTTGGATAGAAGGATCTAGAAGAAGAGGAAGAAGGCGATGGCGATGTCGGGGATGAGAGGACTCTCCGTTTTTATTAGCGACATCCGCAATTGCCAGAACAAAGAACAAGAGAGGCTTCGTGTTGATAAGGAACTCGGGAATATTCGTACTCGTTTCAAAAACGAAAAGGTGAGGTTAGGGTTTTAGCTGTTATTGTACTTCAATTGTGGTTTCGTGTTGTGTTTAGTGATTGTTAAGCTCGGAATGAAATTGTTGTGAATTGATGTTACTGTAGACCTAGAAAATTGAAAATTATGGAACTGGTTGATGTTGTTGTTGAGATTGATTTGTGAAATTTGATGGAAGTAGGTTAGATTTTGAGCTTGTTTTTGAATAAATATGACTTGAACTGGTATCTGATTAGTTACACTCATGGGCTCGCGCATTTGATTTGTGCTGGTATACTGGTATGAGAAAATATGAAGACTAAATCGTGATACTTTGTGTACGGATGATTCTGTGGAAGAGGCATCAATGTTATGTTGTAGGTAGAAATTCCAGGGGGTTTAGACTTTAGAGGAAGTAAAATACATTGCAATTAGCATAGTTTCACTCTGCTAGCAAACTTATTATGCTTAATAATTTTAACAGATTTGGTAGATTACGGTATATATTGGGAGTAGTATGATTTTTGTTCTGGGTTAAATTAGGGGATTATACTTTTAATGCGGGAAAGATTGAATGAATGCCGTGATAGCTGTACTATTGCACAAAAAGTAATGGTTTCTGTGAGGATTGACTTCAAATATATTATAATTTCTTCTACGATAATGTTTAAGGCTGGGCCTTGATGTTAGTTGCTTTTTAGCCTCGTAGATGTTCTATTTTAAATTTAGTTTCATATGACCGGATCAAGTGATAAAGTGTAGTAGTCCAAATTAATTCTCACAAGTTTCATAACTAACTAAAATACTAAAAAGATGAATTAAATCCTAAAAAGCTTGAAAGAAAATGCTCAAAATATCATGATAACGTGTTAGGCAGTAAGCAAGCCGTATTGAAGACACTTGCAATTCAATTTCCCTCTTTCTTTGTACCTGCTATTTTGAACTGAGTTATCTTAACTGATCAGTTGATATGGAGATTCTCTTCGTTAAGTGATGTCCAATTCCTTGCTGCATCAATCCCTTTTAGTTCCTAAAACCCATTAATTTCTTAGCTTTTATTTTACGGTTAGACATTATTTTATGGTCTCAAGAAGTCCCTCATAGGCCCTAACCGCTATTCTTAGAAAATTAGTGATTATCATATTATGTAGTTTAAGTTATGCATAAATATTCCTATTTTACTCTCTAGATAGATTCAGAACTGGTCAATTCCTAAAAATAAATCAAGAACATTGATGAACACTCAATTCAATACAAAGAAGCCAACAGTTAAACCAATCAGGATCTAAATAGATCCATCACTTAGTCCAAACTACATTTTCACTCTAGCACAATATTTATTTCATCATAATTAATGGTAGTAGAAAATGAAATTTTAGCATTGCACCTACATGTATGTGTTTTATCATCTCTTCACACTTTCTAGCTATCTTGTAATCTAAGCACAAGCTCGTTTTCTGATGGATTCCTGTCAGACAATATTCGTATCTCAAAAGCACCTCTCTTTTTTTCTAAATTAGGTCTGAGTCATGTACCCATGTTTCCTGATTTATTTGAGCCCTAGACCATTGGGTCATAGATGCTTTGATATCAAGTCACAACCAACTATCCAAAAACTTGAGTTGTTAGTTGAAGACACATTTAGGGTTTTTATATTATATTTGTATCTTAATATATATCTTCCTTTTCAGTAGCTAGCAAATAAAAAATATATGGTTGTTTGATATGCGCTTCTATGGTTGCTTGCTGTTACAGAAACTTAAGTGTCCTAATATTGCCTCTAAGTTATCTTTTCTTTTGCTTTTTTGTTCTATCTTCAGGCTTTGACTCCTTATGAGAAAAAGAAATATGTTTGGAAAATGCTTTACATATACATGCTTGGTTATGATGTGGATTTTGGCCACATGGAGGCTGTTTCTCTTATATCTGCCCCAAAGTATCCAGAAAAACAGGTAAATTATTTTCCTTTATTGTACCTTTTGCTAATGATATGTTACTGTGTTTTGTGTGTGATTCTTGTGAATTGTCATTTCAGTCCGTTTACATGCTCACCTAGCAGAGAAAACATATGGTATTCTAATACTGTCATAAATATCTGCAGGTTGGGTACATAGTAACATCAAGTTTGCTTAATGAAAATCACGACTTTCTCAGGTTGGCCATAAATACCGTGCGTAATGATATCATTGGTCGGAATGAAACCTTCCAGTGCCTAGCATTGACTATGGTATGGTAATTTGATAACCTGCCAACATATCCATAGTTTGTTCTTAAAGTTAATAATTTTGTAGTGCTTACTGTGTTTCTTATATCTTAATGTACTGGCAAGAAGTTATAGAGAAGGTCTCGTCATTTCTGGAGAACTTCCTCTTCACATTTTGACATTCCTGCTTATGGCAATGTTTTTACATGGATATATGTGTATAGTATTTAAACAACAAATATCAACACTCAATTTTTGTTTGTCATCATCGTTCTAACATATGTGAATTAAATTTCTCACTACAAAGGCATTATTCTATAACATTTGCAATCAAGAATTTCTAGCCATCCTGGTTTCTTTCCTTAGAAAATAAATATTTGCTGGTGAAATATTGTTGGGTAAATCGCATGCAAGTTCCTGATTTTATCAAATAAAACATAAACAAATTACTTTTATAGTAAATTCTCCCACTTTTCTTCTTTTCTGAGTCAATTACACTCAAGGTTGTCATAGACAATAGACACTGCGGAGCTTAAGTATCTTTTAGCAAGAAGCACTACACAGTTCACTGAAGAAAGATGGTATATTTGAAAAAGAAGAAATCAATAAAATGTTTGACTGCATCGTAATTCTCATTTACTTACTGTGTAAATTAACTAGTTGATCCGACCCAAACATTCATAATAAAATAAAGGGCAAATGTCCAACTTGGAAATGGTGTTGTAGAGTTTCCACTATAATGGAGTATAAGGAAGGGTTGGATTCGTTGTGAATCTTTTGTAGTTAGTATTTTGCCTTGCATTTTCAGTGAGAGGCTAATTCCATGACTCAATGCCGTGGTCTCTAGCACTCGGAAGCAAAACCAAAAATTGTTCACTGTTCACTGTTAAGAGTCTTTAAAACCCACCATACAATACTTAGGGTAGTGACTTAGCATCACTATCCGCAGGTTTTGGTTACTGATTTTAGACTTAATATTTATTGAAGGTTCCAAAGGTAGTGACTTACCAAAACCAGAAAGGGTTCCTGTGGCACCAAAGTAGTGTTGTCAAATATCGGTTATATCGCCGATATACCGGTTTTTCATATCGGAATTTGACTATCCGATACGAAAGACGATATTCCGTTTCAATTTCGTTATGCACGACATATCGGCCATTTTCCGATATATCTGTATAACGGTTTTGAATTTGATATCGGAAATTTTATTATTATATGAACATTTTTATATTAAGTCATGTTAAAAAATATTTAAAATTAGTAGGCTGTGAAGGGTTTAATTAGTAGGCTGAGAAGAGGTGCAGTAATAATTAATTAGTAGGCTGTGAAGAGGTGGAGTAGAGTATTAAGAAAGTGGAAACGTGATGAGGTGGGTGGGAATTATTAACCTATTCTCGAAAATAGTAGAAAAAGAATGTGAAGAGGTGTTATATTATGGAGTTGGTGTGATTATATATAGGAGTCAGAGTGTCCCCATCAACATAACTTTCTCTTTGCAACATGTGGTTGAAGAACAAGATCCTGTTTTCGTAGAATCAGAAACTGAATTTGAGGATATTATTTCAGACGATTCAATTGAAGAAGCTGAAGGATATGTCTCATTATCTGAAAATGAGGATAATGATTATGTTGAGGAAATGGAGAAGTTTTGCTTAGAACTACTATTAAAGTTTGAACTATTTAATTTTGAGTTTTAAGTCATTTTAATATTTAAGTCATTTTAATTTTTAAGTTTGAACTACTTTGTTGTTGGAATTTGATATTCTGAACTACTTTGTTGTTAGAATTTGATGATTTAAGTTTAATGTTAGTAAACGTTTTTAATATTTGTTTATGTTAGTAGTTTTTATATGCGTGGTATGTTTTATTTTATATATGATTATTTATTTTAACCGCTTTGCGGTTTCCGCTATTTGTCCGTTACGACATCCGATATTTCTCATATCGGTTTTTTAGTGATCCGATATTTTCCGCTCCGATATTAACAACACTGCACCGAAGGTGTGTGCCTTATCCAGCAAGAGGTACTGACCCGTTCTGGACCTCTGGTGCCTTGCAATAACCAACTTGGGGGGCAAATTTTTTCCCAGATGATTGAAATTCATTTTTTATCATTTAGTTTTGCCATATAAGCTGGACTATCCATTTTAGTGTCTTAGATAAACCGGATTCATTTGAGTCTTTTATTTCCATGTTTACCATATTATAATAACATGTACTGTGCATTTAAAACTCTATCGCCTTTATAAACTCAGAGTCACTGCAACTATATTATGTCTTCTAATTTGTAGGTTGGAAATATTGGTGGCCGAGAATTCGCTGAGTCCTTAGCACCTGATGTACAGAAGTTGCTGGTAAGAAATTATCCATTATTATTGAATAGGCGACATGATTTGAAAATATTGATCCTAACTGCCTTTTTGTCATCTAGTTATCTAGCAGCTGCAGGCCCCTTGTGAGAAAAAAAGCTGCATTGTGTTTGCTGCGACTGTACAGGAAAAATCCCGATGTTGTCAATGTAGATGGATGGTAAATGTGAATGTAATTTTGCTGATAATGTACTTCTTTCTTGATTGCTCTCCAAATATATATCTTATTAGTCCTCTCATGCATTAATTTTAAGGGCGGATCGAATGGCTCAACTTTTGGATGAACGAGACCTTGGTGTTTTAACTTCTTCTATGAGTCTTCTTGTTGCGTTAGTATCAAACCAACACGAGGCATATTGGAGTTGTCTTCCTAAGTGTGTCAAAACTTTAGAGCGGCTTGCTAGGAACCAGGATATCCCACAAGAGTACACTTATTATGGTATCCCATCTCCATGGCTTCAGGTTTGTAAAATTTTCTTTGTCAAAAAATATATCTTAGGGCGTTGTCAAAAAATGCTATGCTTACTTTTATTGAGAACTAAAGGTGTCAAACAAAGTTTTTCATCTAATCTTTAATGCTCGACAATTTTTGCTAAATCTAGGTCAAAACAATGAGAGCTCTTCAGTATTTTCCTACCATTGAAGATCCAAATACCAGAAGATCATTGTTTGAGGTTTGTAGTAACTCAATGATGCATCTAAAACTTTTATTTAGTTTACGGCTTTTAGTGAGTCTTATGAGTTATTTCAGGTCTTACAAAGGATACTGATGGGGACCGATGTTGTGAAAAATGTAAACAAAAACAATGCTTCCCATGCTGTTCTTTTTGAAGCTCTTGCTCTGGTATGTCAATTGCACTGCGTTGAAAGCAAATACAATTTGCTCATTCATTATAATCTTCTTATAGATGACATTGATGTGTAAATAAATGCTGATTCTTTGGTTATGAATTTGTTGGTCTAATGAGCTAAAACCCTAACAGAGGAGGGGAAAACTTTATACTATGGTGCTCTGGCACTTTTTTTTCTCCTCTTGGTTCTATTTCTGTTTAGTATTTAATTCTGTTAAATGGTTAATGATTCATATTCATTAATTCTGTTATTTATTTATATTTTGACACTTAACTGCTTGCACAGTTGCAGTTATGGACCTAACCAAGTAGATTAAATGATGTATGTAGGACTGTCCTATATACCATTCTTCACACATAAAAGCACACAATGCACATCAAACCTAAGAGTTGATTAGAGGGGTTGAAATCCCTTCTTTTTCCCTCTTCCATATTTTATTTGGATGTTTCTGTACTCTGATGTGCACAGCCATGTAAGGATGCTTACAGTGTCCATTTTGGTGGTTTTGTTGTTCTTTTACCTTAGTTACTTGTACATGCTACTGAGGTGATATTGGAGATGTTTTAGTTATACTTTCTGTTGTAATTGCTCTGTTCAGGTAATGCATCTTGATGCTGAAAAGGAGATGATGTCTCAATGTGTGGCTCTTCTTGGAAAGTTTATTGCTGTCCGGGAACCAAATATTCGTTATCTTGGCTTGGTATGCTGGGGGAACATTTGATTTATCTATATTTGTTTTCTGGGTTTTTTTTCTTTCCTTTTTTTTCTTGTTTGTATGGAATAACAAGGAATCTATGATCATGACCAATATTATGCTGTAGATCTCATTGCTTTAGAGTTAAGAAGGTCTGGTAGTTGTTATTATCGTAACACTGTCCTGTTCGTAATGTATCTTATTGCGGTGCAGGAGAATATGACTAGAATGTTGATGGTTACAGATGTGCAAGATATCATAAAAAGACATCAAGCCCAAATTATTACCTCATTGAAAGATCCTGACATCAGGTTACATGTGTTCATATATAGTTGAAATCATTAATCTTGTATGTGTCATCACTGATTTTTTTGTTTGTCGAATCTAGCCTATTACAGATTCTTTCAGTAACATGGTTTTACATGTATGTATAAGCTAGTGGTAATATGAAGGATAAGATGCTCATTCATGTAAGTTCTCATTTATATTAAATCTAATATTTCCAATTCCATTGATTTACACAGTATTCGAAGGCGTGCTCTAGATTTGCTTTATGGCATGTGTGATGTTACAAATGCAAAGGATATAGTTGAAGAACTACTGCAGGTATGGAACTAGATCCATGGACTAATTCATGCAATTTAGAGATTTCATTGTAACAAAAGAAATCTAAGAAGATAAATATACTATTTCGTGTAAATCCAAAAGTGATTATTTTGCATTTCCAACTGTTTTGTAGTATCTCAGCACAGCAGAGTTTGCAATGCGTGAAGAATTGTCACTTAAAGCGGCTATTCTAGCTGAGAAGTTTGCACCAGATCTTTCATGGTAATTCATTCAAGCCTATCAGACGAATCTAATAGTCGATTTGTACTGTAGCAAGTAATCATCATTGGGTACTTTTGAGAAATAGTTTTAGACTGTGTCATTGTCTACCGCGTGTAACTGCTTAATTGCTCATATACAAGGTTACATTACATACATGTTATATATCATCCCTTAATGAATTTTTCATTTAAAAAGTAGGCCTGAAAAATAAAAACTTAGTATACACCTCCTCAAAAACTAAACAAAATCAATAACTTATAACACCTTTAGGGTATGTTTTTCTCAATCGAGGAGAAGAGAGGGGAGGGATTTAATTAGATGTCTTGCTTTGTTGAAATAAGAGGAGGCGAGATAACCTCTTTTTGTTTGGTTTGCAAGGGAAGGAGTGAATTTTAATGGAGGCTGTTAAGAGTCCCACATAGGACAATATATGGCCTGAAACATGTGTTTATAAGTGGGAGCAATCCTCACCTTACAAGCCGGTTTTGTAGAGTTGAGTTAGGCCCAACCCACACATTCTAAGATGGTATCAGAGCCTCATCTAAGATCCATTGGGCCACCCTCCATTTAGTTCCACGCTCTAGCCCCAATTCCTGGGCGTGAGAGGGGATGTTAAGAGTTCCACATAGGACAATATATGACCTGAAACATGTGTTTATAAGTGGGAGCAATCCTCACCTTACAAGCCGGTTTTGTAGAGTTGAGTTAGGCCCAACCCACACATTCTAGAGGCAATGTACTGATTTATTTTTTACATCTGTATAATTAATGTTACATTGTGTAAGGAACTTTTGATATTTTAATTGATACATTTATAAATTTAAAAGCCATCACCCCTCCCCTCCGAACGCCCTCTATATTAGAGGGGAGTCAAAAATCAAAATCAAGTTGTGGGATTTTGTGATTGCTCTATAGCATTTTTGGGAATTGCTGCCATCTGAATTGATAATATCGATATCTATATCATGCCATCCTTTTTTTATAGGTATGTTGACGTGATTCTTCAATTAATTGACAAGGCCGGGGATTTTGTTAGTGACGACATCTGGTTTCGCGTGGTACAGTTTGTTACAAATAACGAAGACCTACAGGTGAGTCTGAAACTTGAACTGACAGTTGCTGCTTCCTAGTTGCCATATCACTCACAGGGCATGTTATGTCTTTGATCAGCCTTATGCTGCAGCAAAAGCTCGAGAGTATCTTGACAAACCTGCCATACACGAGACAATGGTTAAGGTTTGTGTTTTTACTAGCATGTTGAAATTTACCAAGTTCTAAAATAGTGTATATATAAAATTTACATGTTTTACGTGCCACTCACCGACTGTGGATTGAGAAATGTAAAATTTGTATGAAATAGCTATCGCGAGATCTTTGTTAAAGAAGACAATTTAATTTAAAATTTCAAAATTTTCTTTTGTTAATTCGTAGTGACTAAATATTTGTATCTGAATTTCTGAATTTTCGTAGCTGACAAAAGCTCCAAATTTTTGTCAAAGTTTTGTTTTAAAATATTATTTTGTATCTGAAAACATTTCAACAGGTCAGTGCATATTTACTTGGGGAATTTGGACACCTTCTGGGGAGACGGCCTGGGTGCAGCCCAAAGGAACTATTTAACATCATACATGAGAAGCTTCCTACTGTATCGTAAGGGGAACATACCTTATCTCTCGTTTTCTAGTTTAAATGAATGCCATTGATGCCTTACAACCCGAACTTTATTCACAGGATTCCTACTATATCTATACTTCTGTCAACATATGCTAAAATTCTGATGCACTGTCAACCGCCAGACCTTGAACTGCAGAATCAGATATGGGCAATATTTAAAAAGTGAGATATTTCTATGATGTTTAACTTTCCATTGTGTCTGTTCTGTTGTTTTTATGATGCCATAGGATTTTCTAAGCCATTCTCATCCTTTTAGATATGAAAGCTCAATTGAAGTTGAAATTCAACAACGAGCAGTTGAATACTTTGCTTTGAGTAGAAAAGGTGAATCCTTAATGGATATATTGGCTGAAATGCCCAAATTCCCTGAGCGACAGGTACTTTTGCAATATTAATTCAGAGGCACTTTATTTGAAGTTTCTACAATCACTTCAGTAACCAATGACGTAAAAATCACAAATTTAATCTTTGAATTCAGTCTGCATTAATTAAAAAGGCCGAAGATACTGAAGTTGATACTGCAGAAACAAGTGCCATTAAGTTGCGTGCTCAGCAACAATCTCAAACATCAAATGCTTTGGTTGTAACGGACCAAAGTCAAGCTAATGGAGCTCCTCCGCATGTCGGACAACTCAGTCTTGTAAAGATGCCCATCACAAGCAGTAATGCGGTTAGTTCGTACCTCTTACTTTTATGAGTTTATTTTGGTTAGCATTAATTGTTTACAACGTCCTCTGTTTTAACCATAAAACAGCTCCTCCTGTTGCTTCTTAGTTTGATACTGACTTCATCTGTACACAGGATGATATTTCAGCAGATCAAAGATTATCCCAGGATAATGGGACTTCGAATAACATAGATTCTCAACAACCGTCTGCAGATCTTCTTGGTGATCTGTTGGGTCCTTTGGCTATTGAAGGCCCTCCTAGTAGCAGTGGCCACCCTCAGCCAAGCTCAAATCCAGGAATAGAAGGGACTGTAGTCGATGCCACAGCCATAGTTCCTGCTGGACAAGATGCCAGTTCTGTGCAGGTACTTTGGTTTACTATTATCAAATAATGTAGTCTTCTGCCTAACCGGACATGCTTACTGGATTCTACAATGATATTCCATTTGAAGATTATTTACCTTACATTTTTTTACATTTTATGATTGGTAGTAGACTCCATTTTCCATTTTTCACATTAGAAGAATATTACTGCCAATATTTTTGGGCATTGGAGCATAATTTGTACCCTTTGTATGTGTAGCCAATTGGAAATATTGCTGAAAGATTCCAGGCTTTGTGCGTGAAGGATAGTGGTGTTCTATATGAGGATCCTTATATTCAGGTTTTTTCTTCATTTCTTTAATTATGATTCTCTTGGTATTTTCGCTTACATTTTTATCTGATATATTTGTAGCTTACTTGTAAAGTCATGTATTTGTGGTAATTCAAGTTTCGTTCTGTCGTTCATTCTCGTGTTCTTAGTTTTTTATTTATCTAAATATACAGATTGGCATTAAAGCAGAATGGAGAGCTCATCAAGGTCATCTTGTTCTTTTCTTGGGGAACAAGAATACTTCTCCTCTTATAGCTGTTCAGGCTTTAATATTGCCTCCCATCCATTTGAAGATGGAGCTCTCTTTAGTACCGGATACTATACCACCCCGAGCACAAGTGAGAATAAATTTTTGCAATCATCTGTTGCTTTCAAATATTGTTAGTTTTGTTTACATTTCCCCTCCTTTGATTGCATAGGTACAATGCCCACTCGAGATCATTAATCTCCACCCAAGCAGGGATGTTGCCGTTATTGACTTCTCGTACAAGTTTGGTAACGATATGGTACTTAATTAAACTCGTATATTATATTCCTAATTTTAAATCCATTCTCCCCGTGTAGTTCACTTCATGATAGAGTTGATCGTGTACTTCTGTGGCTAGTCAGAAAACAAATGCAGGCTGGCCATTTTTGTAATACATTTTAGGTGTATAAATGTGAATAATGAGATATGTCTAAGAAAAAGCCAAGCATGTGGAGCCCAAGCCTTTATTTTGGTTGATTTAAAAAAAATGAAGGCATGCTTCACCAAAATTGCGATATAACTGAGTTTTTAATATTTAGGCAATAAGTTCTTGTATATCTATAGGTTCCTCGCCATCAAAGAAATTGAATTGAATAAATACCAATCATATTATTAAGAGCTTAAATCTAAATGGTATGCTTGGGGAAAATGTATAGTATGTGAAGTTACATGGAAGTCTTGACATGCTACAATCATAAAATTTTAAATAATGTGCATTCGTCTGTGTTGTTTTTCATAGGTCAATGTCAAGCTTCGCCTACCAGCTGTCCTAAATAAATTTCTTCAGCCTATAACTATATCTCCAGAAGAATTTTTCCCGCAGTGGAGATCGCTTCCTGGACCACCTTTGAAGCTTCAAGAAGTTGTATGTATTCTGCTTTATGTACATTTGAAGTTTGTATACTTGCCGATTTGGTTATGGATATCTTGAAAATGTAGATTTTATAGTGGCTTCTCGGCCAGCTTTTTCTTCTGGTCATGCATTGACAGGTTCTTCTTCCCTGTTGGTTTTGCAGGTTAGAGGCGTTAGACCACTTCCACTGCTTGAAATGGCAAACTTATTCAATAGTTTCCACTTGATAGTTTGCCCAGGGCTTGTACGTTATTGAAGTCCCTCTTAAAATTGACTTCTTTTTTATTTTTTATTTTTTATTTACAAATTTTCCCAAATTGTTCAATCTGTGCTAACTTGCCTTGGCTTTATATATCTTCTTTAGGATCCCAATCCAAACAATATTGTTGCAAGTACAACATTTTATTCAGAAAGTACAAGGGCAATGCTCTGTTTGGTAAGTATATGTCAAAATCATATTATACGGCACGGCTTTCTCCACTAGAGCAGTATTCGTAAATTATCTGGTGTGAAAAAGGAAATGGAGGCAGCGTTGTTAACTAGGAAACAACTTCTTTTTTTACCTTCAATATCACATTACCGTGTAATCGTGTATGTATTGGTTTTCATTAAGAACCTCCATGTGCAACAATGCCTGGGTAGATGTTTACTTTTCTATCAAGAATAGAAGAAGCTTTGGGAGTTCAGCGTGCTGTTTTATTATAGAGTTCTTAGGTCCCGGTTGTATTAGGCTTTCCTGCCTGTCTTTCAAAATTAAATTAAGATGATAGATAAACTTTGTTGAAGGTTAAGGGAATTGTTGTATTAATACTTAACACAAATGATTTGCAGGCAAGAGTTGAAACAGACCCAGCAGATAGAACCCAGCTACGAATGACAGTTGCTTCAGGGGACCCAACACTAACATTTGAGTATGTGATTTAAGTTTTCTGCTGACAGGATATTAGCAATAGACTCTACATTTTTTACAGATCATTCTGACATTTATTTGCAGGCTGAAGGAGTTTATCAAGGAACAATTAGTGAGTATCCCTCTAGCTTCCCGTGTACCACCAACGCAAGCAGCTCCAGTGTCTCCAGTGGCTCAACCAGCTAGTGCTCCTCCTGCAGCATCGGACGATCCTGGGGCACTCCTTGCTGCTCTTCTATGACAAAATATAGAGCGTGTTCATTAGTCATTAATTACACACTTGTAAACGTGATCTATGCAGCCTAACCTACCCACGTGTCTTTAAAGCTATAGTGGGGTGGATAAGCGAAATCATGAGCAAGGGCTGGCGGAGTTAAGGGTGAGCTTGTTTGCTAGCTGAGTATTCCAACTAGGATTTATGGGTTGGTGGACATTTTTGAGATTCTTTCTGCACAAAGTGATTGTATTTTAAGCCAGATTTTATATATTTGGGCGAGGGTTTTCGATTTTCCTATATTTTTCCCCTACCCAGTTTTACTGGATTGTTTGTGGTGGCGCACCTTGTAGCATGTAAGATATTGCCTTTGATAGAACCAATTGTAATAGTTTGGAATTGTTGTTCTCAAATTATAGTTGCAATAATAGCTTGTGAAGTAAGCAATTTAATTTCAAGTGCTTTGCTTTAGGGAAGTTGAATGAAAATTTTATTACTCTGACAATTTTGAAACAGTTTGATCATTTAATGCAATACAACTCTAAAAGCAAACAGTTAACTAATTTATCTGATCGGCTGAAGTGAATAGTAGTTTTTGTTTGAATTTATAATCATTATTGATAAACAAACTACTGTTATTATTGATAAATAGGGTATTAAAATAGCAATTACTAATTTCCTTGTCAATAATTTAGCCGAATTTTACATGTTATATTATAATTGTATACCTTCAAAATATTACTAAAATAAAATTTCACTTAAATATAAGGAGGAGAATATGAAAAGCTTCCGCAAGTCTAATTGTAACTTTTTTATGCACAAAAACATCTACGTATTCAATAATTATTGAATAAGAATTTATCTTGTCACCTCTAAATTTTATCTGTCATCTCTCAAATTTTATTTGTCATCTCTCATTTTTTTTATTCTAATTTTATCTCCGATAAAATACAAAGAGTTTTTGGACGAAATTTTTGGTAAAGGGGTTGAAATCTTTGGTATCAGTTGAAATTTCTGATACATCTCTACCAAACTTTCGGTATGAAGAAAATTCTAGTAGTGTATTTGAAATTTTTGATATACTGGAAATTTCAAATTTTCGGTCCATACCGAAAATTCATTATAACTAAAATTTTCGGTGTTTAAATATTAGGTTTTTTAACAGTTGAATTATGTCGACACTTTTAGAGGGTCTTATTGCACCGACACTTATATGTGGTCTAAAATGCATCACCATTTGTATAAATAAGGGTCTTAGGGTTGTTGGATAACATATCACAACAAAATGTCTCTTCCTCAATTTCTGATTAAGGCAGAAGTGTATTACAACGACGATAAATCGCTTGTTGAATTCAAGCTTCCAAATTACTCTGATGGAATGATGAAATACAACTTAATCAAGTTGAAGAATGATGAAGATGTGAAGGCCATATAGAAATCATTTTGTCGTAGGATAATTAAAGGTTCGATCAAGTTGGACGCGCAGATCCGAAGATTCGTTGACGACATAATGACGTGTCTGAAGCGTTCAGAGTCATCCAGTAGTTCTTAGGTTTTCATGTATCAGAGTATTGTTTATGTTTGTTGTTTGTCATCTGATGTTTGTTAACGATGTTTGTTTGTTATCCGTGTTATTTTGTTTTCTTTATCTAATCGAAACATGTACTAGCAAAAAAAGACATGCGAAAGTGAAATCCACGAGTCTCACTAAACTCACGTAGCACCTCCACCTTATCAAGCTCCACATCATCTAAAGTCATTGTCATCTCTCCAAATAGAAGATGGAAGGATGATGTCTCTGGGTTCCACCTCTCAACAAAATCTGAGAACAGGGAGGTGTCAAACATCGTCAAGGAGCATCCAACAAAGTCCTCCAGATGGAAATCCTCAACTATCTTCCTCACCCACTCAGGCATCAAACTCTCGGGGAAGTTCTTCAACTTCGACCCATGAGAAGCGACCTTCAACACAGGACACTCCTGTAACAAAATAATACAATTAAAACAAATTAGTATACATAAAATCACTTAATACAAATACAAGTTTAACATTCAAACGAAACCAATATTACATACCTCGCCCTTCCATATCCTATAAGCGACATGATCCACATATCCCGTCAACACGGACCTGTCAGAAGGTCCTCTGAGGAAACCTCCATCAGTGTGTACGGATGGCTCCGTAGATGCATGAGTGGTGGTTTCTGTATCAACATAGGACACCACGAAAACTTGCTCAGTAGCAACCTCAATTATTAGCTCCTGAACCATCCGGCTGCTCCTCAACCACCTGCTCCATTGTAGGAACAAGAGTCTGATACTCCACAACGGAATTCTGAAGGTCCGTCGTAGGAGTCTGATCCTCAACAACTAGGGATGCTCTACCAGTCCGACGATGAGGTATGCGGAACCCCATCACCGCCTGCTGCTCGACCATCATTTTCTAGTGAGAATGATCGGAGGACGACGTCCAACACATAACTTTGAGGCATGCACCTCATCAGCAACTTGAGCCATAACATCGGCTTTATCGGTGGTCCATCCCACAATAGATCCTTCTCTGCCTCTGGTCCTCACTGCAAAATTAATAAATATAAGAAAAATAGTATTTTTTTTAAAAATTGAAATACCAGAAATTTTAAAATTTCAGGTATGATAATAGGCACCGTAAATTTCAAATTTTTTGGTATTATTGGTAAATTATAATACCAGATATTTTGAAATTTTCAGTATGAAAATACTGGAAATTTATTGAAATTTCCAGTATGAGAATACTAGAAATTTGTAAATTTTTGGTAGAAGATATCGAAAATTAAGAAATTTTTGGTACAATGTACCAGAAATTTTCTAAAAAATACCTCAAAATATACGGTGAAATAACGAGCCGTCTTAATATATTAATAGAATAAATATCATACATAGATGCATTACAAAAAAACTACAATCACTCCCTAGACAATTCTTCCTATGACTGAACCGACCCGCATATGCGGATTCCCACCCTTTTGCAGCATCAGAATAATTCTCCCTCCAACGCTTAGTGACGGGAGGCAACAAACAATAAAGTTTCAATTTTATCAGAATCCAATGATTATCGTTGAAAAAACCAACAACAATGATTGTGTGACGGCTCGTGTACGGGGGTCGAGCTATGACGACTCACACCAACAAATTTGACTCTTTCTAAGTCCTTTCCAATGAGTTGTATACACTGTCTTGAAACAAAAATGTGCAATTTAGAATAGAATGAGGGTGTTATACCGATACTCAATGTTGACGATACCTTTTTGAAACGACACTCTTATGGAACCTTGATCGCGACTTTATCGTCTATTAATCGGGAGATTGCAAGTGCACAGTCCTATCGCGTAGTTTTAAAAGATATCGAACCCACAAAGACTATAAATCGATCTACTGTTATCCTAAGTTACTGTATAAAGCTAAGGAGAATAATTCTTTTAGATAATGATTAAAGAAAAATATAAATTAAACGGATATCGGTACGTAATATAGTGAACCTAAGCGGATTTAATCGAACCTAAGCGTATAAAGATTGTTAACATAATTGTTCTGTAGAGATTATCAATTTAAAAACCCTCAACTCACACTTTCGTGGTCTTATCTCGGATTATACTCCTAAAGCCCTATGCCTGCTCTCGCTAGCCCATAAGTGTTTAGAAAATATTATTTGAAAACTTAATAAAATCTAATTCGTTTTAAAGCGCTCTCGCTGTATTTAAATCGAATGCCTAACTTTAGCTATCCAGTTAAAACCTCACACTTTCGTGGTCTCGATCCCAACCTATTCTACTTTTCTTACTTTCGTAACAAAAAGATTGATTTTCAATTACGAAAAGTCATAACCAAAAATTAAGTTAATTA
This sequence comes from Vicia sativa, assembly GCA_021764765.1. Taxonomy (NCBI): domain Eukaryota; kingdom Viridiplantae; phylum Streptophyta; class Magnoliopsida; order Fabales; family Fabaceae; genus Vicia; species Vicia sativa. Next base: position 162,212,308 of record CM038792.1, on the reverse strand, counting down.
AGATTTTAGCCTAGGAACGATTTAATTCCTACTATTACTGCTATTACATACCGATACCTACTCGGTTTAGCCAAACATAAAATTTAGCAGAAACAAACTAAACATGAAGATTGAAATTAAGAGCAACATGATAATTAAATTAACAGCAATAAATGATAATAATAATAATAATAATAATAATAATAATAATAATAATAATAGTAATAATAATAATAGCAATACAATAAAGAACCTGTAAATGCAAGAAATGAAGAACTTGAAATAAACTTCTATTATGATGGCAAGATTGTGATCCAAGAGTACATAGATTGTAGGCCTAAAACTAATGGTGTGGTAGTTCCCCGATATGAGAAACTACCACTTTTACAAATATGATTTCGCCTAAAACTGAATAATAGCGCTCCGCACAAACTTGGATGTCTCTAAAATGAATGCTAACTAGTTTATATAGTGAGAAATTGTGGAAGTTATCATGAGAGAAGTCGTGATGATAATGGAGAAAGTGGAGAAAGAAGTGGAAAAGTGGGAAGTTGAAAAGATCATGGGGTGATAATGGAAAGTTTGGCTGATGGGCCTAGCTTTCCTTCTTTACTTGGGCCTTTTATCTTTTCTTTTATATTTTGAGCGTTTTTCTTCATGTCTCCTCCATTTTTACTTCTTTTCTCGAAAATTCTTCATTTAATTAAATATCTGCAAAATAAACAAATACTAGCGTAATAGCAATTCAATGCAATTAAATTAAGATAAAAAATGGGAAATAACTTAAGTAAATCTAGCTAAATATACGATACATTTATGTGTTATCAAACCTAGCTGCAACTTTAACATTGTGTTCACAACATCCCAACTTACACATAAATTACCACGACTTGTAGTCAACATGTTTTTTCGTCTTCAATGTGCAGACTCCACCCTAGAAATCATGAACACATTATATAAACAACTCACAAATTAATTTCTAAATATAAACATATATCCTGTTAGAAGAATATACATGTTTGTTGTTGTGTTCCCTAAATGAGTGATTATGTAAATGTTTACTGTGGAAAATAGTAAACAAGCGTTGGTCCTTCCTAGGTCCTAAACTAAGGGTTACTTGCAAGATCGACCAGTTGATCTTAAGACACGTGCTAAGATTTGGTATATTATACTGATTCTGTAGAAATAGACCTTGGCCAAGAAACAGTTTTCAGAGACCAAGGGAAGCAGTACAATGGCTTTCCACACGGAATTTCGACCACCTGCTAACCGACAGCAAGCGCTAGATAAACAAGACTCAACTAATCACTAATTGGTGACTCGTGACCAACAATTGACGTTGAAGTGTTCAATGAAGAAGTTGTTCGAAATGAAACGAAAGTAAAAGAAAACAGTAAAGATAAAACTTAAACATAAATTGATTGCATTGAAAGTAAGGATGGTGATTCACGTACATCAAAAGCTCAATGAATATTTCTTCCTTTAGCGCGGAATTAGGCAGAGATTTGGTAAGCAATTTGAGAATACAAGTGAACACACTAAAGTTATAATGAACTGACTTATTTATAGTACTTTACAAGGTAACCGTTGAGAGTAATCAATGGACGAAATTCAAACTAAGATAAAACTGCTACACACGATTTCGCCATTCGTTTAGCACTTTGAAGCCACGACCTCTTGAAGTAATCATCCACGATCTTCAGACTTTGACTCTTTCCCGCTTCGTGATTTCAAAAGGATTAACTGTTTCTAGTTTCGATATACCTTAGGAAGCACAATATTCCCTAAGTCCCTTGGCCTATGTCTTCGACAACATCTACCTTTCGACCAACTCCTTCGCTCGACCCACAATGTGTCAAATCGGCCAACAGTCTTTCTTTACCCATCTAGTCGATGTGGTTTATCTTCGACGCGTTTGTCTCGTTTATTTCTTCTGGCTACTTGGTCGATTTGGTTGGTTCTCTGGCTCAACTTCTCAGTCGACACATGTTTTCTGATATTTCTAACTTGGCTTTATAAAGTTTTCCCAAAGAAGCTATATTCGTTTAGAATCGTCCCTTAACTTGTAGGGACATTTGCCTTTAATTAGTGCCCTCAAACGTATTTAGAAATTTCCAGTTAACAAAATTCCCCCCAGAGATGCCATTTTCAAATTTCTAATTTTGTTGACCATGAGATAATGGCATCTATGAAGCTTTATATCTTTTGTCGGCTTAGTCGTTTCCACTACCCCTAAAGACAATTTTACTATTCTGGTCTTTTCGTGACGTCAAGCAATCATGGAAACGTATCCGGCTTTTATCTCGAGGCGTGGGGTCATTTAATGTTGACCATCATTTCTTCTTGGTGACAGACATGGCCCACCACGCTCTTAACTTCATTTGACAACACGTGTACTTCGACGGACATGATTTCACACCTAGGAAATCACCACGATTTCTTCCACCTTTTCACTTCCTTCACTCCGATCCTATAAATAGACATTGTCCTCACTCTTCATCTTTTTCTCCTGCTTCTTCAGTTTTCCTATTTCTAAACCAAGAAGAAAAAAAACCATAAACTTCAACCCTATTTCCGACATTTTCGAGCTTTCCTTTCTAATCTGAAAACCCATAAATCTCCAAGACTCCACCTTTTATCGTTTTCACACCTTTCTTTCTTTCACAAATGGCAGACAAACAAATTGAATCAGTTCCAGCAGCAACCTATCTCATCCTCCATATTGACGGCAAACCCTACGTGCCGGAACCTCCATTTTATGCAGAAAAAACTAAGATATGGCAGTCTCAGGTACTTATCCCTTTCACTCTCAATGATGATCCTCTGGATTTTTTAGGTCTGTTACCAGTAGACGTCCCCTCCAAAATCTACGTAGATGATGAATGTGCATTCTTTTCCACTAGCAACCGTAGTTGCCCTTTGATTACATCCCAAAGACCCATCTCCTTGCAGTTTGTTGATAAAAACTTCCGTACAACTCCCCCTCTGAGCTGCCCTAAGTTCAAGGCCTGGATGGAACGGTTGGAACCTAGTAAAGGCCAACAATAGAGAGAAATGGGCATCTATGACCTGTTGGAGCTTTCTCGTGTCGGCCAGCCCTATTCTGGTGGCATGTTGTTGGCTGTTTTGCATTTCTGGGAAGGGTCAACCAACACTTTCCACACCAAGTGTGGTATGATGACTCCCACACTCCTTGATCTAGCCACTTTAACAGGGGTAAAGCCTGCTGGAAAGGTATTTAATCACACCGACTACGAACCTATTCCAATAAAGTTCGACGTTGGCGAATCTAGACACCCAACGTACGCCAACTTCATCAACTATCACCACCGCGACTTCGATGGTGTTTCCGACGAAGAACACGTTGTATTCTTAACTCTTTGGCTGTCTCGCTTTGTATTCTGCTCATGGTTGATGCAGATAGTCAAACAATTTGTTTACTTGGCCACTCCGTTGCATAGGGGGTGAAAATATTGCTTTAGGCCAATTAATTTTGGCCTTTTTGTACGCCTCTATGACCGACGTGGTCAACCAGATCAAGAATTTCGATCCCAATAATCCAAAGAAAAGAGTGTCCTAGTTCATGGTCCTTTCTGACTCCTACAACTATGGCTGAATGCCACTTTCTCCGAAGACGTAAAACCTCTTCGACATATAAGAATTTCAATCTCCCAAAATAGGAATGGGGTCGTCTGGCCATGTTACTTTCCTTTGACTCCTATTAATAAAACTTCTCTAAATGATGAAGTTTTCAAAATGCTCTCCAAATAATTTTATAAACATTTTTTCCTTTTACCTTTAAAAGTCTATGGACTTATCATATCCATTCATGAATAAACAATTATTCTTATTAAACACTACTTCATAACCATTGTCACAAAATTTACTAATGCTTAGTAGGTTATGTTTTAGTCCGTATACTAACAAAATATTATCAATAAAAATAGAGGAATTACCAATAATACTTGTACCAATTATCTTTGATTTTTAGTTTCCTCAAAATCTCATAGTTCCTCCCTCTTTAAGAGTTAGGATTTGGAACATATGATTTTCTCCTATCATATGTCATGAGCAAACATTTTCCAGGTACCATGACTATTGTTTTACTTCACCCTTTAAGCATATATGTAGCAAAAATAATTACAGACTTAGGTACCCATAATCTTATGGGTCCTCTAGTGTTAGTTTTGAAAGATTTCTTCTGATTTTGTAACTTAGCCTTTGTAACATAAGGCTTAGGATCATTCAAGAATTTTGGTTAAAAAAAATTTAGTTTTGAATTGCTCTTAGACTTATGTTATGAACTTTCATATCCTCAGAATCTAGTCTTAGGTTCTGGTCTATTCAAAACCGTTGAATTTTGATTCATTGGTTCTGACATGTTCAAAACCTTTTAATTCTGAATCCTTGGTTCCGATCTCTTCAAAACCTCTGACTTTGAGGTACTATGTTATGAGTTGCTCAAAACCTTGGAGTCTTCAATTTTGTTTCTAACTGGTTCATTACCTTTGCCTTATCAGCAGCTGGTACAAAATAAGAATATAGCCTTTCTGAGCAGAACTTGAAGAAGAAGGTTCTATGGGTTTCATCAAGGTTTCAGGCCTTAGATTATAAAGTTTTTCAGAATACCAAGACCTTCTCCTATGCTTCTACTTATACTATAAATAACGGATGCAATTTTTGTCATGTTAAAGCCAAAAATGGCAAACTCCTGAAGATCCATTTCATACTCACTAAGGGTTTTATCACATATATAATTTATTAAAGCAATATAAAAAAAATTTAATTCTTTAATTTTATTTTTAGAAAACACTAATTCATCTTTCATGAGATCATATTGCTTTTTATAATTTTCCTATGTATGTCTTTATCTTGACAACGACCCATAAGGTCTTGAATGAAAGTAATTAAATCAGAGAGAGATACTTTAGAAAATACCTCATCTTCTTTTTTAGAACAGGAACTAGAACTTGAGTCAAATTTTGTTTCTGAAGATGTTGAAGCCATCATAGCTAGATTGGCTTCTTCTTCATCTTTTTCAGATTCTTCTTCTTTGTCAAGTTCATCTCATGTTGCCATGAGAATCTTCTTGACCTTGTTTCTAAAGTTGTTCTTCTGAAAGCTTCTTTTCTTTGACTTGTCCTTTTGCATCTCTAGACACTCATCAATAAAGTGATCATGCTTCTAGAAGTTGAAGCATTCCTTCTGATCATCTTTCTTTTATTTTCTTTTTTTTTTGAACTAGATCCTTTGAAGCCACTGCTTCTTCTTGGTAATCTTTATTTCTTCTTTGTCAGGTACTAAATTCTTTTGATAATGAATTACATCTCTTCATCATTGTAAGCCTCTTCAAAACCTCCTTAAAGCCTCTGAGGACCCTTATCCACCAGAAGTTGTTAAGCATTTGGACTTTTAGTGTGTATATATATGAGCTTGGACTGAAGGGTTGAGAGCGGTTTTCCTAGGCCCATAATGTGGAATGGATTCTCCTTCCATCGTGGAGGAAGTTATTGTTCCTTCTTGATTGTTTCTCTAGACCTTTATTTCTCAGCCACCTCATAATCACGTAAGATAAACGGTGTGAATCGTAGTTTTTACCCTATCGAGCATTCACCTCAGACGACCCAACTTAATTGAGCAAATTATAAGTATATTTCATAAGACAGCTACCCCTACAAAGGAGCTCGCACAACATTTAATGTATCTAGTCCTTTATTGCTTTCCCATAAAATAACTCTATTAACTTCCGACATAATTATATCAGTAGAATAGAATTTATCATTTCTTATACAAACTCAAAGAAGAATATATAAAGTAGGGCAAATAAGAAACATCCCACTATTGAAAGCAATAAATGGAAATAGTACATGGAAAACAAACTTATCTACAAAACCATGTTTAGATTGACTTATTAGAACTTAACAATTATCATAAATATGTGTTAAGTTGTACTCCCTCCTTTCTTTTTATAAGTAAATTTTAACTTTTTAGATTTATTGAATAATTGATGCATTTAGTCTATATATAGTCCAAATACATCATTTATTTAATGAATTTAAAAAGTTAAAATTTACTTGTAAAAGAAAAAAGTGGGAGTATAATAAAAGAACTTAAAAAGTCAAAATTTGCTTATAAAATAGAATGGAGAATTTATAAAATTATCAAATAACATCTTCACAAGTTTTTAAACTTCTCTCCGAACATAACTTATAATATTAAGACTTTGATATATCTTTCAATTGCTCGGTTGTTTAGAATACTATACATTCATCATAGGGGTGGAAACAGGCTATGCTAGACTTTATAAGGCCTTAGTCTAACCTACAATAAACTTATAAGGTTTGAGTCTGACCTATGACCTAGATTCATTTCTTTGTCTGACCTGACCTTTTTAAAAGTCTAGTCTGACCTAAAAACTTATTTCTTATTAAGGTTTTCAATAAATCCATATTACTTTAGAAGCTTTATAAATCGGCTTATATATAAATCGACATATTTAACTTTTTCTATATATATATATATATATATATATATATATATATATATATATATATATATATATATATATATATATATATATATATATATATATATATAAGTCGGTCCATGAGGCTTAATAGGCTTTTTTTAATAGCTAATGTCTAACCAATTTAATTAAATAGGCTTTTAAAAAAGCATAAGTCAGACCTTTTTAATAAATAAGTTTGACCTGCCTTGACCTCAAATAAACTAGACCATAGACCCCTATAGACCAACCTGACCTATTCTCACCCCTAACTTACCATAAATTCTAATCCATAATACTATAATGTCTTATTTTTGAGAAAATAATAAATGGGAATTATCCAATTATTACATTTTCTTTGTCAAAATAAATGGGAATACAATACATCCATCTTAAACAAAAAATTTGAACATTATTAATCTGTATAAAAAATACTATCAGATAAGCAACATAAAACTGCTTATCTCCCAAGGAACAAATTTCTGAAAATCTAACAATGTGGGGAGGAATCCTAAAAGAAACTTTGGAGTATAACTTCAGTTGATATGCCCTAGAGCATTCAACCAAACTCAAAACTGTTGAAAGTAAAATTTCTAACAAAATTTTGGTCTGCTGGGGAAGCTGTGATGATCTACTGACAAGAAAAATCACAGCACCTTGCATTCTAGTTAAGGTTGCAAGCTCGCAATACATTTGGCACAAGTACCACTGCAACAAATTCAACTTGTCAATACCTGAACTAATTCATACCCATATTCCTGAGACATCTGGATTGTTCGTTGAGGTGATGACTAACTCAGCTACGACCAATCCCGGCAATCACCACACTTCCATTCAACCAAACTCAAAACTATTGAGTAAAATCACGAACAAAATTTTGGTCTGCTGGGGAAGCTGTGATGATCTACGACAAGAAAATCACAGCACCTTGCATTCTAGTTAACATTGCGAGGTCGCAATACATTTGGCACAAGTACCACTGCAACGAATTCAACTCGTCTATATCTGAACTAATTCATACCCATATTCTTGAGACATCTGGTTTGTTCATTGAGGTGATGATTAACTCAGCTACGACCAATCTCTGCAATCACCACACTTCCATTCTTCTTCAAGCATAGATGGTGATTCAATCCAGCGTGAACACTTTTTGTGAAACCACCTCGGACAATCCTTACAATTGAGATCGGGGGCTGGATCCGTTTGTGAACATTCCCAACAACTATGAATATTTTGATTTGATGAAATGGTAGGTCCCTGGTTGTTATTTAAACTAGTAGATTCAAGTTCTTCAGGAACATCTAGTGTACAAGAATCTTTGGTAATTCCTGACAAGTCATTGGGTGCATAAGCTTCCTCAGAGTCTAGGTCCATAAGTTCAAACTCGGTTTCAAACTCAGAGTATTCATTACCTACAATTTCAGAGTAATTCAGAAGATTGTAGTGCGCGGACAGAGAGTCATGTTGTACAAAAGGTGGGAAAACCTCTGCGAGCATATTATCTGTTTCATCCTGTGTTGAAATTTCAGGATGTGGAATTTCACCTCCAAAAGAGCCATTACTGTCCCCCTCAGGTTTAAAATGGCTTCTTGTTAGCATTTTCTGAAGGCCTGGCCCAGAGACGAGGTTAGACTCAATTCCTGCATCTGCCTCAAAGCTGGGTTCTGTCATCAGTTCGACATTTGAAAGAGAAAACGACAGACGATTGTTCTCTTCTTTAGAAACCTCCTCTGCAGAAAAGATCGGGGTATCAGGCTCACTTGCTCTTGCGTCAGCTAGTGCTCTGCGTTTAGAAGCTAGTGTTCTGCGTTTAGAAGCCTTCTCTGCAGGAAAGATCGGCATATCAGGCTCACTTGCTTTTGCGTCAGAAACCTCCTCTGCAGGAAAGATCGGGGTATCAGACTCACTTGCTCTTGCGTCAGCTAGTGTTCTGCATTTAGAAGCCTCCTCTGCAGGAAAGATCGGCGTATCAGGCTCACTTGCTCTTGCGTCAGTAACCTCCTCTGCAGGAAAGATTGGGGTATCAGGCTCATTAGCTCTTGCGTCAGCTAGTGTTCTGTGTTTAGAAACCTCCTCAGCAAAGATCGCCGTATCAGGCTCACTTGCTATTGCATCAGCTTGTGTTCCAGAACCAGAATCTGCTCCAGAATCTTTTTTCTTGGAAGCCTGGGAGTAAGGACACGCAGGTGATTTTATCTTGCGACACCTGCAACACTTGAAGCCCAGCACAGAAAACATTTTGGACTCTTCAAGTTCAAGAGCTTCAGCATGATACCACCCTGAAAAGCCCACATACAACGATTAGATAATAACTTATAAGCAGTTAAAAGTATTATCACTAGAGAAAAATACTTACTGGTACATGTTTCACAGCCGATATACATTAGATCGGACCTATATGGATTTTGGCACAAGTGACAAACAGGTTCCAGTTGAGGCAAGCAGCTTTTACGCCGCTTCAGTATTATCTTTTTTAGCCTGAAATCAAGGCCTGAATCTTCACTGCTATTCTTTTTCCATATAATACCCCAAGAAGATTTTCTGCGACTGCTTTTTGATTCCAGAGAGGAATATGAATCAACTTTTTCTATGTCAGATCGACAATCCTTTGCCCTGGTGGATAACAGTATTGGATTATCACATTTAGGCTTTAGTCCCTTCAAAATTGTCAAGGGGCTCTGTTCATGTCCTTTTGACAATAAGGGACTGGTTGGAGACTTGTTATTGGTCTCTTTTAGAGTAAGTAATCTGGTGTGATAACATTGTTTGCATGTGGTCAACAACTCAGCATCTGTATATGTAGGGAAATTTGGAATTATTGAACAGCCCTCATGACAATAACCTGACAATTATAGCCACCCATATAATATTAGAAATATAGAGAAGGTGATGATTCATTTTATGAGAAACTAAAATATCTCATTTCAAGATCAAGACTTCCAAAAAGGACTATATAACAGAATACTATAGTAAGCAAAAGGATGATGCATGGGGTACCTTGACATGCGCTGCACTTGAGAGCATTCCTGTAAAAAAAAACGAGGAGGGAAACTGAGGTTTTAAAGTGAAGAGATGTTAAAAGAAAAGAAGGAAAGGATACTGTAGAATCATGTGAAAAACTAGAACCAAGTTAGGGTAATTACCTAAAAAAAACACCCTGCTTACATACAGAACATGATGGCAGGTCTAAATTATCTCTCTTGTGAGTGAGGTAAGAAAATATGTCCCTGAAGATAGCATTCAACCGCCTTTTGTGCCATTGAGGTGCAATATTAAAGTTATCTTCATAAGATGGCTCTTTTTCATTGCTTACTTCATACTCTTTTATCAAATATAAAGGAGTTCGTGTTTCAGGAAACCAGTACTTATCTCTTTTTGGCCCTTGATCAATTTTAGCATTCTTCAATACCCGAGAAGGAACATGCTTTTGGCTCCCAAAATCTATATCATATAATGTTTTTCCCTGTTCACGTTTTTTGTCACAAATATTTGCATTTCTAAAAGCAGAGACTTCAGTATCTTGAACTTTTCCATCCTGGAGGTTATACTCCTGCCGAATCAGATCAATCCATCTGATATGAAAATCCAGATACCGAACCTGGTGCAAATAATAATAATAATAATATCAAATACCAACGAGTTATTGTTCTCAGATCCAATTTACTGCGATACATCTATAATAATCAAAGGGAAACCTGAAGTGCAAGTTGTGATGCATTCCTACTCATTTGAACGGCAGCTCTCCAAACCAGCTGTCGGCTTCTCTTAGGAATTTCAGAGACAGCAGAATCAGGATAGATAATACTCAAAATTTTCTTAGAACCACCTGTTGTCCATAAAACAATCAGTGGTTTTATCCCAAACATATTTAAACTACAGCCGAAAAATGGTAAGATTAAATTTGATCAACCAGACATCAATTTATTTCCTACCTCCGTTCTCTTATAATTTTTGTTTTAAGATTGTTTACAAATACCAATAAATAAAATCAATAAATTTGGTTACTTTTGATAGAATTATTTAGTTTTTCCTATAATAGACTTAACTGTTTATTATCTCACTTCACATATTTCTCCCTCTTCAAACTTTGAAAACAATAAATAAAAGAACAAAAAACTTCTTAAAAAACAACCCTTAAAAAGGAACAGAGGGTGATAGGAATGAGGGAGTTGGACTTAATGGGCAGAGTCACACTTGAGGAGGTTGTGAACAGGCCCAAAATATGAAGAGTACTAAAGAAAGTGTCTAGAGATTTAGTGGGAGTGTGTGAATAATATGGTTTAAGAGAATAATCGTCTTGGAAATCTATTATAGGAGAGAGTATCCCTCTAGTCCTCTACTAGATTTGTCTTTCTGTTCTGTTATGATGTATTTTCCCCATTATGTTCTGTGCACCCATCAGAGGAGTAGCCAATAATTCATTCCCAATTAATCATAGTATTAACATGTATTTAAAGAAATACCTTGCCGAGCTGCTTTTCTAACCATGAATTTTGGCAATGCAGCTTTCTGAAACACAGATTTGGTAAATTTGCTATTCCGCCAGCCAAAGTTCTCACGGCGAGGGTCAACTGCATATTTGATAGGTTGTTTTCTACATATGTCACACGACGCACGTGTCTGTGTTGTTCCAAGAATAGATGTAGCACTTCGTATTGTAAGAGATTCAACCAACCACTCGTCAGTCGGCTTCAACCATTTGCCACAAAAAGCAATTGAGCGTATGTTCTCTTCAAGCTGAAAATGGAAATTTATTACACAGAAAAACATAATTATACCTTAAATAATTTAAAAATCTCCCTGATTCTAAAAAACTGAATAAGTAATTACTTACTTTAAGTAAAAGGGGCTTTATGCTATTAAATGATGTGGCCCTTTCCATTTGTTCATGCCATTGCCTTCTATAGTTTCCACTGAGAAAGGGACCATCTATCAAACCATGTAAGCTTTCCTCCATATATATGACATATGTTGCAATGGTAGGACCAATTCCTTCTCCACTCCTTACAGGAGCAAGACCCGAAAAGATTTTCGCGGCACTTTTGGTAGCACATATAGCAGCATGATTTAACATGCATCCTTTCTTGCTTGAAGCAGGGGCTTTACAAGAAGGGCACCAGCCACACCTCTCTCTAGGAACCTCCCAAAGCTTCTTGTCAGAACTTGGCCAAATGAAGCGTGAAACTGTTAGTGAGAATGCTTTTGCTATCAAGTTAGTGTTTTCAGATGTAGCTCTCCTCAAGTCAATCATGTGACCTTCTGATCTAGAATCCTCTGAAGAAAGAATGGCCAAGTTAGCAGCAGCAGATGCAGCAAAATCACCATGCATATAGTAATTAATGTATGACTGAGGTTTATAGGAGCAACCCATATACACAAAATCATTAGTTATATTTCCTTTGCTCTTTCCAAAACCAGTTTCATCACCTTTAGTTTGCAAAGACAAATTCATAGGCAACCCCATGTCCTTTGCATGCCCATAATTAATAAATTGGTTGCTTACCGAGGAGCACTTGGCAAGAATAGCCGCAGTTGATCTGTTATCAGGATTTGGGCAATTTGTGTCAGACTGGTGGTTAACAGTAAAAACACCAGAATTCGTCACAGTTTCTTTCTGAAGTTGCATATTCATGCTGGGGGACTCCTTAGTTATAGTATTTCCACTAGTTTCACGAGTGGGACTACTGGTAACCAATGAAGCATCAAGAGATGGGACCATATTATCACTGCAAATCCCATTAACAGATGTTAGACCATCTTCTGCTTCACCCAAACTAACACCTTTATGGTCATTTTCAACCATATGAGGAAGTAATGTAACAGAGGTGTTTTCATCTATCTTTGAATATTCTGAGTTTATATGTACTCCGTTTGGAACACATGGGAGTATGAAGCTTTCTGAAATATTCCAATATTGTAATATCGCCGTGCAAATACTGGAGTATATATGTATATGTTGCATGGAAGCATAAAGCACTCGGATGACTTCAGGAATGTCATTCTGATTGTAGTATTTAAGACAAAATTCACTGCTGCTGTCATTGAGCCTGCAATCATGGATCATGCGTTAGAACCTGAAATTATAAGTGCAGTTGCAGTTACAGTGACAATATGGGCCCAAAAAAAGTATAAGAGAACAAAACCAATGCACGAATTTAAGTCTATGAGAAGAAAATATAAGTAAAGCACATTTATCCAGCATAACAAATGAAAGAGTTAAGGCAACGCAACAGATTTTGAACATACACAAGTAGGTGGTCGCAAGTACCCATGAAAAGTTGCCCGTACAAATCCATTCCAAATATTTCAGCCCCTTTAAGAGATGTTCCCCGTGCAATTGTAGGCTCAGTAATATTTATTTTGCACTCTGGACAATACCATACCCCTTCTGGTATATACATCTTCATCACACCGATACACCTTGAATGATAAACAGCGGGACATCCATCACAACAAAGCAAGGTCCCTTCCATGCCACAGAGGCGACATTCATCTCCATTATCGTCAACCTCATCCTCGGGATTACCAGGTAAGTTCACAGCATCTAATTTTGAAACAGACTTCAGAGATTCTTCATCCTGGCAATCAGCAGTTTTGGCATGTTGTCTGTGTACTCTTTTCGGTTCATTTTCTGCATGAGGAATGTCCTCAGCATCATAATTCTTCCCAACCTCTAATAGTTCACGCATGTTCATTTCAGCTTTTAGCTCCTCGGACTCCAAAACCTCTTCGCATAGAATTTGCAATATCATTAACTTCCTACTTGCAGGCAATGAGTAATACTCGCCGCATAGAATCTCATTGTAAAATCCTATCCACACAGACCCCTTAGTGTATCCATTAACCGTTAAATATTGAACTAAGAAAACAGGCCAAGTCAATGCATCAAGCAAGCTCCAATCAGTGTACCTAGAAAAATACATATTTAAATTCAAATTGATGTCTTTTTCAATACAAATAACAATCTCAAAAGAATAGTGTCAGCACATATACGGTGGTGCACAAATGGAGATACGTCAAAAGAATGCTGCAATTATATAGATGATAGATGATTATATAGATGATTTGATGTCTTCTGCCTTTGTAAAAACTAGTTAGTGGGTATAAACAACACATTCAGTCAGCATTCAAAATCCTCTACAACAATCATGAAGACTCCAGAAGAAATACACATAACACGCTTACGGACAATGCTGACGGACATTGCTTAAAAGATGTTCCCAGTTATATTAGGTTGACTAAAGGATGTTTCTTTTAAGATAACTAACAAAAATGACAATGCTTACGGACATTATCATAGGTGTTGTGTGTGTTATTTTCCACTAAAAGTAACAAAAACTACTCATAAAATAACTACTTTTGCATAACTTCCTTCTGAATCTCAACCTTCATGCTGTTTTTATCCAAAACAAAAATTTAGAGCTCAATCAATTTTGCACCTATAGTAATGTAGGTTCCTACCACAATCAATTTACAGTTCTGAAATAATGAATCACTAAAAATTTAGAGCTCTGTTATCAAAAGCATGGTGAAGTTACAGCATAAATAAGATAGTGCCGCAGCAAGACTCAACAGAGAAACATTATTACCTAAGGCATTTTGATGCAATCTTCGAGCCCTCGGCCGAAAGATTCTCCAACTTACGTTTCAAAGCACGCATCAAAGAAACATGAACAGCATCAAGCAACGTATTGTCGACTCCACAGTTAAGAGCACCAACGAATTCATCCAAAGTAAAAGGACTCAGAAACAATCTATAGCTGAATGATCTTAGAAATCCATAAACTGAAAACAGATGTGAAACATAATTCTCTGGCACACCAATAGTCCCCGAAGACGGCGGTAACTGCAACTTCGGCGGCAAGTCTAACATCGGGAATTCAATCCGTTTTTCAACTTCCAAACCTAAATCCATGGAATCGTCCGTTAATTCTCCCGTTTCATCTTGTTCCTTTTCATTTTCCACACGCAATTCAGCCGATTTCTTCTCCTTCGCCTCATTGATCTTCCGCAGCAACGATGCATCCAATTTCTTCCTCCTCCGAATCAAATCCTCATCGAACTCAGAATCCTCCAAAAGAATCTTCCTAATAATACCACTATCCATATCCTGAGAAACACCGTTTTCAAACTCGACTCTATACAAACCAATTTCATAGCTCACAACTTTTCCAATTCGAACGCGTTTCGGAAACTGCTTCAAAACGTATCGTCCAATCAATACAATCGGCTTAGGCTTCGTTTCATTCTCCGTTCTTCTCTGCTTCCGCGGCCGACCTCGCCGCTTCGGAACCGGTGGCGGCTCAGTTTCTTCGGTTTTCCGCGGAAGCTTCATTGAAGGTGAAGAGTTAGGGTTTGGCTGGTGAGATTCTAGAGGATGGAAGGGTAAAAAAGCTAGGGTTTGGAAATTGTGCAGCTTCTTATGATGAAAGAATTAACCGCATTGGCGTAATGGCGCGCTTTTGACGGACTAGGGCTGTTTGACGATTGGGTCGCCAGCCCGTTTAAACGTGAGTTTTAGCGGGTCGGATTAGTTTACTTAATTCACCTGTTTTTTTATTTTAAAATTTCGATACTTTAACTCTTCTATATATCGAAATTAGTTGTTTTATTTCTTTAAATTCTTGAGTCATTCCTTGTATCATTTTTTTCTTCTTAATTTAGTGTTAGTTTTTTTTCAAAGTTCTTAAATATTGGAAGAAATGAGGCAATGTGACGATTTTTGTTTACTAATGTAATGAGATGATTTTTGTTTACTAATGTAATGAGATGATACTCACTTCTTAAAACTAGTGTAAAAGTAGAGAAAAATGATATATTGAAAGTGAAAGTACTTTTATATTGTAAATTAATAATAATCATGTATTTTGTTAAATCAGATTATAAATTTTAAATTATATGTATGATTTGATATTTTAAAATATTTTAATATTAGATGTAATATTTTATTACATTAACTTTGTTATTAAACTCATACTAGTATGAGATCGTCATTAATCATGTTAGCTAACATATGTGAGTGTGTTGCTCTTCGTTTCTAGTACATTACTCTTTGTATCTTCAGTTGTGTTCATCCACTCTAATGAAAAATCAATAATACAAATTTAAACTTCGGACTCACACAAAATACAACTAATTTTATGTTTGTTTAGTTTCATCTAACATGGAAGTTAACGTTCGAATTTATCACGAAAGTTAACTTTTAGATTTTCTTAATATGCATAGTTTGTTTGATTTTGACTGTTTTATTCTTTGAATTTGACTTCTTTGATCTTGACATAGTTTTTTTGTTTAATTAAGGCTAAAATACTAAACAACCAAAATGGTTGAGACATGATTTAGTTGCCCAACATGGATCGTGGGTGCCACTTCATGTGATGTAGAAGCATTGTCTTCCTGAGTTTATGTGTCTCCAACTCCGTCTTCCCAGAGACATGCGTCACATGTTGCTGCCTGATAAACCCTTTTAAGTCCAACTTGTTAAATCTATTGTTGTCGTTTCTTTTCCACGAGGTCCCTTATACATCTCATTACTTTAACAATTGTGCATTTTTGTATAAATGGCATAAAATACAATTTTATTAAAATATCTCAAATTTATAACAAACCTATTGTCTGTGAGAGAAACCTATTTTCTTGAGGGTATCATATCTCAAATTTATTCTACCCTCTCATAAGGATCATTTAGCTTACGCATCTCACATATCAATGTCTTCCATTAGATCATTTAACATTGCATACATGTCATTGGCACATTAACCACAAGATAAAGGTCTTTTTGATTATGTGGATGTATATAACTCAAAAGAAGAGATTTGATTCAGTACAATAACAACAATCACACACCAACAAAATCAACACGGCAACAAATTAATTTCATCAGTTCAATGCAACACAGACGTGATAATTAATCCATGGCAGGATTCATATACCTTAATTCCACAAACAATTTATCATATACCCGATTATAGAGATTGAACCCCACCCTTACCTTAGATTAACGGTCTCTCTAATTTTCGGTCGAATTCCGACTTGGCTTTCCTGTCTGCAATTTCTCTTTTGACGACTAATTTTCCAAAGCTCTTTTTCTTCTTTCACGTACAACCACCAATCTACTTTTCTCCAACTTAACCTAATTCCTTTTCTTTTATTCAAATAACCTAAACAATAATAATACTATTATTCTTAATAATACTATTGGGCCTAATATATTGCACCTCCAATTTACTATTTACCACACAACAATCCAAACCAACTTAAATAGTAAAATAGTCCAATAATAAATAATATTATTCTTAATATTATTCTTCCGATTTAACCGACTAAAATCCAACTTTAACTTAATAATCCAAATACACCTCTTAAAATAATACCAACAAAAATCTAATTTTGACTAAATCCAATAATTGAATCCTTAAATAATTTAATTAACTAATTTAATTAAATGGGCGTTACAATTTACACTCATATGCAGGCCCTGGCTTCATTTCAGCCACGTTGACCTCAGCCTCAATCAGTGAGCTATAGTCGGCCTCATATATGGGATCAGTATCATCGTAGTCTATATAAGCTACTTTTTCTTTCTTGACTTTAGCCTTAGTATGTCTAACTTTTTATAATCTTAGTCGCTCAAGATGTTGAACTTTATCAGCTAGTTGTGACATACTTTTAACAAAGTTCGGATCTATTTTCTTCCTAATGGAATAATTTAGACCACCAGCAGCCATTTGAACTAGTTCATGTTCTGGCACTTGGGTAAGGCATCTTGTTTTTAATGACCTAAATCTATTGAGATAATCATCAATAGTTTCAGCAAACCTTCTCTTAATATTTGACAATTCGACCAAACTAATTTCCGAGTGTCCCTCATAAAACTGTTCATGAAAAAGCTTCTCCAACTTAGTCCACAAATCAATAGAATTTGGAGGCAAAGTGGTGGACCACGTAAAAGCTACCTTAGTGAGGGATGAAGGGAACTGCTTTATCCTTGGGTTTTCATTGTTGGCCATATCACCATATTCTGTGAAGTACATAGCAATGTGTTCGACTGTCGATTCCCCAAATTCTCCCCCAAACTTAGTGTATTTAGGAATTTGTCGTCCTCTAGGATTTTTGGTTTGTAAAATATATTATGACAAAGGGGAAAAATATGTTGACCTTTGAAGTGTGAAATTCATGCCATTTATAGCCATAATTCTTTCGACAATCGTAGTTTGATTATTTTCTACAGCTAATTCTTCTTGTAGAATTTGATCAACAACTTGATCAACCTATTATTGTCGATGAACTAGTACCCTGGGTGGGTCGACAACCAAATTTATTTAAGGCACTGCAACTTGTCCTTGATGGACAATTTCATCTTCTATTTCACCCATGTCTATTAGACCAGGGGCAGCTAGTCAAACAGGTGGCGTCTGTCGAACAAGCGCTGAGGGAGCACCCAAAAAATTACACAAACGTGTTAATTGGGCAATCACCTGTCGATTCATTTCATCATACTGCCTATTAGTCTCAGTCGACTCTTGTACTATTGGATTTGAAATGATTGCATATAGAATATATTTCTATATTCATTTCTATTAGATATTAGAAAAAATCAAATTCCTTTTTCTTATCAATTTAGAATCAATGTTTAGTAAAGAAATGTACTCAATAAATATTTGACTTCACTTTATTCAATCTCGACGATTGACTTGGACTATTGACTTTGACTAAATAATTGGTTATTGTTATTTCAATCACCACCGTTATGGTGGAATTGGTAGACACGCGCCTTAGGAAGCAGTGCTAGAGCATCTCGGTTCGAGTCCGAGTAGCGCATGGACTCGAACATTAGAGTCAAAACAATTTTACAAGATGAATCCTATAATGAATTCAATTCCCTTTTTCTATTCCGAGTATTCAATATGTTGCTACGAAAAAGCAATAATGATATATCTATTCTAGATACTCCTAAATAATGAGTCGCCGGGAACCAGATTTGAACTAGTGGCAACAAGATTTTCAGTCTTATACTCTACCTACTGAGCTATCCCGACCCAACCATGATTTTCTAAGATCGTGCCAACGGTAAACACTGGGTAGCCAAGTGCGGAGCGGATAACTGCTGAAAGCATCTAAGTAGTAAGCTCACCCCAAGATGAGTGCTCTCCTATTCTCGGACTTCCCTCTCACCTCCGGTGAGCATGGGTTCTCCGCCTACGGGGCGAGGAAGCCCATAGCCCCGTAGGGAGGGTTCTCCCTGCGGGCGGAGCAAAAGAAGTTTCGAGAATTTAAGGTCACAGAGACGAGCCGTTTTCACTAACGATAGGTGTCAAGTGGAAGTGCAGTAATGTATGCAATGAGGCATCCTAATGACCGAAAGACTTGAACCTTGTTCCTACATGACTCGTCAATTCGATCAGCACTCGCCATCTATTTTTATTGTTCAACTCTTTGACAACATGAAAAACCAAAACCTTTGTCCCCATCCCTTGAATAGGTAGGGATGGAATGGCGAGGCCTTTGGTGTCCTCTCCAATCAAGAATTAGGACCTCACACTCACAATGAAAAGTCAATATGCTTTTCTATCATGTCTTTCTTTCGCTTATGGTTCGATATTCGGTGTCCTAGGCATAGAGGAACCACACCAAACCATCCCGAACTTGGTGGTTAAACTCTACTCGGTGATTTATATCAGGGAGGCCCTTCGAAAAATAGCTCGCCGTGATGATAAAAATCGAACACTTTTCATTCTTATTCTCTTTCTTCAATAGCAAAAGAGAATAATAATGAATAAGGTCGCTTTTTCTAAACCCCAATTAGAAAATCTCTCACACTTCACACCTCGGACGCACAATTCTTATAAGGAGATAGCGCTTTCACATCTTCTTAACCAAAAATAGCCGGAAGAGGAAAGGTTTATTATAGGGTACCTGGGAACCAATCTAGTGGAGACAGGGGCATGTAGCTTAGAGGATTAGAGCACGTGGCTACGAACCACGGTGTCGGGGTTCGAATCCTCCTCGCCCACAACCGCTAAAAGGGAAGGACCTTGGGGATAAGAAAAGAAACTATGATTGAGGAGGTTGAAATTAAATAGTCTTACATTTTTCTTTATTAAAGATATTTCAATATAGTAAAATATTAGGATAGCCCGAGACTATCGAACAAAGGAATATCCCTAATCGACACATAGGTATTGTATTGACCGGTAGTCCCCAATATAGCGTAACAGAATAGTATACGATGAGATAGAATGTAATAGAAACAAACTTGACATTTTCTTTTGATTCCAAATTATTGAATTAGAAATGAATAAAATCTCCCAAGTAGGATTTGAACCTACGACCAATCGGTAATCAACCACCGCCTACCACCGAGCTATGAGGAACAACGGCAAATTCTATCCCATCTATATTCTAATATAATAAGATATCTAATAATAGATTATACGAAGACATAGAAAGAATAATATCACATAATAGAACATAGAATATCCTTAACATATTTATATGCTTGACAAACATAGGAAATATCAGATACTAACACAGAAAAGAAGAACATATAAGAACAAAGAAAAAGAACACATAAAAGAAGAACATATAAGAACGAATCTATAAGTATAAGAACGAATTTTAGATTGTTAAAAATACCCCTACCCGAAATCGAGGTGAAATTGATCAATTTGTTTCCATTGATATTACAAGGGAAAGTCTATTTATTTGTTTTGTTGCAAATTCTAATTTGAGTAGCAAAATTCTTCTTTTCACAATAGGTATTTCATAGACGTAGTGAGGTCTTATTTCATGTCATTTCGTAAAGTAAAAAGAAGAGAAATTCCATTATTGCTAAATCTATTCATGTGATTCGATGAAGAATGACAGCAAATCGCGGGATATTTTCTAGAAAATAAAAAGGGGGTAATAAAAAATGCTTAGGGTTGGGAATGCTTAGGTAAATGCTTAGGGTTGAGAATGAATGCTTAGGTAAATTCTTAGGGTTGGTAATGAATGCTTAGGGTTGGTAATGAATGCTTAAGTAAATGCTTTAGGGTTGGTCATGAATGCTTAGGTAAATGCTTTAGGGTTTGTCATGAATGCTTAGGTAAATGCTTAGGTAAATGCTTTAGGGTTGGTAATGAATGCTTAGGTAAATGCTTTAGGGTTTGTCATGAATGCTTCGGTAAATGCCTAGGGTTGGTAATGCTTAGGTAAATGCCTAGGGTTGGTACTACTTAGGTAAATGCTTTAGGGTTGGTCATGAATGCTCCGGTAAATGCATAGGATTGGGAATACCTAGGTAAATGCTTAGGGTTGGGAATGAAGGAATGTCTACACTACCCGGATTGAATCAAATACAATTTGAAGGGTCTACACTACCCAACTGCATACATTACTGCACTTCCACTTGACACCTATCGTTAATGAAAAACGGCTCGTCTCGCCGTGACCTTAAATTCTCGAAACTTTTTTTGCTCCGCCCCCGTAGGGGCAGAGAACCATCCCCTACGGCAGGCTATGGGCTTCCTCTGCCCCCGTATGGCGGAGAGAACCCATGCTCACCAAAGGTGAGAGGGAAGTCCGAGAATAGGAGAGCACTCATCTTGGGGTGGCTTACTACTTAGATGCTTTCAGCAGTTATCCGCTCCGCACTTGGCTACCAAGCTTAATTGGCACGATAACCGCACACACCGCCCTTCCCGGTTCTCTCGTACTAGGAAAGGTCCTCTCAATGCTCTAACGCCACACCGGATATGGACCGAACGTCTCACGATGTTCAACCCACTCACGCATCTTTAATGGGCGAACAGCCCAACCCTTGGAACCTACTACAGCTCCAGGTGGCGAAGAGCCGACATCGAGGTGCCAAGCAGTGGTTTGACCTATTCATTTACGTAATTGGACGTAACCAATTAGGTTTAAGGCGAAACCTAGAAATAGATCACCGATCCTATTTTAGTACCTCTACAGATGACTTCAATGAAAACGAAGAGTAACAACAAGTGATTGAGTTCAGTAGTTCCTAATATAAAATTATTGACCCTATAGATATAGTAATATGGAGAAGACAAAATTGTTTCAAGCACCGACAGAACACGAAGCGCTCCTCGTTTTAAAAAAAGGGGAAAGACACAAATTATTCACATTTCATTTGATGGTCAAAGGCAAATTGAAAGCTAAGCAATGGTAATTCTAAGGATTCCCCCGGGAAAAAAGAGAAATGTCTCCTACGTTACCCGTATTATGTGTAAGTAGCAACGTAATTTCATAGAGTCATTCGGTCTGAATGCTACATGAAGAACACAAGCCATATGAAGGAACAGAAAGAAAAAGGAAATGCTGGAGAGCCTATCTTTAGTAGATCTAATAGAAATGAATATAGAAATATATTCTATTGGGTCTAATGAACCTCGTAATCGTAAGAAAGTTGGTTTTTTAACTACGGGCCTAGCAAAAGAAAAATTTGGATAGGATCCAATAAGATGGATCTCCCCCTTTGGAAATCGGACATGAGGGTTTCCTCTCATCCGGCTAAAGTATTTACACACAATTAAAGAGAAGGGGTTTCCGCTTTCCAATTTTTGAAAACCTCTAATATAAAATATAAAAGAAAAAAGGTTTACTCTTGACTCAAGTTATCAATAAAGACCAAGCAACATTTCATTGATACATTCTTCTTTTTTTCTAAATTTTTGATGCAATTCGAAATTACAACAGAAAAAAATGTAAAATTCTTGAGTAGTCTACCTCCATTCGAACGAGGAATCCTCTAAAATAAGATTCTTAATAAAAAAAGGAATATCTTCGAATTCATAAGAGATTTCTTTGTCTATGTATCATACCGTTTAATCTTTTAGGTCAAGACGTCACCTCGACGGGTATGCCATGATGTCTTAAAGCCTATGTGCGATAGATAAACTTCGCAATCATGATATATTTTATTCTTTGAACATCATTTTCGTTCTTTTCAAATAAAAAGAAATAAAAAAGAGATGGAATAATAAATTCCACAAAAAAATATTTTTTTTTTCACAAGGTACATAAAGTAGAAATAGTTTTTTGTTACTGAATTGACCATAGACCAACTCCCTTCTTGATTTGGGAGTCTTCAATACACCCATGAATTCGAGCTTCATGTTACTCATCCCAAGAGACATGCCGATATAGGACATTCCAATTTAATTGAATGGAATGACAGTTTCTCATTCGAAATCTGTACAATAAGAATTTTTATCAAATCACACATCGCAGTATACTAGACCCTCTAATTCTTTAAGAGGTTTATCTAAAAGGCTCGCGATATAACTAGGAAGACGTTTCAAATACCACCTATGGGCAATGAGTTTTGATGTATTGGGGGTATCCGTATTTATAGAAGCTTTCATCTTCGTGCTTATCCTAATTGTTGGTTTAGTTTATGCATGGCGAAAGGGAGAATTAGAATGGTCTTAATTCTTGAATATTTAGACAATTAATCAAAACATTGAGACAGTTATGAATTCCATTGAGTTTCCCTTACTTGATCAAAACCAAAATTCAGTTATTTATACTACATTAAATGATCTTTCAAATTGGTCAAGACTATCCATTTATGGTCGCTTCTATGGTACTAGTTGTTGCTTCATTGAATTTGCTTCATTAATAGGATCGCGATTTGACTTTGATCATTATGGACTGGTACCACGCCTAGTCCTAGGCAAGACCTCATTTTAACAATGGGACCGTAACTATGAAAATGGCTCCTTCTTTAGTTCGATTATATGAACAAATGCCCGAACCAAAATATGTTATTGTTATGGGAGCCTGACAATTACAGGAGGTATGTTCGACCGATTCTTATAGTATCGTTCGGGGATAAGCTAATTCTGTGGATGTATATTTGTCGGCTGTCCACCTAAACCGGAAGCCGTTATAGATGCTATAACAAAACTTCGTAAGAAAATATCTCGAGAAATCTATGACGATCTATTTAGTTATCAACGAGAGAATAGGTGTTTTACTACCAACCACAAATTGGATGTTGGACGCGGTACTCATACCGGCAATTTGTTGGCTGAAGATTTTGATATCTATGATTCGAATAGGAATCATTAAGCTCGAAACGAAACAATATCAGTATTCGTTGGAACAAAGGGAATGTCATGATTCGGAATGAAAGAATTGGCTCTTCGAATAGACATACTGAAACTTGGAGCTTCGAATAGCAATTATGATGATACATATAAAAGGAGCTTCGAAGTGGTAGTAGCGTGGTGTTTAAGAAGCGAGTTCGAAACGAAAGACAGTTCAGATATTTGAAATTCAAACGTGAGTGGGATAAATGGAAGTTCGAATATGCACGCTGGAAACGGTTCGAAGACGTGGAAGCTAGAGAAGCATAGTGTTCTGCATGTCTGAAACGTGGCAAGATCTCATAAGTCAGACCGTTATGGTCGAAATAGTATAAATAGAAGTCTTAGTGTTAGGATTTCGTGTGTCATATCTATTGTACTAAAATTCAGTAACATTCAAAATACCACATGGCTAGGGAAACGAATGCTCGAATGATGTACGTATGATTGCACCAAAACTTTTATCATTCAATAATGTATCTTTATCTTTCCATTTTATCTTTGTCTTACATCAATGTCTTTTAAATTCTTTACATTCAAAGTCATTTAACTTTCCTTGCATTTAAACGCTTTTCTTCCATTTCGAAATCCTTTACTTTTCTGAAACTGTTACATTAACGGTCTTATTTTCCAGAAAGCTTTTACATACTTGCCTTTACATTCCTGTCTTTTACACTTCATGCTTTTACTTTGAAAGTCTTTTACATTTAAAAGTCTTTTAAGCATTTCTGCATTTATACATTTTCTGCAATTCGAAATCTTTATGCTTTTACTTGTTCAAATTAGTTTTATACTACTTTACTTGATCATGTTATTAAGTCCTTGAACATCATAATCGAAACACACTTGAACATATATAAAACATTCAAAAACAAGTCTTGAACATGAATCCTTATTTTAAGTTTACGCAAACGACCAATACACCATAGGATCAATCTAGTCGATCCTGCAAGTTACCAGAGGAGTTGAATAACGATCATAACGCTTATTTGATAGTTTGGAGGACTAGCGGTTGTTTCACCAGAAATCACTGTGAACACAATTATAATCAAGGATTATTCTATCAACCATCATCTATTTCAGAGATAACCTCTGACATATTTTTTAAATATAAAAAAAGTTCAGTATCCTCCGACGAACAAAAAAGTGAATGAAACAGGATCCAAAATACAATAAGAAATAGTAAGCAAGTCAATCTTACAAAATTACATTGTAATGTAAATAAATGGTAAATACTTATACCAATCTTATAAAAAACTCGGGAGAAGTAAAAAAAATAGAAGGTAATTTGTCTGCTTGGCTAGTCAAACACGGAATAGTTCATAGATCTTTGGGTTTTGATTATCAAGGAATAGAGACGTTACAAATAAAGCCCGAGGATTGGCATTCGATTGCCTGTTATTTTATATGTATATGGTTACAATTATCTACGTTCCCAATGTGCCTATGATGTAGCACCGGGAGGACTATTAGCGAGTGTCTATCATCTTACGAGAATAGAGTATAATCTAGATCAACCCGGAGAGGTAGCTATGCATAAAAGTATTTACCCCAAGGCAAAATCCGAGAATTCCTTCTATTTTCTGGGTTTGGAAAAATGCTGATTTTCAAGAAAGGTAATCTTATGATATGTTAGGAATCTATTATGATAATCATCCGCGTCTGAAACGTATTTTAATGCCCAAAAGTTGGATAGGATGGCCTTTGTGTAAAGATTATATCGCCCCCAATTTTTATGAAATACAAGATGCTCACTAAATGATAAAAAGAAGAAAGTAATCTGAACTTCGACAATCCCAGATAGTCAAGAAATATCTGTATGTACTTTTTTTTCTTCTTATAGATTAGACAGAATAATAGAGGTTTCATTCCTAATCTTATTCTAGATTAGGATGGTAGAAAGAAGAAAATTGAGAAATAAAAAAGACAAGAATATAAGGATTGATTGAGATTCAAAAATTGGATGGAGCTATACTTATTTTGGACGAGCCAATAAGATGAACTAAAAAAGTTCTGCATCATTCACTATGTAAGATGCACATAAGCATCAATTCATACCTTTTTTATTTTCATTATAGATATTTTTATTTTCATTATATATATGATATTTACAACTTTAGAGCATATATTAACTCATATATTATTTTCCGTGATATCAATTGTTATTTCAATTCATTTGATAACCTTATTAGGCAATGACATCGTAGCATTATATGATTTGTCCAAAAAAGCCATGATAATAACTTTTTTATGTGTAACGGGATTGTTAATTACTCGTTGGTTTTTTTCGAGACATTTACCATTTAGTGATTTATATGAATCCCTAATCTTTCTTTCATGGGGTTTTTCAATTTTTCATTTGGTTGCTTTTTTTAAAAAGGAGAAAAACCTTTTAAGTACAATAATTTCACCAAGTGTTCTTTTTACCCAAGGCTTTGCGACTTCGGGTCTTTTAACAAAAATGCATCAATCCGTAATATTAGTACCCGCTTTACAATCCCATTGGCTAATGTTAGTACCCATATACCCATCGAAGACTAATTCCGGGAAATGAAGCAGCGTTGAGGACAAAGAAATTGTTGAAGTTACTATATTATCCAGTAATAACTTACTAAATGTTAAGAAAAGATCCTTTACAGAAAGGTTGGCTAGAGATTTCGTGTAAAAACACTAGTTCCGCTCAGTTGATAATGAAAATATTGAAATCTTTTTTGATTGGATTCCATGGATGTTTATCATTATCCACATAAAGGAGGAGCCGTATGAGATGAAAATCTCACGTACGGTTCTGGAACGGAGATTCTTTGAACCGAATGACGACCGTAACGGATGTCGGCTCAATCAAGGAAATTATGCGGAAGCTTCTAATTATTATGAGGCTATGCGATTGAAATTGATCCCTATGATCAGTTATATACTTTATAACATAGGCCTTATCCACACAAGTAAGAGAACTTACAAAAGCTTTGACTACTATTTTGAGGCAATCGAATCGAAACCCTTTCTTACCTCAAGCTTTTAACAATATGGCCGTGATCTTTCATTACGCATGCACTATCTCCACTATAGAAATAAAAAGAAAAGAACCTCCACTAATAGTAAGAAATACTAGACAAAAAGAAAAAGGGCTTTCTACATATATATCGCTTGAAACAACGATTTTAGGAGTCGAAGAAAGAAAGAAACTTCATAGAAGTAAAAATATGAAGAAATAGAATATAATATGCCTAGATACTTTTTTCTATGGATAAAAGATCTAATTGATAGAGGAAGCACCGTAAAGATCAATTAACAAGGTTTTTGGCGATACAACAAGAATCGCTTACTTATATGATGATAGATTTAGGAATCTACTTATGTAATAAAGTGGATCCCTAAGGTTTTGAAATGTGTAGTATCGATCCCAAAGATAGGAACTCTCTTATGAAGAAAAGTGTTTCTCAAGGATTCTATAGAAATAGATATATCATAGATGAAATATATGAAATGATATATGAAATGATATATGGAAATCGAGATAGTTACCTTTCAAAATTCAATAACACGAACGTTAGTGTGAATGTCCATGCTTTATTCTTCGTAAGGTAGGAAAAAAAAAAGAAAACTAAACAAAGGATTAAATTGAATTATGAATCCAAATGCAAGTTTGAAACTCATGTAATTAACCTCTTTTCTGTTATTCACTCCAAAAAAATGGAAGATCAAAAGAATTGATGTTGAGCCGAGCCTATGAGCGTGAAACCTCAAGTCGGTTCTAAGGGAAGATTTTACTCACCTATTCGACTACGGAGAACTGGAAGGAAGATTCAATATTGGAAAAAGCTATAGCCCTTACCCTGAACTGTCACCAAGATTCAAAAAGCCTGATTTTCTAATTTTCTACGAGAAGAAAAGATCAGAGAATGCATTATCTATTGATTTTTTCTAGTTTATTGTCCCCACTCACCAAATCAAAGGGTCCTGAGCACCGCATGCTATGTCGTAATAGATTCAACTCTTGCCCCGTATCTACTTCCGATCATAATTGTTCATAGTGAATAACTAAAGAAAATATAGAATAGATAGATGGGTGGATAGAAGAAAGATATTCTATATAAACATCTCCTAAGTTCATTCATTATGTTTTCTCACATGGTCTCTTTGTATGTGTTGTCCTGAAAGAGGAGGACTCAATGATTATTCGCTCACGAATCCAAAAGTCAAAATTTTGGTAGATCTAGAAGTCAAAATTTTGGTAGATAGGGATCACATAAAACTTCTTCGAGCAATGGGCAAAACCAGGTCATTTCTCAAGAACAATAGCTAAGGGACCCGATACTACTACTTGATCTGGAACTACATGCTGATGCTCATGATTTCGATAGCCATACTAGTGATTTAGAGGAAATTTCTAAAAGTATTTAGTGCTCATTTCGCCAACTCTCCATTATCTTTCTTTGGTGAGTGGCATGTATTTCCATGGTGCTCGTTTTTCCAATTATGAAGCTTGGCTAAATGATCCTACTCACATTCAACCTAGTGCCTGTGGTTTGGCCAATAGTGGGCCAAGAAATATTGAATGGTGATGTAGGCGGAGGTTTCCTGTAATACAAATAACCTCCGGTTTTTCGGATTTGGCGAGCATCCGAATAACTAGTGAATTACAACTCTATTGTACGCGAATTGGTGCGTTGGTCTTTGCAGCCTTAATGCTTTTTGTTTGGTTGGTTTCATTATCACAAAGTTGCTCCAAATTTGGCTTGGTTTCAAGATGTAGAATCCATGTTGAATCACCATTTGGCAGGTCTACTAGGACTTGGGTCTCTTTCTTGCGGGCATCAAGTACATGTATCTTTACCAATTAACCAATTTCTAAATGTCGAGTAGATCCCAAAGAGATCCCACTTCCTCATGAATTTATCATGAATCGATCTTGGCTCAACTTTATCCAAGTTTTTCCGAGGAGCAACCCCTTTACCTTGAATTGGTCCAAATCACGACTTTCCGACTTTTCGTGGAGGATTAGACCCACTAACTGGTGGTCTATGGCTAACCGATATTGCACATCATCATTTAGCTATTGCAATTCTTTTTCTCATTGCGGTCATATGTATAGAACTAATGGGTATTGGTCATGGTATAAAAGATATTTTAGAAGCCCATAAAGGTCCATTTACGTGCCAGTGGTCATAAAGGTCTATATGAGATCCTAACAACGCCATGGCATGCTCAATTATCTATTAACCTAGCTATGTTAGGCTCTTTGACCATTATTGTAGCTCACCATATGTATGTTATGCCTCCTTATCCATACCTAGCTACCGACTATGGTACACAACCGTCATTGTTCACACATCACATGGATTGGGGCTTCGATAGTTATGTCACGCACATGCACCATTTTTATGGTAAGAGACTATGATCCAACTACTCGATACAACGATCTATTAGATTGTGTTCTTAGACATCGTGATGCAATCATATCACACCAACTGGTGCGATATTTTAGGCTTTCACAGCTTTGGGTTGTATATTCATAATGATACCATGAGTGCTTTAGGTGCCCTCAAGATATGTTTTCGATACCACTATACAATTACAACCTGTCTTTGCTCAATGGATACAAAATACTCATGCTTTAGCACTGGCACAATAGCCCGGTGCAACAACAAGCACCCGTTTGACTTGGGGCGGTGGTGATTTAGTGGCAAGGGCTTACAAAGTAGCTTTGTTACCTATTCCATTAGGAACTGCAGATTTTTGGTACATCATATTCATGCATTTACAATTCATGTAACGATATTGATACCTCCAAAAGGTGTTCTATTTGCTCAGAACTCACGATTGATACCGGATAAAGCAAATCTCGGTTTCCCTTGTGATGGCCTGGAAGAGGGGGACATGCCAAGTATCCGCTGATCATGTCTTCCTAGGATTATTTTGGATGTACAATGCAATTTGTAGTAATATTCCATTTCAGTTGGAAAATGCAGTGATGTTTAGGGAAGTATAACGATCAAGGAGTAGTAACTCATATCACGGAGGAAACTTTGCCCGAGTTTGATCACCATTAATGGTGGCTCGATTTTATGGGCGCAGCATCCTGTAATCGATGTATGGTTCCTCATTATCGGCATATGGTCTTTTTTCTTAGGCGCCCATTTTGTATGGGCTTTTAGTTTAATGTTTCTCAGCGGCGTGGTTATTGGCAAGAACTTATTGAATCCATCGTTTGGGCTCGTAATAAATTAAAAGTTGCTCCTACTCAAGATAGAGCCTTGAGCATTGTGCGAGGACGTCTGTAGGAGTAACACATTACCTTCGTGGAATTGCCATAACGTGGGCATTCTTCTTAGCAAGAATTATTGCAGTAGGATAATGGCTAGGAGGATTTGAAAAGCATTATGGCATTAAGATTTCCAAGGTTTAGCCAAGGCTTAGCTCAGACCCCACTACTCGTCGATTTGGTTTGGTATTGCTACCGCATGACTTCGAGAGTCATGATGATATTACTAAGGAACGCCTTTATCGAATATTTTTGCTTCTCATTTCGGACAATTAGCAATAATTTTTTGTGGACTTCTCGAATATCTTCCATGTAGCTTGACAAGGAAATTTTGAGGCATGGGTACGGATCCTTTACATGTAAGACCTATTGCTCATGCAATTTGGGATCCCCATTTTGGTCAACCGGTATAGAAGCTTTTACTCGAGGGTGCTCTTGGCCCGGTGAATATTGCTTATTCGGTGTTTATCGTGGTGGTATACAATTGGTTTACGACTAATGAGGATCTTTATATGAGCTATTTTTCTATTAGCTCTTTCTTTCATATCCTTATTAGTGGGCTGGTTACACCTACAACCAAAATGGAAACCGAGCTTTTCGTGGTTTTAAAATGCCGAATCCCGCCTCAATCATCATTTGTCAGGACTATTTGGAGTCAGTTCCTTAGCTTGGGCAGGGCATTTAGTCCATGTGGCTATTTGATAACACGAAATCATATCGTTTATTTTACATGAAATTAACCCGTTTTGTATTATTTTGACCCGATTAACTCCCGAATATTTCGAGTTTGTCATTACTTTTTGCAGGTATTCATAACTCAGCTCAAAACATAAGGAAACATGAAACAATGCAAGAAAGCATCAAAAGAAAAGAAGAAAAAGATGAATCTGTCAGAGATTACAGATTTTGTAGTTGTGACGGTCGTAACACATCTACCACGACCGTAAGCCATCATGAAGCGTGTTACGACCGTAACACATCCACACGACCGTAACACGGAGAAACACCAAACTTGCTCGTAACACCTCAGTGACGACCGTAATGCGCATACCAGTTATTTGAAAGTGCAGATCATGGCAAAGCAAAACAGAAGGAGTTTTTGAAACTCCTTATTTCTCTCCAGCCAAGGCCCCATGTTTACCACTTCTTCCTCAACTACCCACGTCCCTACATTCGTGGAGAAATTGAAGGAAAGCTTCGTGACAAGTTTTCAAAGCAAACTGCCAGATTCATTCCTCTATAAATACCTCAACATTTCAAGTAGAGGTACGAGCATTTATAGTTTACTTGTGCGAAGCTCACGATTTTCGAACCCAGTATTCCTTCAGTTGTTATTTTTCTGCATTCGATTATTTCCATTCTTTTATTTACATTGCCCAAATAATAATTTCCAACATCAGGAAATTATTATTATAGTTTAGGATTTATTATTCAAGCCTCAGAACTTGTTATATTACCGATTTCCGAAGTCCGAATTTCCGACCTGTGGAAGAAGGATATAGGATCTTCGCTTTATTGGTTTTATTTTGCAATTGTATTACATACCTTTTAATTAATTAATGCAAGTTTAATTTATTATTTATAATGCCCAATTTATATTTGTTTGCTTTTACTTCCTGTACGTTCATTTTAATTTCTATGGCTAGCTAAACCTTTAGCGTCGGTATGGGATAGTAAGAGACATTAGGCATTTGATCAAACTTAGGCTAAAACTTTAATCAACTTGACTCTGGTTATAACTTTTTATGCTTAAAAATAAAACCTTTGTTACGAAAGTAAGAAGAGTAAATAGGTTAGATCGAGACCACGAAAGTGTGAGGTTTTAACCGATAACTAAAGTTAGGCATTTGATTTAAATACAATGAAAGCGCTTTTAAACCAAATTAGAATTAATTAAGTTTCCAAAAAATACTTCTAAACACTTATAGGCTAGCGAAAGCAGGTATAGGGCTTTAGACGTATAATCCGAGATAAGACCATGAAAGTGTGAGTTGAGGGTTTTTAAATTGATTAATTCTACAGATAAACCAAGTTAACCATCCTTATATGCCTAGGTCCGATTAGATCCTTTAGGTGACTTATTGCATACCGACCATTTCATTTTATAATTACTTTAAAATAAATTAGTTTACTTTCCTTAACCTTCCCAAAACCAAACGTGACAATTTCCGCTTAGCTAAACTAGCATTACTTTCCGCACTAGAGTGATTACAAAGTCCCGTGGATTCGACAATCTTTTTATTACTACCGCATAGCGCTTGCGTTAAGATACCGTTAGACACATTAGGTTTATCGCACATCAAGTTTTTGGCGCTGTGCGGGAGTTTGATCTAGTCACTAGTGAACTCTTAAAGTAACCGCCTAGGCTAAGGCAACTATTTATTTTCCCTTTTGTATGCCAAATACTCCTCAAGGCGGTACTTTGCATATACCCATATACGATACCGCGTTATCTTCGATTAAGAAGACGAATTCAAGAGTACCGTGAACGCAACAATCTTCCTCCGTCTCTTCTTCCGCATCCCGACGAGTTACGAAGAATGGTGATCCACCTCCTCCTCCTCGCCTCTTAAGGATTACGCAGCCTTCTCAGCGAGTCTCATAACAAGATGTGCTCTCTGTTGTTCGAAACGATTTCGAAATGAAACCTTCGCTTCTTTCCGCCGCTCAGCAGAACCGTTCTCTGGAGCTCCTACCGACGACCCTAATCTAAATCTATTTGTGTGTTTGTGCAGTACGCAGATCGTGAAAGCGAATGGAGTAAACCCCGGCGATACGATTGCCTATTTCCTTTTCTTTAAGAGGAGCTCGTGTGGCTTCAATCTCTTCACCAACTCAATCACCACTTCAATGAGTGAAGAAAGTCTTCTTGGCTAGATATTTTCCTCCAAGCAAAGCTGCTATGCTCGAGCCAACATCAATGGTTTCAAACAAAGACAATGAATCTTTATTCAAGCATGGGAACGATACAAGGATATGTTAAGACTCGCCTCATCATGGTTTAGAAGAATGGTTGATTATTCACACATTTTATAACGGTCTCTTGTATAATACAAGATTAACTATAGACGCTGCTGGCGCATCGATGGATAAACCATATGCCAAGCGAACCACTTATTGAAAGTATGGCTCGAACCACTACCAAAGGGGAAGCGAGAGAGTTAATGTAGAGAAATCTCAACGAAAGGTATCAAGGTTGAAGTGAACAGCTGGATCAAGTTAATGCTAAAGTGGAAGCTCTACCCAAAAATTAGAGAATCTTTCCGCCACTCCATACCGTGGCCGTAGTGATTCCAACTTGCAATCTATGTGGTATTCAATCACATCTTGCTCGAATGCCCCTTTGACCGGAGTGCCACCGAACAAGCTAACTACGACAAGGAAATCCCTACAAGAATACGATAACCCAAAGTTGGAAGAATCATCCAAATTTCGACAAAAGCAACAATGTGTTGTATGCTCCCCGACAAGCTCCCGCTACACCACCGGTTATCCAAAAGCTATCCCGAATCATCCTAATAACGGACCTAATACTTCCAACATTCCTAGGAAATCAAACCTCGAAATTATGATAGAACATTTCATTGCTTCTCAATCCTGCACCAATAAGGATGTTTTAAATCGAATTTACATACCAATGAGCAAATTAAGCAATTATCTAGCAAGGTCGATGCTTTAGCTACCCATAACAAGATGCTTGAAACTCGATTTCACAGTAGCTCAACAATAGGCACTACCGCTGCTCCTATTGGAATATTTCCCGTCAACCACAACCTAACCCGAAAGGACACGCTAATGTCGTGATACTAAGGTGGAAAAGAACTTGACGGACCGTTGATCCAAGACTAGAAAACCCAAAGAATGTATCAAGCAAGACAAGCCAAGTGAAACGAGTGAACTGAAAGAAAAGGAAACGAAACTCAAGAGGTCAGAAAAGAGAAACCTTATGTGCCTCCGCCCTATAAACCACAAATTCAGATCCTCGAGACTAACCAATTCTAAATCGATGAGCCAATTTAAGAAATTGTGGAACTTCAAACAACTAAATATCACAATACCATTCATAGAAGCCATTACCGATGCCATCGATAAATTTCTTAAGGAAATCCTATCTAATAAGAAAAGCTAGAAGATAACGAATGATTACTCCTCAACAGTGTAGTGCTATCATTCGTAATAACATGCCTCCTAAGCTAAAAGACCCGTGTAGTTTCTCTATACCAATAATATTGGAAAATTCGTCATAGACAAAGCTCTATGCGACTTAGGAGCAAGTATCGTTGTCATGCCCCTATCTATTTGCAAAAGGAAATGGGAGAACTTACACCTACAAAATGTCTGCTCCATTAGGCGACCGATCGCTAAGTATCTGTAGGTATATTGGAAAATGTTCTGTTAGAATAGGTCAATTCTACATTCCGACCGATTTTATAATCATGGACATTATCAAGATCTGATTCCCCTATCATATTAGGAAGACCATTCCTAGCTACATTTGAGCTATAATTGATGTCAAAAGAGCGATTGACATTCAAGTCAAGAGGAAAAGTAGAATTCATCCTCACTCAATTTCTACAAGCACCCGCCATGAATGACACATGTTATTTACTCGATATTATAGACGAGAGCGTGAGAGAGATGGAAGTTGAACAAACCACATATTCCGAAATAATGAAAATTGAAACCCCTCTGATATTCGAAGACGACAACTGGCGATAACCATATAAAGATGACAGTCTAAGCGATAGTCTAGCACTTACACCTAATCATATGCCATGTCTCAAGAAACCAAAACTCGAATTGAAAGTTTTACCTAAAAATCTACGATACGAATTCCTTGATACTGAACAAACTCGACCTGTAATAGTGAATTCCAGTTTAGGAACGCTCGAAACTTAGAAACTTTTAGACGTTATAAGGAAATACCCTACTGCGTTAGGTTACAACATATCAGACTTAAAAGGAATTTGTCCTTCAATTTGTATGCGTATTCTATTAGAAGAGATTGCAAACCTCTCGAGAACCTCGAAGAATCAATCCGATCCTCAAGACTATAGTCGAGATGAAATCAAAAAGCTAATGGAAGCTGAATTATATACGATCTCCGACGATAAATGGGTTAGCCAGTGCATGTCGTACCTAAGAAAGGAGGTGTCACTGGTGAAAAGCATGCAAGGCGTCGATAACACAAAGAGTAGTTAGTGGACACAGTGTGCATTGATTATAGAAAAAGCGAACAAAGCTACCGGAAAGACCATTTTCCTTTACCCATTGATCAAATGTTAGAACGATTAGCCAAACACTCCTATTTCTGCTATTTAGCGGTTATTCCGGATTTTCCAAATTCCCATTCACCATGATCGAAGACTACATTCCACGTGTCCCTATGGAACGTTCGCTGCAGACGAATGCCTTTTGGATTATGTAACGCTCATAACTTTCCAACGATGTATGATGGCCATCTTCGCAGATTTCATTGACAACATCATGGAAATGTTTATGGACGACTTCTCTGTGTGTGGACAAAGCTTTGAAGGATGTCTATCTAATTTAGAAAGTGTTTTAGAACGATGTGTGAAAGTAAACCTTGTGCTCAACAGGAAAAATGCCATTTCATGGTCGAGAAGAATCGTGACTGGACATGTTATCCAATAAAGGAATTGAAGTTGATAAAGCTAAGATAAAAGTGATTAAAGAACTTCAACCACCCAAGATCGTTCGAGAGATACGAAGTTTTCTAGGACACGCCGGTTTTTACCGACGCTTTATTAAAGATTTCTCGAAAATCACAAAACCACTTACCGGTCTATTAATGAAGGATGTTGAGTTCATATTCGATGACGATTGTCTTAAAGCTTTTGAAACCCTTAAGGCCGCACTTATTTTTGCACCAATTATGCAACCGCCCGATTGGAGGTTACCTTTCGAAATCATGTGCGATGCAAGTGATTACGCTGTAAGCGCAGATTCTTGGACAAAGGAAAGATAAGAAACTTCGCGCAATTTACTACGCCAGAGAGCTAGACTCATTTCGAGATGAACTCGCCACCAACGAAAAAAGAACTTTTGCCGTGGTCTTGGCGCTTGACAAATTGTTCTTACCTTGTAGGAGCAAAATTATCATTTACACGGACCACGCTATCGAGATTTACTAGCCAAGAAAGATGCAAAACCTAGACTCCTCCGATGGATCTTACTTTTAAGAATTTGACTTGGAAATTAAGGATAAAAAGGCAGCGTCGTAGCGGATCATTTATCCCGTTTAGAAGGTATAAAACCCGAACAAGTGCCAATTAACGCGACGATTTTCGTATGAACATCGATAGCACATATGATAAACGACCTAGCTCAATTGGATTTAAATAAACCGAAGCTAAAGGTCGTGGAAGCCATTGACATGACCATGGGATTGCCTTGGTCTTGACATCGTTAATTATTTAGTGCGATGCGCTTCCCTGACTTAACTTACCAATGAAAAGAAATTCTTCCATGATCTCAAGAGTTACTATTGGGACGAACCACTTTTTTAAAAGGAGGACCTGATGGAATTTTCCGCCGTTGTATACCCGACGAAGAAATAGAAGACGTCATTTCCCATTGTCATTCATCTCCTTATGGCGTACATGCTAGCACCTCTAAAACGTGTGCCAAAATTCTCCAAGCCGGCCTTTTACGGCTAACCTGTGGAAGGATGTCCCGCATCGCCGTTAAAAATGATCATCGATGCACCTGCCAGGTAATATCTCAAGACGCGATGAAATGCCTCAGAAGGGAATACTTAAAGTTGAAGTCTTTGATGTTTGGGGAATAGATTTCATGGGACCTTTCCCATCTTCTTTCGGAAACAAGTTTATACTCGTAGCTGTTGATTATGTTTCTAAATGGATCGAGGCAATAGCTTCTCCTACAAATGACACACGAGTGGTGATAAAGCTTTTCAAGAATATCATTTTCCCGCGTTTTGGTGTTCCCCGACTTGTTATTAGTGACAGTGGATCTCATTTTATTTCAAAGATATTTGATAAATTACTATCTAAATATGGAGTGAAACACCGCGTAGCAACACCTTATCATCATGAACTAGCGTACAAGTCAAAGTTTGAACGAGAGAGATTAAACAAATATTAGAAAAAAGCGCCGTATTTCGAAAAGATTGGTCATCCAAGCTTAACGAAGCTTTATAAGTATAGGGCGACACAAGACTCTATCGGAACTACACCTAAACTTGTCTCACGGAAAATCTGTCATCTCCGGGTTGAATTAGAGCATAAAGCTTATTGGCGATAAGGCGCTCAATAATTACACTCTTCTTTGGCGAAAGAATCCTCGATTTACATGAACTAGAAGAATTAAGACTAGATTTATTCACGAGCTAAAATATACAAAAGCAACTAAAAATGGCACGATCGGGTTTATCTCGGAAAGAATTTAGTGTGGAGATGTCGTACTTCTATTTAATTCTGAACTCGATTCTTCCACTGGAAAACTTAAATCTAGATGGTCCGGTCCTTTCGATTACAAGAGTATTTCCTAGATGGATGAAATTAAGATAGAAATAGCCCGTTTATTGTAAGCGGCAGCGGTTAAAA
Source organism: Vicia sativa (assembly GCA_021764765.1). Classification (NCBI taxonomy): domain Eukaryota; kingdom Viridiplantae; phylum Streptophyta; class Magnoliopsida; order Fabales; family Fabaceae; genus Vicia; species Vicia sativa. The sequence goes on along the minus strand of CM038792.1, from coordinate 162,174,877 downwards.
CGATATCATCATAGATAATAGACATTATACGAATAAGCTTAAACCGTGAGCGCCACCTATTTCTCCGAGCTAATCTTTCACTAGGTATTTCATCGAGCTTATGGCGTTAAAACAAAGCGCTTCATGGGAGGCAACCCATTTTATTTGTTTTGTTTGCTATTTTATTTACTATTTTGTTTGTTTTGCTTGCTATTTTTTTTTTTATTTATTTGTTTTGTTTGCTATATATGTATTTTCATTTTACACCTTTTATAAAAGCTATTCTGATTTCAAAACAATTTTACTTGCTGAAGGTTTACGAAAAGTCTTTTTCTCTTTACTTTCTCCTCTCTCTGTTTCCCGCTTTGTTTTACTATGGATCCTCCACGAACTTTATGGAAACCACCTTTAGAGTAGAAACCAAAGGAGAAGATTTGAGGCTTTGTCACAAAGAGACATCAGGTTTAACCACAGATTATGATGAACCCACTATGGACACTTTAGGCATAGCGACGTTGTTTACTATGTTTAACCGGTTGGGATGGGAGAGCACACCTGAAAAATAGGTTTATCACTTCAAGAGCTTACCACGAGTTCTTGAGTTCATTAGTTTACATCCACGAACATGGTGTCGGAGCCATAGGAATCATCATTTGAGACTTTTGGTATTGAGTTCACCTATAACCATAGGGACTTAGCTGCTTTAAGGTTGGACCCTTAGCTTTTACCACCCAGACGGTTTATTAGATTTTGAGCTAGATTACTTCTAGGGTACTTTTGGGAAACTATCTGACCGAAAGTATGGATAACAATGAGATACATAACTTGACCATCCGTTATTTCCATAGGATTCTTGCCCACCTCTGTTTGGAAAAGAACAAAACCAAAATCTTTGTATCAAGGATGAATTATCTCGCTTTATTGTATGAACCTAGGCAGCCATCAATCTTGTCCCACTCTTGATGAAGACCTTTACCCGCGTGGAGACCCTAATGTTCCTGTCGATTGTGGGAGGATTAGTTCTGATTGCAAATGCTCTTGGACTTCGTTACCAACTTAATAAATGTGCACCATTTGGATCAATTAGGCCTATGAACATTGATTTCTATTTCAACAACCCGATAATAGGAAATTTAGGCCCGCACCATATGATTACACGATAAGGAAAGTTGTTACTCTTTTACCCTTCCGAACCATGCGAGAGTAAGTGTCCATGCTTAGTGATAATTGGTTGTATGAATTGAATCCACGACCACCCGGAAACACCAAACACCACAATCATATTTTGTTGCTGATAATTTCATATGCAAAATGAAACGGATCTAGAAACCCCCAGGTTACATGACTTTACAAATATGGGCTGAAGCACAGTAGCACGATGTAAACCAGGAGATTATACTACAATTAAACACCATTACTGCTTTGGATTCTTATAAAAGCGACATTGATGGAATAAAGAATAGGCCGAAGACTATGCGTTTGGATCTTATTGGTTTAACCGACATCACGGTGGAGCAGTTCTATAACATCACCCAAGCTTTAGAGATTTTCTAAGCAAAGATTGGATGAAGCGGGTTTGTAGTTTCTTAGTTTTCGGTTTAGTTTTCAATTCTTAGTTTTAGAATTTTTCCATTACTGTTTTGTTTCTAGGTAGTTTCAATTCTTTGTTAAATTACTGCATTTCCATTTACAAGTCATTTACTTTCATCAAAAGAACAAGTCACCGATTTGAATTAATGCAATTGTTTGTTTTCAATTTTAAACTTAATCATATTACCTTCGATGATTTATGGTTTTCTACTTGATTGCGAATCATATATCTGGATTATATGTTGAATAAATTAATGTTGTGTTTATGTTGGAATGCGAGATGTTACGCCTATTATATGAAAATAATACTCTGCATCTGGTGTTACATTACGTAAAAATTGCAGAATTTATGGCTACTTACGATCGTAATCCATTCCCCGCCGTAGCGCTTGTACTTCGGTAGCGTTACGCTCGTCGACGAATGTTCGGTATACTGCAGACGTTAGTAACCTATTAGCGAGCGTTCCTTTTCTTCTTCCCTCTACCTTTCTCTCTTCTTCTTCCATAACTCCCCGACCATCCCACTTCCTCCATTAACCACCCATTAACCGATTCACCCCCATAAATCCTCAATTTTCGACTTCCCACTATCTCCTTCATTATTTATACACCATTACGTATCACTTTCTCATTCTCTCCTCCAACAACACCATTCTCACTAAAGCGTTCTTGCATGCAAATGGCGAACAATCTCCAACCTATTCACGGCGTTATCCTATGTAATGGTGAACAAAGCGAGACTCGGCGTTAAGTTTTTGAAATTCCAGCGTCGAGGACTATACCCCACTAGGTATGTTGACCGGACGCCTCGAGAGAACTTGGTTTGCTTGAAGGTGTTCAGCGCCTTCTTGATGTCACTTGTGGAACCTGTGGCGGCCCGGCCACGTCACGAGACACTCGCTCTCGAGTTCCTCGGTTCCTTTTGCCATCACTCCACCGGTTCAACAAACCAACTTTCGGTGTTGCGACATTTCGTATATTCGGCACGAATACGGGTTCACTTTCGAGCAGCGTTCGAGCGGTTATTGATTTACCGCGATGAAGGTTCACACCTCCGTGTGGACAACTTTGGAGAAGATTCCTTGACCTTTGGCATAGCCTCTAACAAGGCACACTCCTATGATCACCTCGCGCCACTCAAATCCACAATTCGACGCCGCTATTTTTAATCGCATCTAGGTAATACAATCTTCGCGAGATATGGTAACCACTTTCGACTCAAGGAGTTGTTTTCATGCATTGTGCATTCTCGGGTCGGGAAAATTGCGGCGCACCTTTCCTCTGGCCCTATCTCCATCGCACCAGGAGGCAAACCTTTCTATTGGAGGCTTGTCACTTCTCTTGCTTTAACACTAAACCATGGTGACACCTTGCTCATCTGTCATCCGACCAGGTCCGCTCACTTTAGATCATTGCCAAATCGACCCACCTCATCCACGAGGCGGGATGATGGAAAATTCCATCCAATGATCTGAACGAGTTTACACTAACATTGTTTTGCCTTGCAGGGACCGAATCGACCCTCAGGCAGAGCCAACTGGCTATTTAACATTGAAGACCACAAGAAGGCCTGCTGCTCAGAAGAACCTCGTATCGGCCCGTGATGAGATGCGGGAAACTGGATCGAGCTGTTCTGCGTGCACGACATTCTGAGTCATCTGCTCCACCGCCTCCGTCTCTTGGCGAGATCCTCGAGCCATTCATCATCAGAATATTATGAATGCCAATAGAAGATTGCATCGAGGCGTTTGACGCCTTACTTTCATGCGAGCAGCCCAAATCTTGAGTGGTCGTGCGCTCGGCGAGCGAAAGGCTTGATGAAGTGCTAGCGGGCTTAATGCTGGATGGATGTTACATCTCTGCGGGACCCCGAGCACTGACTCTGAAGCTACCCCTTCGAAGGTCACCCAGACGACCGCGGTAGTGCGATGGTTTTTCCTTTTCTTGTTGTTTTCCTTGTTTTTCCGATGTATTTTTTAATTTAACTCGCCCGTTATATCATAACATTGAGACAATGTTTGATATAAGTGTGGGAGGATCTTGCGATTCTTAATTTGAGCAGTAATTTCATTTCTATTTAGGTTATGTTTCGATTTATTTCGTTTTATCCCGTTTTATTTAGCCATACAAAATTTTTAGCCGTTTATATTAGCATAATCGTTAGTTACCTACTTTAGCGAAATCTTAGTTAGAAGGCGAGGCGATCCAACGAGAACTATCGATTATGACACCTTGACTCTACTTGAATCGTCTCCATTTACATTATACCGATACTTTCGGTTTAAGTCTTAAATTAGACCCTAATGTAGTTTATATTATGGGTGACATCGGTCTTACTTTAGCCACGTGGGCGGATGAACATAAGTGGATGATCTTGCAAAGTGTTTAAACAGAATGTTACATACTAGGAAATGGTATTGCACCAATTAAATTGGCGATCCTCACCGATCGTTTAGTGATCCAGCGGATGCAAAACCACTAGTAACATGAGATTCCATTGTCTTGGTGGTTGAAGCATCAGGTCTCTTGAACTTCGGTGGGCGGAATCTGATTTGATCCCCATACTTGCAATTGGATAAAGAGGTTGCACATAATTGTGCCAGAAACCGTTGTGTTTTGATGGAACCACTATTGGCTATTCCACCTCATTCATTAATAAAGGCGAAATCATATAGATTTATTTTACATGGGGTGGCTCCCGTTTGTATTATTTTGACCGATTAACTCCCGAATATTTTGGGTTGTCATTACTTTTTGAAGTATTCGTAACAAACCAAA